>JAVJAQ010000529.1:0-491355 GCA_032362365.1 Zygogramma bicolorata
TTGAAATATCAACATCGGGAGTAATGGTACTCATCTTCATCTTCAACACTTATTCTGCTTCTTTGTTTATTTTTCATGCACAAGACTTCAGAAAATCCACTCTAACACACTATTAACTCGTAACAAATGGCATCAAAAATAGCAGAGGTTGCGGGAAGATCAAATGGTGCTTGGTTTTACATCCGAACCAAACGTTAATTACATATTTCTCTTTGAAGTAATCTTCCATGAAAGTATCTTCTGTGAGATCTATAAAACTTTCTCTTATTGTCAATCCGTTTGGTGAGATTCCCGTAAGAGACTTTCTGATCCAGTCTACGTTTGAATACTCTTCAGAGAAATACTTCTTGAAGCTCCTGTAGAGGTCTTCGGAGTGAACAATGATATATGCAACCACATCTGGCATTAGGGATACCTCATTTCCTTCAAAAAAATTCTATAGAGTAGATAATGCAGATAAATTCTCCTCCGCAAAATTGATACTGAATCTAGAGACTATGGTTGGCTGGTTATATAACTAAAACTTTTCGGTTCGATATGGACTTCGTCTGTTAAAACTTATCATTCTGAATAATTCCTCCACAATAGCTTAAAAAGCGGGCTGAAAAGTATGGGTCCCTTGTAACCATTCATAATGTTTTCACATTTTGCTACTTCTAGACTTTCACATGCATCTAGTAGCCTTGTCTCACGAAAATTCTTGATCAGTTTCAGATTGCTTTTAACAATTTTGTGGTCTTTGTCTAGAGCGAGTTGGGCAGCAATCAATTTGCCTTCATATAATATTGCTAATTGGTTGACGAAAGAATTCGAAAATCTTCCTACCGGTCCAACCGATGCGAGTGTTGAAAATTCAAAATAATTCCTAGAGAAAAAGAAAAGATATTGAATCAGCGGAGGGCAAAGTTTTGGTATGATTCGATGTAAGTTCTTTATTTTCAAGCGTCCCGATACCAGAACCTCTAGAGTATTTGAAGGAGCTTCTGAAATCGAATAACTTGGCAAATGACAGTGTTGAAGAGATATTTTCTCAATATAATTGCTCCTATTACGTACAGCATGAAGAAACAGCCATGGGTAACCTATAGCGAACCTGTTCATGTGTAGGTTTGGGACGGATCTAGAACAGAACTCAGTTATTTCCCTAAGATCTGGACCAGATATGTTGATGATATATTCACTGTAGTGGATAAAAGGATAAACGAAATTGAGAATGTCCTTTCAGCACTGAACAACAGGTGTGAGAGTGGAAAATTCACTGAAGTAGAAAAAGAACAAAATTTGCCATTTATAGATGTATTGGTCATAAGGAACGAACATGATGAAATAGAATTTGACATTCACAGGACATACACGAACACTTTCATATACATTCCCAACGACTCGAATCATCGTCTACAACATAAAATGGCAGCACTGCAACTTCTCGTCCATAGATTAATAATAACCTATAACCTACGACAATTAAAGAAGAGTTATGAGGTACGTAGCTGAAGTATACGGTTCCAACCCAGAAACATTTGATAAGATGATTAGGGAATGTAAATTAAAAAAAACCATTCGACATAGTCGATGGGCATACTTGAAGACAGGCGTTAAATTGAATCATCTTTCGAACAATTCGTTCAGGCCAGTCTCGAATCTACCTACATAGTAGGTTTTGGCTGGCACCTGTCAGAAAACAACTACTCCCCTGGCTAATACCACGAAGGGCATTAAATTATAACCGACCGGTGCCAGTGCAGGTTTCTTCACGGAAGAGATTTCTGCATTCGCTTTTGGCAATGGAAATGAAGGATTTGATTGATAATTATAGGGACGGACACACTTGCAGACCGGTTTCGGGCTATTTGGCAACTCGTCAGTACAAGACAGTACCATCATCAACATAAAGTTGGTGACTTCCAATAATTAAAAATAAAAAATTTTCATAGTATCAAGCCCCTACCAACGCTGATGCTTTGGTGGGAAGGTATCGGACAAAAAAAATTCGGGTATATAAACAGCTGAACCTAGTCTTCAGACTTAGTATCAATTTTCTTCTGCTGAAGATGCTAACCTTGTTAGCAAAACGCGAAAAATTTTCATTTTTCATCAATACCAGAATCATTGGGTAAATATTCTTGACGCCAATTTCGCAATAATTAGAAACATTATTTTGTAACCCTACCCTTCATTTGAAATTTCTGGGTAGTGATATCTTCTCGCTATGTAGTTGAATGCATATGATGAAGGATATGTTCAACATGTGTCATCACTATCAAACTCTACCTGTCTGAACATTGTTGCTTTGATAAAACAAACAAAAAAAAACTGGGTGAATACTTTCAGTTGAAACACTCTGTATTGCAATTGTTGTTCACATCGTAGTATTTGCTTGTTTGTCTACGATACGAGATTCGTTTTCCCTAGGGCGCTACGAACAGTAAAGCCAATGCTTCCATCCTTCCAGGTTTATAACTCATTTCTCCCGAACTAGTTACCGAAGTGTTTCAACAGCAAAGCGAAATTGGAGTTCTTCCCTCTCAAATTGGGAAAACATCGATATTCTCCCATCAAAAGTAAACGAATTAAAATACCTCCGGAAGCCGCAATGAAATGATGACTGAAAATAACTTGAAGGGTAAACAAATTCAAATTTGAAAGCGTGTAACGTGGGGTTAACCTTATACAAGAGCATCTAATTTCTCGAGGGACTTTCTTTACTCGCATTTCATTTGGATCTACACTCGGATTTCGAATCCGTTCGTCTTTTTGTACGAGATTCGTTACTTTGTAATTGCCCACCAGCTGAATCTCAGCTTCTAATTTCAACAGGAGCGGTGTTCACTTTCTTTTCGTCAATGAAAATATTCCCTTGAGGGAAATGGGATCTTGTGAAGAGTTATGGGACTGGATTGAGTGAGACGTGTACTTCTATTTATTACTTCAATCTTTTTTTATACAGATTCATACGAAAGGGAAGTCCTGTCATGTACAAAGAACACAGAGTGAATCAATGCACAGGAGATACGAATTAACATCAACTTTAAATTATGGAAGTTTGTAAGCTTTACGAAAAACCTTCCTCTGAATAAAAATACAAGAAATATCATAATTAGATTAATTTGAATCGACTTACGAGCTATAAGTACATACTCTCTGATAACGTTAATTCAAATCTTAATCAGCTCAGTTGGTAGAATATCCGGAAATATAACCGCAAGTTTGTGGGTTCATTTTCGACGTCAAATTTCATTATCTTTCCTATTTTTATCGATAATTAGTTTTTAGGTTTGCTTGAATGTGGTTAACAATGTTCCTTGTTGGATGGTAATGGTTCGGACTTCCATTGTCTATATTATTGACGTTATTGCTAAGAACGGAAGGATAAAAATACAAATCAAGTGAGAAAATCAAAAACAATTTTTTTGTCAATAATGAAATTGAGGATTGATTGATCGAAAAAAAAAGTTGTTCCAACAAACGAGATATCGAATATATTGTATTGGCGCGAGATTACATCAATTTCCTGCTGAAGATCGATCGGCATACTTCTAGTAGTAGCACCCGCTCGCCTCCTTGGTAATACCATCCTTTTTCCCCACCATAGGGAAATCGTGGGTATTTTTAACCGACCACACCTCGAAATATTTTCAGTCATTACCCGAAGACGATTGCGGATACCAGCAATCGAAACGTCGTGAATACACTCAACTTGAAACTTGGTATCAACATTTTTTCATAATATTTCCTTCAATTTCTTTATTTACATTTTTTGACTGGTATTTCATATTCAATACCTCAATTTTCTTATCACAATATTATTTCATTTATTTCTATAATTTTTTTTTGCTCAATTCATATTCGATATCTCGATTTTTGTAGCAACAGTATTATTTTTTGGTTAATCAATCCCTAATTTCATTGTTGACCAAAAATTTGAATTTGGATTTGATTTTCTCACTCGATTTGTATTTCAATCCTTCTGTTCTTAGCAACAGGTTTAAATAGAGTAAAAATATAGACATTGTTGTTTGAACTATGAATACAGAATTAGTATATTAAATTGCCTGACTAATATCAAGTTTCTTTATGTCAGTCTATGCTTGAATATTGTTTTTATAAAAAGTGCATATGAATTTGCTTTATCATTTATAGTGAAATGAGGAAATATTTAACTAAGGTTTATTTGAAAATACCTCTTTTTCTTCTCTTCATTTTTTATAATTAGTTACCTATCAGTCCAGTTTTTATATGAATGATAACGATAGGGAAGAGCAATTGATAAATGCATTTTCAAATTTTACAGGATTCACAAGTTTGACGGCTTATTGACAGTCGTGCGGAAAGTACTTTCCGCACTAGTGCGGAATAGTATATTATGCAACGATCATGTAATGATGGTTATTAATACACGAGCATCAACCGGGATACGAAACAAGCCGAAGGTTGATGCGAATGTATTGATAATCATTAAATGAGAGAAAGTGAGGAACTACAAAGATTATATTTATATTTATATTGCACACAATAATACCAATTAAACGCATTTCTTTGAAAAATTCTACAAAATTGTGAGTAATAGTATTACTTCGAGAAATAAAACGATGAGAAATGAAGTGAAGATCATAAATAAAAAAAAAAGAATTCCCGAGGCCGGAATCGAACTCATATCTCTTCCAACTAGTGAATATAATCTCAGCGCCTTAGACCGCTCGCCTAACAAACAACATTTGCATTTGACAAACGTCAAATGCAGAGCATGCACATCATGCTTGATTGAAAAATAATGGGTTTCTATTGGTTGAACATCTGTATCGTAATGAGAAATCTGTATCGTAATGGATTTCATTAAAAAACGGGTTGTGGTCATATAAGTGTATTATTAGAGTACGGGTGTAGATAAAGTAGTAACTACCCGCATGAGTGATAATAAAGGTAACTTTCCATGGGAGTGGACAGTGCGATATGTGTTACTCTCCTCGGTGGTCCTGAAATAATTATTTCGCCAATCATCAATGTCTCTGGATAATAACAAATTACAACGAAACTGAATTGTTGGGTCATGTCTAAACAACGGTCTCTGCGTCAGGAATTCCTTCACATTCCGCTACAAAAGACTGCAACTCTCCTCGGTCTCAGCTGGGACCTCGCTGAGATCATTCATAAATATTTTATAACTATCACAGAGAGAATAAGTTCCGTGAAATATTCCCGGTTAGCGCCCATTGGAGCTGGCAACATAAAAAGCAATATGCGACATGACAATCTCCATAAAATCTCGAAAACTTTTCTCTTATTTGCACGTATGACTCGACGAATGGCCGCCATATCCGTGAATGACGTATGCCAAAAACGTGACGTTATTTTCCGGAGACAATGACAAATTATGGAACGTATTTCAAGTTTCTCTGGGGGACTAGGTCTGTTGTATGGAGGCAGAGGTGGGTATGGGAAATTTTTAGGCGACAATTCACGAGAAAAAGCAGCATATGTCCAGGTCAATACAAAAAATACAAATCTTTTATGAAAGAAGCTACAAAACACAATTTGGGAACACCCTTTCTTGATATATGTTCCCACACCATTCACGAATGTGTTATTCATTCCGAAATATCCGAAGTTAACAAACTGTTTTGTAGATCATCCGTTTCGATTTACGTAGGACAATCCTGAGTTTCATTCAGAACAAGTATGGAGGAACACTGTAACAGTTTCTAGATTAACAAAAGATAATTATCGATATTGAATTCAATATATTCAGGACATATATTTGCAGAAGAAACCTTCAGGAATCGTAAAGAGAAATATATATGAAATTTTTCAGTATCTCCGTAATGGAGTTGATTGGATTATTCACTTCTTTTGTATACGTTATTTCATGCAGATGATCGTGTCTCTTCCATTCCTAGAATTGATATCCCCCTATTCACAATGAGTAATTTATCCTTGATGTTATTGGGAGCAGTGAATTAAAGGATTCATTATGGAACATTTTTTCAGGAAGACCTCCTCATATGAGTAATATTCAGATTTTGCACTACTGGATAAATGGAATTGAATCCTAACGGCAGTTCCTTTAGGCAACCGGAAGTTCATTTTTGTAGATGTAATTTGCCCATGAAGAAGTTACAATATTTCATAATTTGGCTTCTTCCTCTACCCTTTGCTGTATTAGCACGGATGACCCGACGAATGAGGGATTCCCGCCCCTCTGTTTTGAGCTTGGAGACCTGTCGAACCTCTCGTGCCCAGGGATCTGTTTTCGATAGAATTGCTGAATTTTGTAACTCCTTACCGAAGGAGGTTTTTCATGAGGCTCACAAATTTCAAACTAATGTTAATTCGTATTTTCTGTTCCTCGATTCACGCGGATTCCTCCGAACAATACAAGACTTCCCCTTCGTGTGAATCTGTATATATAGAAAAAATTCCAAGGGCATTTTCGACAATGAAAAAGCACTGGCCTTTAGTGAAGAGAGCGCTGAATCCTGTACTAGACAGAATGGGTATACATACAGAGCTATGAATATAAAGCTGATGATAGTTCATTTCTCGTAGGAATAATGTCACGAAGAAGTAAAAGTAACCCTCTCCCAATGTTTAGAAAATCCCTTAGTTCTTGTCAATTCTACAATTCTGGCATTCAATAAATGTACCTCCTGTATATCAAATGCATTGAAATTGAAAAACGGAAAATAGGGAGGGTGATCGCGGCACGCCTGGCGAAGAACATCGCACTTGACACTTTCTCAGCAGCCCGAATTTTGTTCATTTTTGAAACGGAAAAATGTACCAATTCATTACCTTCCCGGTATATTTGAATCAGGTACCGTTGATTATAGTAGAGTTTTCTTGTTGCTAGGTTGTTGCTATGTTACTTGTTTATAAACAGAACTTTGTTATCAAGCTGTGTTTGTAGGGGGAATTATTAAATCTATAATGTCCCAAGGGAGTTATGACCCTCTTTATTGATAGCGTAACTATGACGATATAAGCTTATAATATCCCGGTCAGAAATAAATATTTTTAAATCTGCTCTGAACCGTAATCTTGTCGAAAAAAAAAATTCTACACCATCGACGAATTTTTGAGCTGAACATATGTAGTTGTTTATGTAGTATTATATTCATTTATACAATAGTATATTTGTTCTGTTTGTCCCTATTTTTTAGAAAAACGTGTTTTCTGTCCTTCTCATTTTAACACTCTCTGACTTTTTTTCAGTCATTATACACTGGAAATTGCTTTTGCTTTTGCATTGTACTTTTTAACTGGTGAAATAAATATTATTATTATTATTACAACTGCCAGAGTAGTAATTGACCACTGGTATTTGCTTCTTGAAACAGGCCCCAGGATGTGCGCCTATGTCGAGGAGTCTATATGTCGAGATGAAAATTCTTCGTCCCCGAAAGTTTTCGAATATGTTCCAATTCCATTGAGTCGGTGTCAAACAACATGTTCGGCTCGGGAATCATCTTCAACCGACAATGTCCGATGCCAAGCACGTTCCATACATTGAGATATCGGATAATTTTATTCAATAAATCTACCGGAGAACAGACGAATGGTATAGTTAAATATTGAAATATGTTAGCTCCCAGACAAATTTATTGAAGTCCATGAAAAGTTCTAATCTAGTTGGAGATTTTTATGCGTCCCAATATTTTCGGATATTTCATGAAGTGTGATGTCGAGATGAAAATTCTTCGTCCCCGAAAGTTTTCGAATATGTTCCAATTCCATTGAGTCGGTGTCAAACAACATGTTCGGCTCGGGAATCATCTTCAACCGACAATGTCCGATGCCAAGCACGTTCCATACATTGAGATATCGGATAATTTTATTCAATAAATCTACCGGAGAACAGACGAATGGTATAGTTAAATATTGAAATATGTTAGCTCCCAGACAAATTTATTGAAGTCCATGAAAAGTTCTAATCTAGTTGGAGATTTTTATGCGTCCCAATATTTTCGGATATTTCATGAAGTGTGATAAACTCCACTTTTGAAGGATTGAGACTTATGAAGCCGATATTTTTTTCGAAGGGGTTGAAGTGGAAAGATTGTTTCGAAATCCCAAAATACGAACCAAGCAGAGGAATGAATCGACCGGATCATATCTGTTATTGAAAAACTAGGCTTTTGTTGGTGAAGAAAAAGGAGTTAGAGGAATTATTTTCTGAGTATTGAGAAATATAAATCACAACTTTTATGAAAGGAGTGCATAAAGAGGTGAAAGATATGTGGAATTTATTTCTGTCTACGTCCCGACACTATGAAATTGCGTCACGTCGAAAGCTGGTAGAGTCATGCGCCAAAATGTCTAGAATGACTGAAAATTCATGAAATTTATTGGAATAATTCTGCTATAACGAATGACATTTTTTATTTGCTGAAAAAGCAGTGGAAAGCCGATATCTGACTTCATTGAAAAACATTTTAGCCTCTGCAAATAATTTGCTATTTCTATTGATGCATATCAAAACATTCGAGTAGCATATTATTTCAATGTTTTATTTTCTGCTGTGCTGATTTTCATTGCCTCAATTTAGTGCTTGACAACATCCAATTTCTGCTGTATCGTGCTCTGTGGAAATCTTGTTACCCATTGTGAGAAAATAGTAGACGGTGTTGAAATCCATAATGCCCATAAAATTGGCATTCACATATCGTGAAATTATTTGAATTGTATGGCAATTGTCATCAAACTATAACCAAGCTTAACGACCTGAAAAAAGTGAGTAAGAATTATCGAATGAATGACTATTTTCTTCTCACAGATAGAACAGAGGCATAGCTCAACTCGCATAACCCATAGTATGTCGCTTTCATTGGCCTGGCAGTGATTGGTAAAATAACCAAGAGGGCTTCTCTATTCTTTTTATTCCAGTTTTCCCAGGGAAGTTCGCATATAGATCGATGGAGATTCTCAGACTGAAATAATTATGAAGAAAAATCAGCATAATTAGTATCGAGTAAGAGGAACAGTTGCACATAACTAACGGTTTGACCAGAAGTCCAATATAAAAAAACAATTTTATGTTGCTATTATCCATGATGCTGCCAAAATATACAATCATCTGCCAATGAACATGAAAACTATTGAAGACTACGATTCATATAGATTTTCTGTGAGAAAATCTCTCCTTGAACAAGTTATTAACGACATTCAAGATTACTTCTTGATAGAACCAAATAAGTGACAAAGCAACGGTCAACCCTTATATATTTCAGTTGTCTAGGTTTTGTACATATTTGTATCAATATGACTTTGATACCTGTATTGTTTTTGCCTCACTCTGATCTGTATTCGTCAAAATTTCTACTGAATTCATAATTAATGGGAATGTGATATGGTACTCTAACTATATTCGTCGAAAGAATCTTTCTGTTCTGTTTCTCAGTTCAACAAATGACGAAATATGACGTTATCAAATTCATTCATTCATCAAAAAGGCCGTAAGGTATCAAGTCGATATACAAAATTCACCAGCGACTACTCGAATAACTCATTATCGTACCTAAAATTGTTCGTTTCCGTCAACCAGCTGACGAACGTCAACCCTCAGAAGTCGAAACTTGTGCAAGCAATGGATCAACGAGGCCTTAACTTTTAACGTGCGATTACCCAGCACGGTGGCCCGGCGGGGAATCGAACCCCAGTCTTCCAATTGAAAGGCAAATGTGCTAACCCTACACTATCGAGAACCACTTGATTAAAAAAATATTCACCTCGTCAATCAGATATTGTCCACTGACAAACATATTAGCAATCAATGAAGCGCTGACAGTTGTCCCCACAATTGTTCTGCTCATACCTAAAGCAGTCGATTTCTGAAAAAAGAAATAAAATTGATTCAATATATGGTACAGATTGTGTTCATTTATCTGATTTTAATATAACTCAATTCTGACCAAATGAAACGCAAAATTTTATGCAGGGCAAACAATCAGTACTCAGAACTTTCTATTTTGAAATACCTAACTCTGCTTCGATTATGATGCTCCATTCGTAAGATCATTCAATATACTATATAATATGTCCCTCACCGTTAGTGCAAGATACATCACACAAACAATCATAATTTCTGCAACTAGCGGAACGCCAAGTGCCATGTATTTTTCAAATGGGGACACAAGTATCTTCTGCAGTCTAAAACAAAAAAAAATTGTTATTTGTTTTACTAGGCAGCAAAGTAGTAGATTGACTGCCGCGGCTGATACTTTGGGATTCAGTTGGGGCGGTCAATATTCTTTGCTGCCGAGTTGAATATATACTTTTTTCTCGGATTGTTTATAATGATATATGTAGGATATTCTATTCTCACAATCTTTCCATCTTTCCTGTGGTGAATTTAAACAGAATTTGATAGAAATCGCAAGTGTTGAAATGGTTCTATTGAAAAAAGGTCCCTGACCAAGAGAGTTTCGAATACCAAACACGACTTCCATCAATTCTGCGAAATAATTTTCATGCAATATTTATACAAATTTGGCGTCCGTTTTCCACCCCCTTCGGGGAAGAATTGACGAAAACACTCTAAAAAGGGTTGAAAATTATCCTATGTCCGTCTCCTGGTTCCAAGCTACCTCCCCACCAATTTTCAACCAGAAGTAGAAAGTTTCATATATATATATATATATATATATATATATATATATATATATAATGAATTGTGTTTTCGGGTTTCATTCCGTGTTCTGTGTTTTTGATCCTCTGGAGGATAATCGTCACAACGTTTCGGAAAAGTCTCATTTGCCATCTTGATCTTGATTGAGAAGATGGCAAATGAGACTTTGCCGAAACAATGTGACAATTATCCTTCAGAGGATCAAAAACACAGAACACGGAATGAAACCCGAAAATACAATTCATCATACTTTGTCCGTGAGAATCTTCATGCTTACATAGAGGCAGATAAGAATGTTTCTCCAAATAAACGACTGAGTACCCGCCACAACCCACCATATTTTTCTTCAGTCTATTGGAAGAAAGGTCTCATTCGAGCTATGTATTCTTCATACGTTTCGACAATGTTCATGTAATCTTCAGGTTTGAAATATTTCCTGATCCATCGGACCACTTGCATTGTATCCGAAAAAAATGAAATAAGCACAGAAAACATAGTATTTTCTCTAAATTATTTTATTTGAAACCTGAAGTCATCTTCAGATAGACAATATCGAAACGTCGTTAAATTGAAAATGCATACACCCAATAAGACCCTTCACAATCACAATAATATGAATGCATTCATCATTGATATAGCTGAACTAGTTATAGGAATACTCACTTTTTTATTTTGTTGTGCTGTTTGACGATAAAGGAAATATTTTTGAACAATAAACTTTGATAGATGGCATTGTCGTGGCCATCCTTTCTCTCAGAATGTTTCATGTTATCAACATGTTGTCGAATGTGAATTAACTGAAACCTCAATAGTTGACAGATGAACATACTAGTGCATTGAATATTGACGACAGCCAATGCATTCATTAGTTTGGCAAATACAGTTGTAAGGAAAAATAGGCCATGATAACTACCAAAATGTTCTTCTAGAATCCATTTTGTACATAAAAATGTCCTCTCTTCTTCATTTAAAGGATAATTCAAAACATATGACAATACGCTTGCTATAGTTACGACAATACAGAATTTCTTCATATTCCTGCTTTCGTTTGAGAGTATTGATGATACCTTCTTCGAAACTGAATCCAATGAGAAGCAATATTTGTAGGCGATTCTTTCAATTCTGTCCATTTGGAATTCTATGTAAAAGGTCGCAAGTAGACAAATCATGCCCTGAAATGAGAGATAATCACTCTACCGATGAAAACTTGAGGTAGCTCCAACAACACTTACAGGCATATGGACCATCAGACCAACTACGCAGAAGCGATATTGTGTTCCACATCTCAGGACTCTGTGAAGTGTGAAGCATTCAACCGGTACTTGAAACAGCAGTGCAACCAAACAAATCCATCGAAAATTGCGATAAGAGCAAGGTATAAGATCTCTCACAAAATTTCTCAAAAACAGCAGAGGAACTCCTGAAAAAAAGCGGATCAAATAGCTTTCCATATTCTGACAAAATTCACCTTTCACATTTTCTCTAAGATCTTCAACCATTATGATTATTTTTGGTGTAGCTCTCGAAACTGAATATCCCCAATTTGTTATTGGGAGTATGGTCAGATCCACACTGGTTAAGAATTGAGTATCTCCATTCAAAACATCCACTTCGATGGTAATCATAAGCGTTTTAATGATCATCGTTGATGATGTAATCAACACTTATATTATGTGAGTGGGTATTTTCCGATTGAAATATTCATAATTGACCTACTTCAGTTGGTAGTCTTCAATCTATAATGGAAATATTTGATGATTAAAGGAAATAAAACCATTCACTCAAAGATTGATTAATTGAGGATTAAATACCTACCTGTAGGGAAATTCAATTCCTATTATACAGGAAGCCGCGTTGACCAAAATGTGTAGTTACTCCTTTTTTCTGCTTCTAGTCACTACCTCTTAGAACAGTAAATCTTACAAAACACTTATATCATGTCGCTCACTCACCGTGCTTCGAACCCTCATTACATTTTTCTGGTGAAGCATCAAAAATTTGTTCGAGAAAGGGGAGGGCCACCAATTATATTTTGAGCCACGTCCTCAAAGACCAAAATATGTAGCGCGACATGCAAAACACATAGAAATTCGCATGGCTCAAGTCGCAAAATTTCTTTCTTAGGAATTATCTGTTGCATGTTATTTGCTGGACGCAAGATCAGATTCAGAAAATATTGATGATATTAGCCGGTACACTGATAATGATTTCCAGGGTGGTAGTTTAAAAATTTCGGACGATGATGCACATGAGAAGAAAATTACTTTGATAATTTAAGTAACAAAGACAAATTCGATATATCTCTTGGTATGTCAGTTGTCATCTGAAAATCAGAGCCTTGGAATTTTCTTGCTTGCGAATAGACAAACTAGAAATCAGGGTGCTTATCAAAATATCAAAGTAGATTTCATTTCAATGTTTTATATTCTGCTGTGCTGATTATTCATTGCTTCAATTTGGTGCTTGACAACATCCATTATCTGCTGTATGGTGGTGTGTGGAAATCTTGTCGCAACACAAAAAAAAAGATCATCAATGGGTTTTGAACCATTTTCTATCAGTACATTGTTCCTTCATGACACCATAGTACCCAAACATTTCGGATAACGGGCCAATATATATGAATGGATCAAAGCGCCAAACATTCCAATCTGGACCTGCCAAACTACCTGAATCGGCATGAATACAACTTGCGAAGAAAAAATCTCCAGTCATCGCAGTGAATTTCAAGATGAATGAGCCTCTGAAGAAGCTAGCCACTCGAGCCAGCGAAACGTCAGGAAGAAATTCCAAAAAACGACGGCCTTCAAACCCAAATAAAAGCAGTGATACTGAAAACCTCGGCCGCGAAAGCCTTAACTATTTTGTCGATTGAGGTTTATTTGAAAATGTGACAATGTGTAAGAACTTATAATACAATACCTCTTTATCTTCTCTTTATTTTTTATGAATAATCAGTTGCCTATAAGTCCAGTTTTGATATAAATGATAACGACAGGGAGGAGCAATTGATATATGCATCTTCAAATTTTATAGGATTCACAGGTTTGACGGCTCATTGACAGCCGTGCGGAGAGTACTTTCGCGCACTTGTGCGGAATAGTATTTCATGCAACGATCATGTAATGATGGTTATTATTATTGATTGATAACCTTTACATGAGAGTTGCATACGCTAATTTATCTACACCCGATAAATAGTGAAGAACTACAAATATTAAATTTATATTTGTATTGCACACAATGATACCAATTAAACCCTTTTTTTGAAAAATTCTATAAAATTGTGATTAATGGTATTACTTCGGGGAATAAAACGATGAGGAATGAGGTGAATATCAAAATTTAAAAAAGAGATTTCTCGAGGCCGGAATCGAACCCATATCTCTTCCAACTAGTGAATATGATCTCAGCGCCTTAGACCGCTCGCCTACGGAGAGCTCAGAAAGCTTGATTGAAAGAATAAAGAAATAAATCGTGCATTTATCGAATGAAAAATTCAATTATTCTAACTGTATTTCTGCCGGTGAAGGTGTCGAAGGTGATTTTTCCATATCGCTAGTATCAGACATCTTGTTATGATTATCGAAGTTTGGCTATATTCTTCAAAAATTCAATACCTATACCGATTTTGACTTGACAAACGTCAAATGCAGAGCATGTACATCATGCTTGATTGAAAAATAATGAGTTTCTATTGGTTGAACATCTGTTTCGTAATGGATTTCATTATGAAACGGATTGTGGTCATATAAGTCTATTATTAGAGTACGGGTGTAGATAAAGTAACTTCCCGCACGAGTGATAATGAAGGTCACTTTCCATGGGAGTGGACAGTGCGATATGTTTTACTTTCCTCGGTGGTCCTGAAAAAAATAATTTCGCCAATCATCGATGTCTCTGGATAATAACAAATCACAACGAAACTGAATTGTTGGGTCGTGTCGGAACAACGGTCTCTGCGTCAGGAATTCCTTCACATTCCGCTACAAAAGACTGCAATTCTCTTCGGTCTCAGCTGGGACCTCGCTGAGATCATTCATAAATATTTTATAACTATCACAGAGAGAATAAGGTCCGTGAAATATTCCCGGTTAGGACCCATTGGCGCTGGCAACATAAAAAGCAATATGCGACATGACAATCTCCATGAAATCTCGAAAACTTTTCTCTTATTTGCACGTATGATTCGACGAATGGCCACCATATTCGTGAATGACGTATGCTAAAAACGTGACGTTATTTTCCGGAGACAATGACAAATTATGGGACGTATTTCAAGTTTCTCTGGGGGACCAGGTCTGTTGTATGGAGGCTGAGGTGGGTATGGGAAATTTTCAGACGACAATTCACGAGAAAAAGCAGCATATGTCCAGGTCAATACAAAAAATATAAATCTTTTATGAAAGGAGCTACAACAAACAATTTGGGAACACCCATTCCTTATTATATGTTTCCACACCTTTCACAAATGTGTTACTCATTCCGAAATATCCGAGGTTAACAAACTGTTTTGTAGATCATCCGTTTCGATTTACGTAGGACAATCTTGAGTTTCATTCAGAACAGGTATGGAGGAACACTGTAACAGTTTCTAGATTAGCAAAAGACAATTATCGATATTGAATTCGATATATTCAGGACATATATTTGCAATAGAAATCTTCAGAAATCGTGAAGAGAAATGTATATTAAATTTTTCAGAGTATCTCCGTAATGGGGTTGATTGAATTATTCACTTGTGTTGTATACGTTATTTCATGCAGATGATCGGTTCTCTTCCATTCCTAGAATTGATATCCCCTATTCACAATGAGTAATTTATCCATGATGTTATTGGGAACAGTGAATTAAAGGATTCATTATGGAACATTTTTTTCAGGAAGACCTCCTCATATGAACCATATTCAGATTTTGCACTAGGCAACCAGAAGTTCATCTTTGTAGATGTAATTTGCCCATGAAGAAGTTACAATATTTCATAATTTGGTTTCTTCCTCTACCCTTTGCTGTATCAACACGGATGACCCGACGAATGCGGGATTCCCGCCCCTCTGTTTTGAGCTTGGAGACCTGTCGAACCTCTCGTGCCCAGGGATCTGTTTTCAATAGAATTGCTGAATTTTGTAACTCCTTACCGAAGGAGGTTTTTCATGAGGCTCACAAATTTCAAACTAATGTTAATTCATATCTCCTGTCCCTCGATTCACGCGGAACCCTCCGAACAATACAAGACTTCCCCTTCGTGTGAATCTGTATATATAGGAAAAATTTCAAGGGCATTTTCGACAATGCCCTGGCACTGGCCTTAAATCCTGTACTAGACAGAATGGGTATACATACAGAGCTATGATTGAAAAGCGGAATAAAGTTCATTCCTCGTAGGAATAATGTCATGAAGAAATAAAAGTAACCCGTTCCCAATGTCTAGAAAATCTCTTAGTTCTTGTCAATTCTACAATTCTGGCATTCAATAAATGTACCTCTTGTATATCAAATGCATTGAAATTGAAAAACGGAAAATAGGGAGGTTGATCGCGGCACGCCTGGCGAAAAACTTCGCAATTGACACTTTCTCAGCAGCCCCAGATGTTTTACATTCAAGTGTAAGTATAGTGTGTTAGTTCTTCAATAAATGTTTAATTTTTGTAATCTCGTCTATGATTTCCGAATCACCATCACTATGAAAAAAACTCACAGTTGAAACCCCCTCAGGGAGCTATGACAGAAAAATAATTCGCGACAATAATATGTGGGAATTCAACGATGAACGTCAAAATAATGATGTACCACCTTTTATCTGAACGAATATGGTGATGAGACGAAAATCTCTGCTGATGAAAAATGTAAATGTTGTTAAGTGAAATAAAATCATCCACACTATGTCTACGATACTTTTTCCACTACCGCCATAGAACAAGGCAATACTTTTTCTGCCGCCGTCAGTCAAAGTGATCCATGCTGTATCACATGAATTTCCATTATTCACTTCTGGGTCGCTCGTCATGAGTCTCTGTTTCGATAATAAAAAATTTTCTTTGTTTTCTCCTGCAGATATCTTACGAGCATAGGGTATTCCATACTGAGATAAATTACTCAATTGTATTCTTCATCCAGAAGTGGTCGAGGTTAATTATTATTATCTTCAATTTTCAAGCTCATTGAGAAGAAGTGATATTATCGCTGAATTCGAGACACGCAATATCTTTTTGAGTGTTATCTCTAACGCCGAACGTTCAACATATGTTTTGTATTCACATCTCCAACTCCATAGTATTGAGCGCCATTACCACCTAACTAATGAAATGGTAGTTCAAATTGTTTTTGAAGCCTGTCCACGACTTGTTTCATGTTGTCGTCTTTCTCTACTAATTTCCAACAATCGCTCAAATTTTTCTGGAAACAGTCTGAATCGCTCATTGAATTGGTGGATAATTACAGGGATGTTGTTGATATCAAATTCAGTTTTGTTTCGAACATTGGAGCTCCACGAATTATTGTTTGAAGTCGAAAATCCTTCATATGTTGGTCGAATGAGATTTGTAAAATACCAGTAAATCTTCCGCCTCGGTATTTGTGGAAACAGAAACTATGGTATCACTACTTTTATTCGGGTTTGAAGGCCGTCGTTTTTTGGAATTTCTTCCTGACGTTTCGCTGGCTCGAGTGGCTAGCTTCTTCAGAGGCTCATTCATCTTGAAATCCACTCCGATATGACTGGAGATTTTTTCTTCGCAAGTTGTATTTATGCCGATTCAGGTAGTTATTATCGATTTTCTCAAAATGGGATTCCATATTCGGTTGAGGTTGACAGCTCCTTCTTTTCTGAAAACTGCAGGTAGTTCTTCAGATAATAATGATGATTATTCTCCGAACCCAGATGAGGTAAACAAGGTAATCAATATTAATGACAATTCCCCTAATCCCAATGGAATAATCAGAACCGCAAACTACCTGAATCGTCATAAATACAACATGCGAAGAAAAAATCTCCAGTCATATTAGAGTGGATTTCCAGATGAATGAGCCTCTGAAGAAGCTAGCCACTCGAGCCAGCGAAACGTCAGGAAGAAATTCCCAAAAACGACGGCCTTCAAACCCGAATAAAATTAGTGATACTGAAAACCTCGGCCGCGAAAGCCTTCACTATTTTGTCAGAAACTATGGTATTATTTGAAAAGACACTTGTAGGATCAAACGAGTACACATGTTAGTCCCAACCTACTGGTATAGCTTTCAGAAACCCAAATTTGTCACAAACGGAATTTACCAGTGGTTCTCTTCTAGTCATAATTATTGTTGAAACTTTTCCTAGAGATCAATTTTCTTATCCAGCAGATGCTTATACCTTGTTAGCGAAACGCGCGTCTGGTGCAAAAATATCAGTTTGGTGTTAGGGTATTTATTGATCTCTGGGAAAAGTTTCAACTTTTACACCAAGGGTTCCAATCTCATCGTTTATGATCATTGTTGGACAATTTCCATTATTCACTTCATCGTTTATGATCATTGTTGGACAGGTAAACTTTTCACTCATAAATCATCCCGGTTTCTGGTAGAAACCCAATTTCGTCAAAATGGGCTACTGGATCATCTCCTAACAGGGTGTTTATCCTTCAAAAAGATTCCATTCGCATCATTGCAGGTTTGGGATGGCAACAATCTTGTAAAAGAACTTTTAAAGAGCTCAAATACTCACGGTAGCTGGTCTCTATATCTACGAGGCCTGCATATACGTTTATAAAAACAGATCGCTATTCTAGTCCAAACGACCAGCCCATGAATATTCAACTCGTTCAAAAGATTTAGCTGTGACCGATACACATCGTACCTCTCTTTATCAAAAAAATCATCTTTATCTAGGACCAAAATTATTTGATAAGTTAGACAAAGCAATTAAATTATCACCAAACAGAATAGTTATTTACGTATCAAGAGAATTAGGAGGGCCTTAATTACCGATGGCAAAGTTTGCGTCCCGAGGGCCTCTGGCCCAAGGGACAGCAATTGCCTGAGGTTATTAAGGCTCATTGATTTCCGTGGTACATAGATAATTTTATTTCTGACCGATTTCAATAAAATTTTGTTCATTTTTGAAACGGAAAAATGTACCAATTCATTACCTTCCCGGTATATTTGAATCAGGTACCGTTGATTATAGTAGAGTTTTCTTGTTGCTAGGTTGTTGCTATGTTACTTGTTTATAAACAGAACTTTGTTATCAAGCTGTGTTTGTAGAGGGAATTATAAAATCTATAATGTCCCAAGGGAGATATGACCCTCTTTATTGATAGCGTAACTATGACGATATAAGCTTATAATATCCCGGTCAGAAATAAATATTTTTAAATCTGCTCTGAACCGTAATCTTGTCGAAAAAAATTGCTACACAATCGACGAATTTTCGAGCTGAACATATGTAGTCATTTATGTAGTATTATATTCATTCATACAATAGTATATTTGTTCTGTTTGTCCCTATTTTTTTAGAAAAACGTGTTTTCTGTCTTTCTCATTTGAACACTCTCT
This sequence comes from Zygogramma bicolorata, assembly GCA_032362365.1. NCBI lineage: Eukaryota > Metazoa > Arthropoda > Insecta > Coleoptera > Chrysomelidae > Zygogramma > Zygogramma bicolorata. Next base: position 19,151 of record JAVJAQ010000529.1, read on the forward strand.
GACATTTTCCTAGTCATTGTACACTGGAAATTGCTTTTGCTTCTGCATTGTACTTTTTAACTGGTGAAATAAATATTATTATTACAATTGCCAGAGTAGTAATTGACCACTTGTATTTGCTTCTTGAAACAGGCCCCAGGATGTGCGCCCATGTCGAGGAGTCTATAATATGTCGAGATGAAAATTCTTCGTCCCCGAAAGTTTTCGAATATGTTCCAATTTTATCGAGTCGGTGTCAAACAACATGTTCGGCCCGGGAATCATCTTCAACCGGCAATGTCCGATGCCAAGCACGTTCCATACATTGAGATATCGGATAATTTTATTCAATAAATATACCGGAGAACAGACGAATGGTATAGTTAAATATTGAAATATGTTAGCTCCCAGACAAATTTATTGAAGTCCATGAAAAGTTCTAATCTAGTTGGAGATTTTTATGCGTCCCAATATTCTTGGATATTTCATGAAGTGTGATAAACTCCACTTTTGAAGGATTGAGACTTATGAAGCCGATATTTTTTTCGAAGGGGTTGAAGTGGAAAGATTGTTTCGAAATCCCAAAATACGAACCAAGCAGAGGGATAAATCGAATGGATCATATCTGTTATTGAAAAACTAGGCTTTTTTTGGTGAAGAGAAAGGAGTTAGAGGAATTATTTTCTGAGTTCATTCTCCGTATTGGAAAATATAAATTACAACTTTCATGGAAGGAGTGCATATAGAGGTGAGAGATATGTGGAATTTATTTCTGTCTACGTCCCGATACTTTGAAATTGCGTTACGTCGACAGCTGGTAGAGTCATGCGCCAAATTGTCTAGAATGACCGAAAATTTAGGAAATTTATTGGAATAATTCTGCTATAACAAATGAACATATAACAATGAACATATGACAATTTTCATTTGATGAAAAGGCAGTAGAAAGCCGATATCTGACTTCATTGAAAAACATTTCAGCCTCTGCAAATAATTTGCTATTGTTATTGGTGCATATCAAAACATCAAAGTAGCATTCATTCAGATGTTTTATTTTCTGCTGTGCTCATTTTTCATTGCCTCAATTTAGTGGTTGACAACATTCAAAATCTGCTGTATCGTGCTGTGTGAAAATCTTGGTACCCATTGTGAGAAAATAGTAGACGGTGTTGAAATCCATATTGCCCATAAAATTGGCATTCACATATCGTGAAATTATTTGAATTGTATGGCAATTGTCATCAAACTATAACCAAGCTTAACGACCTGAAAAAAGTGAGTAAGAATTATCGAATGAATGACTATTTTTCTCTCACAGATAAAACAGAGGCATAGCTCAACTCGCATAACCCATAGTATGTCGCTTTCATTGGCCTGGCAGTGATTGGTAGAATAATCAAGAGGGCTTCCCTATTCTTTTTATTCCAGTTTTCCCAGGGAAGTTCGCATATAGACCGATGGAGATTCTCAGACTGAAATAATAATGGAAAAAATCAGCATAATTAGTATTGAGTAAGAGGAACAGTTGAATATAACTAACGGTGAAAAAAATTCTCTTTGAACTTGTTCTTTACTACATTCAAGATTACTTCTTGATAGAACCAAATAAGTGACAATGCAACTGTCAGCCCTTATATATTTCAGTTGTCTAGGTTTTGTACATATTTGTATCAATGTGACTTTGATACCTGTATTGTTTTAGCCTAAATTCGATCTGTATTAGTCAAAACTTCAACTGAATTCATAATTAATGTTAATGTGATATGGTACTCTAACTATTTTTGTCGAACGAATCTTTTTATTCTGTTTCTCAGTTCAACAAATAGCGATATATGACGTTATCAAATTAATGCATTCATCTCGGTAGTGTAGTGGTTAGCATATCTGCCTGTAAAGCGGAAGGCCTGGGTTCGAATCCTCGCCGGGCCACCGTGCTGGGTAATAGCACGTTAAAAGGTAAGGCCTCGTTGATCCATTGCTCGCACAGCGACTACTCGAATAACTCATTATCGTACCTGAAATTGTTCGTTTCCGTCATCCAGCTGACGAACGTCAACCCCCAGAAGTCGAAACTTGTGCAAGCAATGAAACAACGAGGCCGTAACTTTTAACGTGCGATTACCCAGCACGGTGGCCCGGCGGGGAATCGAACTCCGGTCTTTCGCTTGAAAGGCGAATGTGCTAACTCTATCGAGAACCACTTGATTAAAAAAATATTCACCTCGTCAATCAGATATTGTCCACTGACAAACATGTTAGCAATCAATAAAGAGCTGTTAATTGTCGCCACAATTGTTCTGCTCATTCCTAAAGCAGTCGATTTCTGAAAACGAAATAAAATTGATTTAATATATCGTACAGATTGTGTTCATCTATCTGATTTTAATATAACTCAATTATGACCAAATCAAACCAAAATTCTATGCAGGGCAAACAATCAGTACTCAGAACTTTCTATTCTGAAAGACCTAACTCTGCTTCGATTATGATGCTGCATGCTCAAGATCCATTAATGTCCCTCACCGTAGCTACAAGATACATCAAACAAACGATCATAATTTCTGCAACTAGCGGAACGCCAAGTGCCACGTATTTTTCAAATGGGGATAAGAGTATCTTCTGCAGTCTGAAACAGAGAAAACAATAGTTATTTGTTTTATTAGGCATAAAAGCACCAGATTTAATGCCGCGGCTGGTGTTTCATAGTCGAGCGTAGCGAGATGTGGAATTTAACCTTTAACCGGAAAAATCAAGAACTGTATATGAACTCACATACAGCAGATTCATGGAATAAAGACAGAAGAAAAATATAGGATCTTTCTCTGAAGATGTGCTGATTGTCTATTTTTCCGATCTTTCAAAGAAAATAAAGCCTTCAACGTTATGAACTACCTATTCGATGTTGAAAGCTACCCTGAACATAAAAAATAACATTGATTTGGCAAAATACCTGAAGTTACGGGCTTTTTTGAGACGCCAGTCAGACGGTTTCCATGCAAAAAAATCCCGAGTTTTCCAAAGAGAAGAAATCGAGAAATTTTTATCAGATGCCCCAGATGAACTGTATTTGTGTACGAAGGTAGGAATATATTGAAAATGATCTATTATGGATTAAAGAACTTATTTTCAATTTATATTTTAGGTTGTACTTATTGTTGCAGTCGCTAGGGCTTGTAGATGTGATGAGCTTTTGCAAATGAAAACAGATGATATAATAATATGGGCGACAAATTGCTAATTATGCTACCAAATACTGAGACCAAAAGATCAAGATCTTTTTTAGTAACGGAATATTTAAGCGTTTACAGAAAATATGCAGCCTCCAGACCCTCGAATACAAATAATCGTCGTCTCTTCCATAAGTATGCGAACGGTAAAGCACATCATCATTCACAAATTCGGTGAAATGCCAGAAGAAATTGCTACTTTTCTGGAACTATCCCATGCGAAAGAGTATACCGGGCACTGCTTTCGCAGAACTTCGGCCTCGTTGCTGGTGCATTCTGGTGGGGATATAACAATGTTGAAGCAACATGGAGGATGGAAGTCTTCCGCTGTCGCGGAGGGCTATATTGGAGACTCGCTAGCCAATAAGTCGAACTTCGGCAAAAAAATATTTTCTGGCGTTTCCGGAGTATCAAGTGTTGATAATAAAGTTGTTAATTTTACTGGAAAGGAGAGGAATATATCTTATAAATAAAAATTTCGTGTTGTAGTTTCAATGCAATAAAACCAGTTTATTATCATCAGCATCATTTTGAGTTTTCTTAATGTCATTGTTAACTTTAATAACCAGTTTGATTTAAACGATTACTTGGAAGGTTGCCTAGCAACGAACTTTTTCTGCCTAGGCAGTAAAAGTGGACTTTTCTGCCTAGGCATTAAAAGTACAACTTCAAAAGGCCGCTTTCAATGTCATTTGGACAAAATAGTTATTCAGCCGCGGCTGATAGTTCGAAATTCAGCTGGGGCAGTCTATCTACTTTGCTGCCGAGTTGAACATATAGTTTTTTCTCCGATTGTTTAAGATGATGTATGTAGGATATTGAATTTGCAAATCATTACAATTCTCACAATCTCTTTATTTTTCCTGTAGTGAATCGAAACAGAATTTTATGGAAATCGCAAGTGTTGAAATGGTTCTATCGAAAAAAGATCGCTGAGCAAGTGAGTTTCGAATACTTAACACGTCTTCCATCTATTCTGCGAAATAATTTTCATGCAATAAAAACACTAACACTATAAAACGGGATGAAAATGATCCTATGTCCGTCTCCTAGTTCCAAGCTACCTCCCCACCAATTTTCAACCAGAAGTAGAATGTTTCATATATATATATCATATATATGTATATATTATAAATAAATAATATATATATATATATATATATATATATATATATAAAGAGAGATAATGAAATTATATCGGGTATTGCAGTCTGAGTCATAAGTACACTCTTTATTTCTGCTCAAGCTTTCGAACTTTATTTAGTTCTTCTTCAGGAACACTATGATGAACTATAATTTCAGATACAAAATGCGGAATACAGTAGATCTACTTACGAAATGATGAGATTACATAGAATTGAAGCTGCTGAAACATTGTTTTTCCATCATAATGGTAAATGAAGTGTAAACTCATATGTATTTATTAAAAAGGTTTTTCACGTTGAAATCAATAATATAAATATAGATAAAAATGTTTTTGTGACATTAATGGATTATGACTGACACTGATTTGATGTATATTGATTTGAGTATTAGAAACTAGTTTATCTACAGTAAGAGATTATAATGGGCTCATTCAGGATTTTTTTTTTATTTCATAATTCAAAAGTACTGGACTCAAATAATCTAATCACCAAAAATTTTTCTTTTATTCACATGTTTACAGCCTTAAATAAATATTTGAAATCCGTGCGCGTATAAACGGGGCGTGGCTTATTGTGACGTCACTATACGTACGGCCGATGGGCGCCAGATAAGAGGTATTCGTTTATTAGTAAACTCAGTCAGTCAGTTTTCGTTGAGTGTGACTGTATGTATCGTGAAGTAACTGTCGTTTGATTTATAATGAGCGATAGAAGGAGTTTGCGTAAAAGTTGTGTGGTACCAGAGAGTAGGAATACATCTATCAATGCACCGGATAAGCAGGACAATCATGGTATTTTGATTCCTGTATGAATTTTTCCTCTGTGTTTATTACACATGACACATCATAGTTTTTTCCTTTTATTTTATGCTCTGGTGTTATTTTTGCCCTCAACTCACAAAATGTCTGTTGTTGTTTCACTTGTACATAACCGATGGCATTGTCTCCATTATTTTGTCTAGCCGATCTGCGAAAAAAAAATGTTCCGGAGGTGTAACAGTTCATTTCTCAATGAATGGAAATATGCAATTTGGGAATACTTCAGTCGCTATATAATAAGCACCTTTTTTTTAATTTTTTGTGTAGAACTCACGTGATTCAGTTTCCTCTACAAAAAATCCTCAACACTTTTCAGCGGTCTCGTATGTTCTCGAAGAAACATGTCCATTTTTTTGAGAATCTTCACAATTTTTCAAATCAAATTTCTGTTGTTTGAACACACAAAATGTGTCCTTCTCTTCATCAAAACAGCACACAAGTTCTAATTTACTTGTAACGTTTTTAAGCAGACGAAACCATTATTGTTTCAAATAATTAACCTTTTTTTCAGGACAATATAAATATGTTCAGTTTTCAACAATAACACGGCGGTAACGGTAAAAAGGTGCTCATAGCAACCGAAGTATTACCATCAGTTTAACCACAACTATATTGTCTTTTCATGAGTTCTGTTTACTTACCGCTGTAATTTCACTCCTTTCATTTCACTGCTAATAAAGTCATTATTTTTGTTGAAATAGTCCATTATCATAAATATATCCACTTCTGGTAGATTACCAGAATCAGCTTTCATAAATCCAGTTTTCAACGCGTACATTTCAAAAAGAATAACACACTTCGCTAACAGAATAAATACGACTAACATAAGCGATGTCGCGTCCTCTACCGTGTGCGTATAGTGACGTCACGCGCTGTTCTCGATACTTTTACACCAGCGCACCTTCAACTTGAATTATTTCAGTACAGGATGAAGCTATTGGTCTGAAATTTTTGTGAGCGTATTAGGGGTCCAGACACTACAAGAAAATGCATAAAAATGTTATAATGTTGATTTCACTGAACGACCCTATTGTCAATACCCGATATAATATTCCATTATCTCCGTATTCATTCAGTCGATATAATACCATACTTTCTATATATATATATATATATATATATATATATATATATATATATATATATATATATATATATATATATATATATATATATATATATATATATATATATATATATATATATATATATATATATATATATATATATATATATATATGATGAGTTGTTTTCTCGGGTTTCATTCCGTGTTCTGTGGTTTTGATCCTCTGAAGGCTAATTGTCACAACGTTTCGGCAAAGTCTCATTTGCCATCTTCTAGGTGATGTCTAGAGTTTCGACCTCCGAACTCGAGAACTTTGCCGAAACGTTGTGACAATTAGCCTTCAGAGGATCAAAACCACAGAACACGGAATGAAACCCGAGAAAACAATTCATCATACTTTGTCCGTGAGAATATATATATATATATATATATATATATATATATATATATATATATATATATATATATATATACATATACATAGTGGAGAAAGGCAGGGTAGAATGTTTCTCCAAATAAACGACTGCTACAACCCACCATATTTTTCTTCGGTCTATTGGAAGAAGGGTCTTATTCGAGCTATGTAGTCTTAATACGTTTCGACAATGTTCATGTGATCTTCAGGTTTGAAATAATTCCTGATCCATGGAACCACTTGCGTTATAACCGAAAAAAATGACATAAGCACAGAAAACATAGTATTCTCTCTCAATTATTTCATTTGAAACCTGAAGATGACATAGACAATGTCGAAACGTTGTTGAATTAAAAATGCATACAATCAATAATACCCTTCACAATCACAATGAAATGAATGCATTCATCAGTGATATAGCTGAACTAGTTATAGGAATACTCACTTTTTTATTCTGTTGTGCTGTTTGACGATGAAGGAAATATTTTCGAACACAAAACTTTCATAAATGACATTATCGTGGCCATCTTTTTTCTCAGAATGTTTCATGTTATCAACATGTTCTCGAATGTGAATTAACTGAAACCTCAATAGTTGACATATGAACATACTAATACATTGAATATTGATGACAGCCAATGCATTCATTAGTTTGGCAAATAAAGTTGTAAGGAGAAAAAGGCCGTGGTAACTACCAAAATGTTCTTCTAGAATCCATTTTGTACATAAAAATGTTCTCTCTTCTTCATTAAAAGGATAAGTCGATACATATGAAAATACGCCTGCTATAGTTACGACAATACAGAATTTCTTCATTTTCCTGCTTTCGTTTGAGAGTATTGATGATACCTTCTTCGAAACTGAATCCAATGAGAAGCAATATTTGTAGGCGACTCTTTCAATTCTGTCCATTTGGAATTCTATGTAAAAAGTCGCAAGTAGACAAATCATGCCCTGAAATGAGAGATAATCACTCTACCGATGAAAACTTAAGGTAGCTTCAACAACACTCACAGGCATGTGTACCATCAGACCAACTACGCAAAAGCGATATTGTGTTCCACACTTCAGGACTCTGTAAAGTGTGAAGCATTCAACCGGTACTTGGAACAGCAGTGCAACCAAACAAATCCATCGAAAATTGCGATAAGAGCAAGGTATCAGTTCTCTCACAAAATTTCTCAAAAACAGCAAAGGAACTCCTGAAAAAAAAGCAGATCAAATAGCTTTTCATATTTTGACGAAATCTACCTTTCATATTTTCTCTAAGATCTTCAACCATTATGATTATTTTTGGTGTAGCTCTAGAAACTGAAAATCCCCAATTTGTTAATGGGAGTATGGTCGGATCCACACTGGTTAAGAATTGAGTATCTCCATTCAAAACATCCACTTTGATAGTAATTATTAGCGTTTTAATGATCATCGTTGATGATGTAATTATCACTTATATTATGTGAGTGGGTTATTTCCGATTGAAATAATCATAATTGACCTACTTCAGTTAGTAGTCTTTAATCTATAATGGAAATACCTAATGATTGAAAGGAAATAAAACCATTCACGCAAATATTGAATAATTGAGGATTAAATACATACCTGTAGGAAAATTCAATTCCTATTATACGGGAAGCCGCGTTCGATTAGACCAAAATGTTTAGTTACTCCTTTTTTCTGCTACTAGTCACTACCTCTTGCAACAATAAATCTTACAAAACACTTATATCATGTCGTTCACTCAACCCTCATTACATTTTCCTGATGGAGCAAAAAAAAAATTGTTCGAGAAAGGGGAAGGCCACCAATTATATTTTGAGCCACGTCCTTAAAGACCAAAATATTTAGCGCGACATGCAAAACACATAGAAATTCGCATGCCTCAAGTCGCAGAATTTCTTCCCTAGGAATTATCTGTTGCTATTTGCTGGACGCAAGATCAGATTCAGAAAATATTCATGATATTAGGCGGTACTCTGTTTACGATTTCCAGGGTGGTAGTTTTGAAATTTCGGACGGTGATGAACATGATAAAAAATTACTTTGATAATTTAAGTAACAACGACACATTCGATATATCTCTTGGTATGTCAGTTGTCATCTGAAAATCAGAGCCTTGGAATTTTCTTGCTCGCGAATAGACAAACCAGAAATCAGGGTGCTTATCAAAATTTCAAACTAGATTTCATTTCAATGTTTTATAATCTGCTGTGCTGATTTTCCATTGCTTCAATTTGGTGCTTGACAACATCTATTATCTGCTGTATCGTGGTGTGTGAAAATCTTGTCGCAACAAAAAAAATGATCATCAAAAGGTGTTAAATTTTATATCAGTACATTGTTCCTTCATAACACCGTAGTACCCAAACATTTCTGATAACGGGCGAAAATATAAATATGTACGGATCAAAGCGCCAAACATTCCAATCTGGACCTGCCTCAACGACGTCCAAATATCAATCGTGAACTAGAACTTATCGGGAATATTCGTGAGAAGGGTTGAAAGAAAATACATTCCTTTATTCTTTGTTATTTATGTTTTGCAATGCAGGGACAACCTAATGGAGTTCTGTGCAATTTGCACCCTATAATTCTAAATATTGATCATATTTATTTCAGTATGAATAAATTCCCATTCTACTTTCAATCTCAACTCTTGAACGATATGCTTACCTACTTGAAAAAACATTCATCTCCCAACTTCAATTTGGAAATGAAACTACCACTTCAATTCACTGAATAATTTTGTGTTCACCCATTGCTAAAAGACGCCTACATTTATCCAGTAGACATGTAAATTCTCTGAAAAATATCCCCATCAACATATATTCAAATCAGCTTATTATTTTCCCTAAACTCTCTTACGTAGGAATATCATCAAATAAATCCTGGCAATGCTACTTCCGAGTTGGCTTATTTTCGGAAAACTTATTTTCAGTTCTGTTATGTACATTATTTGTGATTGAAATGGTCGATGTGATGAATTCGAAACATAAAATCCAACATATTCCAGTCTGCAGGGGCCATATACACAAAATTTGCATAAAAAGGCGAACAGGCTGTTTTTTAGATTTTCCGAATGACTGGGAAACTCTGATGATATATAATCGTGGCTCAGTCTCCATCTACAGCATTTGCATGTTTAAAATATTCATGTTCTCAAAGTTGCAGTAGTTTTTCACAACAGATATTGGGATTCTTGTTGAATGAGAACGGTCGATATAAATGCAAGTTTTCACACCCAATATCGGATCATCTAGGCATCTTGATGATCTCTCGATATTGACAAATCGTAAAATATTTTTTTCTACTAGAATACAGAAAAGTTCTCTTGGCCGCTGTCATTTTAGTGTTGAAAGAGTCACTTTTTCGCACTAGTGCGTCAAGCATAATTTATTTGTGAAATATTCTTGTTCCATAATTTTTTAAATCAGATTGAACAGATATAGATAGCGACAGCTCTGAAATTGAAAATACTCCGCCAAAACAACAAGTTAATTCATTGTTATTGAATTTACCAACTTTTAGGGCAAAATATGAAACTGCAAACAGTTCAGGGATTGAAAGAAAAATACAGAACTTAAAATGTGTCTGAAAATATAATTTTGGCATATAATGAAGAACAATCCAAATCAAGAGAAGCATCTACTGCATGGTCAATATATTCCTTCTTCTCTTGAGAATCGCAAACCTGAGAACGAGTCACTGACATTCAATTCTGTTTTATGGAATAGTATTTTTTTTAGCAAAAAGTGTGTTGTAGAAAGAAAGTCAATCTGAATATTTAGAATACATATTTGTATGGTTGTAGTCTACAGAATGACTGAATATTTAGGAAATTTATCAGAATAATTCTGCTATAACAAATAAACATATAACAATGAACATCTGACATTTTTCATTTGCTGAAAAGGCAGTGGAAAGTCGAAATCTGACTTCATTGGAAAATATTCTAGCCTCTGCAAATAATTTGCTATTGCTATTGGTGCATATCAAAAAGTAGCATATTATTTCAATGTTTTATTTTCTGCGGTGATGATTTTTCATTGCCTCAATTTAGTGCTTGACAACTTCGAATTTCTGCTGTATCGTGCTCTGTGAAAATCTTGGTACCCATTGTGAGAAAATAGTAGACGGTGTTGAAATCCATAATGCCCATAAGTTTGACTATTCACAAATCGCGAAATTATTTGAATTGTACGGCCATTGTAATCAAACTATAACCAAGCTTAACGACCTGAAAAAAAGACAGTAAGGTTTTTTGAATGAATGACAATTTTTCACTCACAGATAAAACAGAGGCATAGCTCAATTCGCATAACCCACAGCATGTCACTTTCATTGGCTCGGCAGTGATTGGTAAAATAATCAAGAGGGCTTCTCTATTCTTTTTATTCCAGTTTTCCCAGGGAAGTTCGCATATAGACCGGTGGAGTCTCTCAGACTGAAATAATAATGGAAAAAATCTGCCTGATTAGTGTTGAGTGAGAGAAACAGTTGAACATAACTATCGGTTTGACCAGAAGCCCAATATAAAAAAAAAATTTATGTTGCTATTATCCATGATGCTGCCAAACTATACAATCATCTGCCAATGAACATAAAAACCATTGAAGACTACGATTCGTATACATTTTCTGTGAAAAAATCTCTCCTTGAACTAGTTATTTACGACATTCAAGATTACTTCTTGATAGAACCAAATAGGTCACCATGCAACGGCCAGCCCTCATATATTTCAGTTGTCTAAGTTTTGTTCATATTTGTATCAATGTGACTTTGATACTTGTATTGTATTTGCCTAACTTTGATTTGTATTAGTCGAAATTTCAACTGAATTCAAAATTAATGTGAATGTGATATGATACTCTATATAACTATTTTTGTCGAACGAATTTTTCATTCTATTTCTCAGTTCAACAAAAGTCGAAACTCGTGCAAGAAATAGATCAACGAGGCCTTAACTTTCAACGTGCGATCACCCAGCATGGTGGCCCGGCGGGGGACGAACCCCGGTCTTCCGATTGAAAGGCGAATGTGCTAACTCTACACTATCGAGAACCACTTGATTAAAAAATATTCACCTCGTCTATCAGATATTGTCCACTGACAAACGAGTTAGCAATCAATGAAGCGCTGACAGTTGTCCCCACAATTGTTCTGCTCAGACCTAAACCAGCAGATTTCTGGAAACGAAATGAAATTGATGTAATATAACGTACAGACTGTGTTCATCTATCTGATTTTAATATAACTCAATTCTGACCAAATCAAACGCAAAATTTTATGCAGGGCAAACGATCAGTACTCAGAACTTTCTATTTTGAAAGACCTAACTCTGCTTCGATTATGATGCTGCATTCGTAATAGTATATTATGCAACGATCGTGTAATGATGGTTATTAATACATGAGCATAAACCGGGATACGAAACGAGCCGAAGGTGATGCGAGTGTATTAATTACCATTACATGAGAGTTGCATACGCTATTTTATCTACACCCAATAAATAATGAAGAACTGAAAATATTATATTATCAGGTATTTAAATTGAACACAATAATAGTAGGAAATCAATCGTATTTCTTTGAAAAATTCTACAAAATCATAATTAATGGTATATCCACGGAAAATACAACAATGAGAGATGAAAAGAAAAAAAAATGAAAAAAAATTATTTGCCTAGGTATTGAACCCGGATGTTTTTCTGATCACTGCCCTCGCCATTAACCACTCGGCCATGAGAGCTCATTCGATTAGGTTGAAAATAAAAACATATGTGTCGCATTTGTCAATTGAAAAATATAATTAATCCCTCCGATTGTATTTTTTTTTTGTCTAAGACATCTGTGGAGGAGTCGCTGGTAATTTTTCTATATCACTGCTATAAGACATTTTTATTCGATTATCGAAAATTGACTAAATTCTTCAAAAATTCAATACGTACTGATTTTGACTTGACAAACTTCAAAATGCAAAGCTTGCACATCGTGCTTGATTGAAAAATAATGGGTTTCTATTGGTTGAGAATCTGTATCGTAATGAAAATCTGTATCGTAATGGATTCCATTATAAAACGGGTTGTGGGCATATAAGTGTATTGTTAGAGTACGGGTGTAGATAAAATCCATTAATATATTATATTTCCCTCACCGTTAGTGCAAGATACGTCACACAAACAATTATAATTTCTGCAACTAGCGGAACGCTAAGTGCCACGTATTTTTCAAATGGGGACACAAGTATCTTCTGCAGTCTGAAACAGAAAAAACAATAGTTATTTGTTTTACTAGACAGCAAAGTAGTAGATTGACTGCCGCGGCTGATAGGTAGGAATTCAGCTAAGGCAGTCAATCTACTTTGCTGCCGAGTTGAACATACTTTTTCTCCGATTGTTTATGATGATATATGTAGGATATTGAATTTGCAAATCATTACAATTCTTACAATCTTTTTATATTTCCTGTAGTGAATTAAAACAGAATTTGATAGAAATCGCAAGTGTTGAAATGGTTCTATTGAAAAAAGATCCCTGACCAAGAGAGGTTCGACCGTTTTTTACCCCCTTCGGGTAATAATTACCGAAGAAACTATAAAACGAGTTGAGAATTATCCGTCTCCTGGTTCTAAGCTACCTTCCCACCAATTATCAATCAAATTGGTTCGGCCGTTCTTTTTCTTATATATATATATATATATATATATATATATATATATATATATATATATATATATATATATATATATACCCAATGAACACAGATATGTGTCAGTCTTGTATCTATTATATAACACCGGTAACATAGGATGTGTCAGACATGTCATTTGTATAGTTCAGGTACTCCCCATTTACCACACGATGTCCGCCTCAACTGATGTAACATACACGTATCTGAATAAAAAATGAAACATGATTCCAGCATTCAGTGTTATGTGTCAGACATGTCTCTTGGAAATATTTATGACATATTTCTTGAAAGGAACAAATCATTTGCACGAAAAGAACAATTTCATTGATTGTCTATGTTTCAGACATGAAACATGTAATATATTTTTTCATTCCACTGTTATCTGTTTGATTCGTTTCACTGATCTTAGCGAGAATGATTCCTGAAACGAACAAATGAATGGCATGTACGCTAACATTTTCATTCATTTAATTTATGAGGTATGATACTTTATTAAATGAGATATGTTGTATCAAATCTCATATATTAAAAGAATAAAAATGTTAGTGAACGTGCCATTTATTTGTATTCATTTTTGTCACATAGGTTTTGTTCCATGAATCAACTCTATTGATTTTTCAATACCCAGGTAAAATGAAATGAATTGCAATAAATCATATATTTCCTGTCAATAACAAACACATTTCAAAACACATTCCATTTCATCATTGATTGCCTTTCATGGTTCTCCCTTGCAAACCTCAGCTTTGACTGCCGCAACCATTCACTCACTATATTCTCGAACTCTTCCAGCGAATGAGGGCAGTTGTCTGTTACAGCAGCTGAAATTATTAATTCAATGTTACACCAATTGAATTGAATGGGCGCTAAAATCCATGTCAACCAAGAATATCAGTTGGCAAAATGTATTTCGTTATATGAAATCTTCCTTAAGCAGGATAAATTCATTCTGCACGTGTTTCACTATACCATTGTCAAAATATCTGACTTTCTGTAAAAAAATTTAACTAGGTGCTGTAGGTTGAACGAACTGTCTGAAATTATATTTCATTGTGTTAATATTCATTATTGAAAGATAGTAGGGCTATTTGATGTTTGATGTGTTGAGATTTAATTTCAGATTGAATAGGTCAGGATATAGGTGAACATTGTTTTCATTAGTTGAGCAAACTATATTGGTTTCATTTTTTGACTAATAATTCATAGATCTACTTGCATTTTTTGGCTTATAATTCATGGATCTACTTGAGGCTGCTTGTTGGACTGCTCCCTTTCAGAAATTCAATTGGAGAAAATGGCGGTGTGTGTGTGTGTCAGAAATGAGTGGACAGTATTTTCCAAAAGGTAGGAGGCACAGAGCAAAAAAACAGACATTCAAGAATGAATGCAAATGATTCAGACAATTTAGAAGGGGAAATTATGGTTAATCAGTTGTAATAATATTTTGAAACTAATTCGATGTATCTTGATAATTTTTTATGATTTCAGATATAATAAAAATGACAACATTTCCTGAAAATATAAGAAGAATGGAATTGGATGAATCTGGTATGTTTTCATTGTCCATATTTTCTTTGGGGAGGGCAATATATTGTTGTGTCCATAAATATGTTGTATCTCCACTAAAAATAAAAAGTTAAACAGATTTAATTCAAATTATATATGTTCTTAGGGCAAAATGGTATATTTGCTATTAACTGTAAAAAGATTGCATAGCAAAAATCAACTGAATCACTGTTGTACTGTTTTATACATTCATTTTATAGCATTTCAATATATTACTTCCCAAAAAGAAAATATGGACAATGAAAACATAACAGTTTCATTCAACTACACTCTTCTTATATTTTCAGGAAATGTATTGATAAATACAATTAAATACCATTCCTTCTTCTGAATCGTCAGAATCATTTTCATCTTTGTGCTTGAATGTATGTTTTTTAGCTGTGCCCCCTGCTTTCTCTTCGAAAAGACTGTTCATCATATTCTGACATACACACTGCCTTTTTCCTAGCAGTGCTCCAAAATTCTGGAATGATGATCTGTTTTTTATTTATTATGAATTAAGTAATGGCAATATACTAAAAAAAAATCTGAAAGGGAAAAGTACCAAAACATTTGAAGACTAGGAATATTTTCTACAGTCCAATAACAAGCAACATCAAATAGATCTAGGAATTATTTGTCAAAAAATCAAACCAATATATAGTTGGCTCAAATATTTCAACAAGCTGAACTTGAATCTGAAGACAAAATGATGCACTCTCTATTTGTTCGAATGTTCTGACCCAGTGAAGTCATAAAAGAGACTCAAAAACAGATATATTATCTTCCATTTTGTACCAAAAAACTTTAAAGATACACAAAATCCTGTTCACCACAGCACCTCTTGAATTTTTTTTTGCATTTTGAACAGGTTGTTCAATTCTCTTCAGCCAATGTTTATTCTTTCAGAAAAAAGGTCAAATTTATAAAGGTTATTCTGGAAATCAAGAGAAAAACATCCTGTGCATTCAAAAACATATTAGTGGCCCCTTAATTTTTTTTGCTATCCCCGAGATGTCTTTTATCAATAAAATGCACCTTTGTTTCTCAAATACAGATGTGTCCAAAGTTAATGGTGACATAGTGAATATTATCATGTATCTCAATTATTTTATTCGAAACAGGAGGCGGAACATTATCCTCAATTGATATTAAAATGGTCATAGCTGCTTCCAATCGAAAAGATAGCACTGCGTTTGACTACAGATTAGTGTTCACCAGGTACAAATGAAAAGTTGGTTCGAAAATGTTTGATAACTGATTTTCAAAGAATAATTCAGCATTTCAAACACTTCATAAAGCTAATAGTTCGAAATGCATGCCCTCTTGGAACAAAAATTTCTAGAGAGCCTAGCAGTTGAAAAAGAATTGTACAGATAATGTTACCCCTAATGAATAATGACTTAGTGTAGATGTAATGAAAGAAACACAACACTTAAGACACTTACCACGAAAACACTCTAACCTCTAACCGGAGACGTATTCTGAGAAAGCTCTCTATTCGCTGATGATGAAGACTATGGTTTATCACTTGCTTGAGGGATCCAGAGCATATCACTTTGCGCAAGTTTACGACGTTTCTGCAGTCTGCTTATTTCATAGAAGTATTTTTTCCAGACATTTTTCGCACTAAATAAACTCAACTCATATGTAGAACACACATCTCACAATTCAGCACAAACATTGATATCAAGATGATACAGTTTCAAAATGTGCTCAAATTCTGGTGGTACCTGAACTTCTATCAAAATTTCACAAACACAAACA
The DNA here is from genome assembly GCA_032362365.1 of Zygogramma bicolorata. Classification (NCBI taxonomy): domain Eukaryota; kingdom Metazoa; phylum Arthropoda; class Insecta; order Coleoptera; family Chrysomelidae; genus Zygogramma; species Zygogramma bicolorata. The sequence continues at coordinate 35,799 of JAVJAQ010000529.1, forward strand.
TGATACTATAACCTATAACCTCAAATACAAAATCTTGGCCTGAGCGCTTGAGTCAGTCTGACAGATCACAGTCTTCGTTTACCTGTCGTTAACTGGAAAAGAATGTTTCGTGACATGAAAAAAGTTGTTTCCCAAAAATTTTCGAGTACCTTTCATTATTTGGGTAACTTATATATCCGGTACATATCTGGTTCATATCGTGATCAATGGCGTGCAATGTTCATCTATGTGTACAAATTTTGAACCCATACATATGTCATAAGACGAACAAAGTTGTTGCAATGAAACCATCTAGCACAGTAACAAATTCAGCTCTCTTATATGTCCGATATGTATATAGTGATGTGCCATTTGAAAGGTACAGGTAGGTTTCGAATTATATGTCAGAAATATACCAAACGGAGATCACTGAAATGTCTCTAATTTGTTTCGGTGAACTCCAAATGGTATATGGCAGACATATGTGTGTTCATTGGGTGTATATATAACAAAACTCGGAAATTATATTTGGGAACAGCAGCAAAAGCGAAAGTGTACTCCTATAACAATATATTCCCAATATTTCGACAATCGATTGTTGTCATCATCAGGGAGCTACAAAATAATGTTAATGAATGAAAATATGACACAGAATTTTTTATCCTTACTTACATTGTTAGTGAGGATAGTCGCATGAGATGGTTAAAGGAGTCAGATGACACATAGTAAAATTGTTTTAAAACATTGATACGTATCAGTACAACACATAAACACGTTAAAAACTATTCTAACTATTCTAACTATTTAAATATACGTTAAAAAGTATTCAAAAGTGAATAAGATCTTATTTGGTACGTCACCATTAACTTTTTCTCAAAATCAGAATAATAATTCAAATTTAGAACTTACATCTACTAATCAAAATCCTAATCAAACCCATAGTGATTTTTCATACATTAGTCTACCATTCATTTCTGAGATCACACCTGGACTTGCCAGAATTTTTAGTAACATAGATAATATTAAAATAGCCAATAAAACGGTTCTTACAATTAATTCCCTCTTTTCTAATGTTAAAGACAAAGTTCCAAAATCATCCCAGTCAAATGTTGTTTACTGTATTCCTTGCAATGACTGTGACTCTGAGTATATCGGACAGACTGGAAGACTGTTGAAAGATCACATTTCTTCACATAGAAGCGATTGCAGACTCCATCCTGAAAGATGTGCTCTGAGTGAACACACTTCCAAGGAAGGACATTTAATGAATTACAGTTCCACAAAAATTTTATCAATTGAAAGGAATGTTTCGAGGAGAATGTTCTTAGAAATGGCATTCATTTCTCAATCTTCAAATTGTTTGAATAAAAGAACCGATCTCAATCATTTGAGTGAAATTTATTCATATTTATTATTGATTGATGGCAATTCGAAGGTTCTCGAAGGCAATTCAAGTGACGTTACTTAATCAAAATATTAAATTTATACTTTTCCACATAACCAATTTCAAATTTTCAATTATTTTAATACTATATTACATTTTCCCACCTCCTCTTTTGTAGCACCTGTAATGGTAATGAGGTCTCAGCGGCTAAGGCCAAATTGTGTAATTTCTCAGTGACATTTGACATTTTTGACAAATGACTTTTGGCGCCTTTATAACCACAAAATTTTCACTCCTTTTCATCATTTCCACATTGTGTTTGTCACTGCACCTTTTTCATTAAAAAAGAATATTATAGTTTTTAACGTGTTTATGTGTTGTACTGATACGTATCAATGTTTTAAAACAATTTTACTATGTGTCATCTGACTTCTTTAACCATCTCATGCGACTATCCTCACTAACAATGTAAGTAAGGATAAAAAATTCTGTGTCATATTTTCATTCATTAACATTATTTTGTAGCTCCCGGATGATGACAACAATCGATTGTCGAAATATTGGAAATATATTGTTATAAGAGTACACTTTCGCTTTTGCTGCTGTTCCCAAATATAATTCCCGAGTTTTGTTCTTAACTTGTCAGCAAAGACTTCCTCTCCTCTCTTATATATATATATATATATATATATATATATATATATATAATGGAGAAAGGTAGAGTAGAGTGTTTCTCCAAATAAACTACACTGATTACCCGCTACAACCCACCATATTTTTTCTTCAGTTTATTGGAAGAAGGTCTTATTCAGGGTATGTATTTTCTATACGTTTCGACAATGTCCATGTCCATCTCCAGGTTTAAAATAATTCCTGATCCATCATACCACTGGTATCATAACCGAAAAAAAATTAAATAAGCACAAAATACATAAATTATTTTATTTGAAACCTGTAGATGACATACACAATGTCGAAACGTCGTTAAATTGAAGATGTATACACTCAATAAGACCCTTCACAATGACAATAAAATAAATGCATTCATCATTGATATAGTTGAACTAGTTATAGAAATACTCACTTTTTTACTTTGTTGTGCTGTTTGACGATGAAGGTGATTTTTTTGAACACTAAACTTTGATAAATGGCATCGTCGAGGCCATCCTTTTTCCCAGAATGTTTCATGTTATCAACATGTTCTCGAATGTGAATAAACTGAAACCTCACTAGATGACCGACGAACATACAACCACATGCAATATTGATGACAGCCAATGCATTCATTAGTCTGGCAAATAATGTTGTGAGGAAAAAAAGGCCGTGGTAACTACCAAAATGTTCTTCTAGAATCCATTTTGTACAGAAAAATTTTCTCTCTTCGTCATTCAAAGGATAATTTGACATATATGACAATACGCATGCTATAGTTACGATAATACAGAATTTCTTCATTTTCCTGCTATCGTTTGAAAGTATTGATGATACCTTCTTCGAAACTGAATCCAATGAGAAGCTATTTTTGTAGGCGACTCTTTCAATTCTGTCCATTTGGAATTCAAAGTAAATAGTCCCAAGTTGAGAAAGCATGCCCTGAAATGAGAAATAATCACTCCACCGATGAAAACTTGAAATAAAAGAAATTAATTTGAATGCGCTGATTTCGCTGGAAATATCACACGTCTTGAAGGGATCGATTCGGAATAGAATAAGACACATCCATGAAGGTAGCTTCAACAACACTCACAGGCATTAGAATCATTAGGCCAACTATGCAAGAGCTATATTGTGTTCCACACTTCAGGACTCTGTAAAGTGTGAAGCATTCAACCGGTACTTGAAACAGCAGTGCAACCAGAAAGATCCATCGAAAATTGCGATAAGAGCAAGGTATTAGATCTCTCACAAAATTTCTCAAAAACAGCAGAGGAACTCCTGAAAAAAAAGCGGATCAAATAGCTTTTCATATTTTGACAAAATTTACCTTTCACATTTTCTCTAAGATCTTCAACCATTATGATTTTTTTTGGTGTAGCTCTTGAAACTGAATATCCTCAATTTGTTATTGGGAGTATGGTCAGATCCACACTGGTAAAGAATTGAGTATCTCCATTCAAAACATCCACTTCGATGGTAATCATAAGCGTTTTAATGATCATCGATGATGATGTAATCAACACTTATATTATGTGAGTGGGTATTTTCCGATTGAAATATTCATAATTGACCTACTTCAGTTGGTAGTCTTCAATCTCTAATGGAAATAATAAATGATTAGAGGAAATGAAACCATTTACTCAAAGATTCAACAATTGAGGATTAAATACATACCTGAAGGGAAATTCAATCGTTATTATACCGGAAGCCGCGTTCGATTAGACCAAAATGTGCAGTTACGCCTTTTTCCTGCTACTAGTCACTAGCTCTTGCAACAATAAATCTCACAAAACACTTATACCACGTCGCTCACTCACCCTGCTTCGAACCCTCATTACATTTTTCTGGTGAAGCCTCAAAAATTTGTTCGAGAAAGGGGGGGTTAACCAAAAAAATATGTTATTGCCAATGAGGTGGGTTGCCATTGAGGACGAAATTTCCTTACAGGTCAGTCATTTGATCCTCAATTATACTTTGAGCCACGTCCTCATAGACCAAAATATGTAGTGGGACATGCAAAACACATAAAAATTCGCAAGCGAGCCTGAAGTCGCAAAATTACTTCCTTAGAAATTATCTGTTGCCTGTTATTTGCTGGGCGCGAGATCAGATTCAGATAATATTCTTGATATTAGCGGGTACTCTGGTTATGATTTCCAGGGTGGTTGTTAAGAGATTTCGGAGGGTGAAGAACATGAGAACACAATTATTATGATATTTTAAGTAACAAAGAAACATTCGATATTTCTTTTGGCATGCGAGTTGTCATCTGTGAATCAGATCCTTGGAATTTTCTTCCTCACAAATAGAGGAACTAGAAATCAGGGTGCTTATCAAATTATCAACCTAGATTCCTTCTGAATGTTTTATTTCCTGCTGCGCTGATTTTTCACTGCTTCAATTTAGTGCTTGACTACATCCATTATCTGCCGTATCGTGGTGTGTGAAAATCTTGAAATCGATTTTGAGAAAATAGTGTGGGGTGTTGGAATTCATGATGCCCATAGGTTTGGCTATTCATACATCATGAAATAATCTGAATTGTACGGCAATTGTCAGCAAACTTCAACCAAGCTTAACGACCTGAAAAATAGAGAGTGAGATTTTTCAAATGAAAGAAAACTTTTCTTTCTCACAGATACAATAGAGGCACAGCTAACCTCGCCTAAACCACAGCATGTCACTTTCATTGGCTTGACAGTGATCGGTAAAATAATCAAGAGGGCGTCTCTATTCTTTTTATTCCAGTTTATCCAAGAGAGTTCGTACATAGAACGGTGGAGTGTTTCAGACTGAAGAAATAATTGAGAAAAATATCAGCATCCTTTGATCAGCATTGTGTAAGAGAAAGAGTTGCGCATCACTACCAGTTTGACCAGAAGTCGACCAGAGTCGAATAAAGAAAAAACAACTATATTATACGATCGATTATACAAAATATTATGGAAATCTTCATTCAACGATGAAACGCAAGTAACCATTTCCATTCAAAATGGCGGCATAGTAGCTGTTTTTCCAAGTTCAATGAATGATTCCATCAATACCTTTTGCTATATAATATGAAAATAGGATGGGTCGTTTTAATACAGGTATGAATTTTGGGTCTGGTTGAAATTTTAGTGGAATATATTTCTAAACAAAAATGAATGAAAAGTCTAAGGAAGGAGTTTTTTTCAAACTCCAACCGGAGAGTAGACATCTATTCCTACAAAGAATGCTGAATATACAATAAAAGATATGTATACTTTAAGCTTGAAGTTTGGAAACTGTTCCATATTGAGACTTTCAAGAAAATGGACGTCATGAATAGAATTTCCAAAAATGGACTGAAATGGTTGTGAATTGGTCAAGATTGGACGAATTCGGTCTTTTGTTCTTTAGTTCAACGAGTGACTGTTATATCTGATGTCATCAAATTCATTCAGTCATCTGAAATTCTCAAAAGGTATCAAGATGATATACAAGTTTCATCAAGAATATACTCTCATGACTTTTTCCCTCACCTACTTGATTCAAAAAAATATTCACCTAGTCAATCAGAGATTGTCCCCTGGAAAACACGTTAGCAAGTACTGAAGCGCTGACAATTGCCCCTATAGTTGCTCTGCATAGGAGGGAAGCAGACGCTTGCTGAAAGCGGAATAAAGTCTATTCAATATAACGCGCACATTTTGTTTATCCGATTTTGATATGACTCAGCTTCGACCAAATCCAACCCAAAATATTTTCTAGCACCAGCAATCGGTACTCAGAACTATCCTTCCAAAAAACTTGATTCTGCTTGTATTATGGTGCATTTGTGATATCCTTTCATATACCAGGTGACACAGCCAACGATTTTCAAATGAAACACCCTGTACAATATTGAATTTCTGAGATCTGCATGATTTTCCAAAGGAAATGATACCACATAAGTGACATTTCAAACGTCAAAAATTGAATAATTGGATTTTACTCTTCCATTTCAGTGTGCCATGATTCCAGTTGACCCAAGCTTCTAATACTAGTAAAATCGAAATCCCATCAAAAATACTAAAATAATTTTCATAGGAAAGTAAAGTTCATCGTTATCGATTTTGGGGTAGAATTCAATTTTTCCAAATGGTACCATATTGATACCGTGCCACCATAATGAAATTTGCGACGAATTCGATCAAAATCACAGCTGAAAGAAAATAACAAAATGCAATCATTTTGTTCGAATTTAGTGTTGAGAATTCACAAAGGGGGCTTTCAAAGCAATCATATTTGTTGGGTTATCGGTGTTTTTATTGCGTATTTGAAAATTCTCCACATTTGTTGTTGTTTTTATTGAAAATGACGCACATTTTTACAAGAGATCAAAATGTGGACACGTTAATTCATTTATAGGAAATGTAGGAAAAATGCGTCTAGAAACCTTTATGCTGCCCGATATCCTGATAGACGAAAAATTGTTTCTATCGTGTCGTTAATCAATTCCGAAGATAACCTAACCATGACCCCGAAGAATAAGGAATACTCTCAATCATTGGTCCAATAATATTTGAAGGATCTCCAACTGGCACTAGTTAATTGGGATTTCTGCATAATGTAATTGGGATCAGGTTAATTGAAATCCTTGTCCATTTACGACAGGTCATGTATTACCAAGATGAAGATCCTTCTCGTGATAAAAAAATAGTAACTGATTACCTTCAACAGGCATTCGAAGAATACGTGATTTCGAAGAATGGTCCTGTGCGATTGCCTCCAAAGTCACCTGATTCATCACCTATTGATTTGCAACCACCATAACAACCTGTGAAGTTGCGATTGAGACGCGCAAATGATAATATAACGGCCCAGCATTTAGCCAATGTTCATCAAGAAACCAGAAGTGAAAAAAATCATTTGTGTATCAAAAAGTGCCCCTTATAATGAATATAAAATATCCGTGTGTTGTTCCAAATCAATTATAACAAATACTCACTTTTTCAGTTTGTTGTGCTGTTTGACGAAATCTGTTATTTTTTGAAACACTAAATTTTGATAAATCATATCGTCGTGGCCATAAATTTTTCCGAATTGTCGTCAACTATTTCTACCTTTGATAGTTTTTTCGAGCTTTCGAAACATCATTTTTCTTCTTGGCGTAGCTCTCTTCTGAAAGCTTGATTTTGTGAAATTGTTATCTCAGTGGAACTACAGTCAGATGAAAACTGATCAAGAATGAACGTTAATGTATAACCGACAGATATTCAGCAATCAGACAAAATTGAACTTTTCTATTGAAAAATTCAATAATGAGCGTATACCTATTATATTTGAAATGTATTCAATTTCAGTTATTAGAGAAGTTCCAACGAGTACTCTTCAAGGTATTGAATTTCATCAATGTCAATCATACTGGGATTATTCGTGGGAACTTTTTGAATCGATAGCATACCTAATCTGGATTGTTTGTTCGTTTCAAAACTAGGTGTTCATAGAACTAGTGCAAGAAAAACAAATGTTTTTCATATATTAGGGGTAAATTACTGCAGTTCTTTTGAAAATTCACGACATTTACATTCCGATACCATAATTGCTACTATCAAATGTGTATGTTTGTTCTGTTATTCAACTGAATGAAAACTGTCACCCTTATTTCAGTATGGAAGTTAACGGAGCTTCGATAAATCAAAGTGCAGACAGTTGATAACAGGAAGGAATAAAATGTTAGAATCAGTAAAGTTGAAGCTTTCAGTGTAAAAATTAACATATCCAGAGATCCATTACTATAATATCAAATTGAAGTCATATTGTACTCTTTGCGGGTTCTGCAAATGGGGTAAGCATCTATATAAGATATATTCTCCCTTGTATAATAGTAACTATATCTGAAAATGCTCCCAAGGAAGTTCTTCATCTGGAATATCGTCTACCGCTCACTTCCGGTAATTTCATAAAGTCTTCCATCCTTTCCCAATCGACTATTGAACTGGAAACCATATGAATAAAAATGAGAAGTCAAATTTCAGTTATATTTATTATTAATGAATATTTCCATATGCTGCTCGCTGACTTCAATCACGTCATCACAACATCAAACATAATTTCGTTCCAAGCAAATATTTTGTTATCAACGGTGATTTCAAAACAACTTTCTGATGAAATCCTCCCTCAGCGACGTTTCACAAAAACCTCCCCCAACATTCGAGTTCATTTATGGAAGATATATTTGCCCTCATAATACTGACTGAACTGAAACAGTTCCTTCATACAACGCCAAACAATGGAGACTCGTTGGACAAAAAATTGCTGTTAAACTCCAGAAGAGGAATGCGCAATATTACAACATAAGTGAAAAGGCATCAGGCAAGTGAAAAGTAAGTTTCCCAGGGACCCAACAAAAAATTCGCCACTTCAGAAATGTCGGCACTTCAGTCGACAAAGAAATATTAGATGACTGGTACACAAGGGTCGTAAGTCATGCCCTTAATCCTTACATTCATAATATTTAGACAGACAGAATGGCATCATGGCTGGAGAGAGTTCTTTATGATATCTGACGGCTCAAATTCGGATTCGTATATGTGGGAGTACGGGGAGTTTGATATTGGAGTTGGGAGGGACAGCGCAGAGAAATGTATTCATTGTTGGTTTATTTTGCATGTACCGGAACAAAATTGAAATATTTTTGACGGTAGCTTGTTTGTGTTCGATCGGGTTCGTATCTTGGAACTCTCTTCACGTAATGTTTTCAACTTGATTATAATTGTTTGTTACTCGTTGGTTGAGATTACCATCATGCACTTGGACGTTATAAGACCGTGCAAAATACGTGATGGGGGTAATGAAATTGTCATCAGCGCGCTATCTGAACAAAACGAGCATTTTGAGAGGACTGCGATTTTCAACAAAGCTCCAAGCATGAGAATTTGAATGAAAATGGCCCTATACACCGTTAGATTTTGACTCAACTGACGTTCGTGTGACACTTCTTTATGCGTGTCATTGCATGAACAAAATTGTGAATGTATCGGAATGAAAACGATAGACCAAAGAGATTTGTGTGGAAGATCAGTAATTTGGGTTTATTTGGCGATTGATGGAAGAGACAAGCCTCATGAAGAACGTTGAATCAATTATTGCTGGTGATGTTGTATTCTATTGAAAACTGCAGTCACTAAATGAGTACCGGAATTCAATCAACAGAATTTCACGTTGTATCTTGTATCAAGAAGAAACTTAATGGAAATCAAGAAGTGAGATAAGTAGCCAATAGAAAATGGATATTTGTGCAATGTTGCCATTGTAATGGTATTGGAAAGTTCAGTCAGGAAACACCTGAAGGTTTGGGAAAATGTGAATGTAGTTTTCGAATGTGGTTTTCTTTCATAGTCATTATTGTTTTTGAAGTCCTCATCATCACGTTTTCGTTTTGTTTCGAAACCGTTTTGGATTATATGTATTCCATCATGTATGTTTCCTTCATTTCTAGATGATGGAAATCAATATATTGAAAAAAGCAACGCAATATCTAAGAAATCGTTCAGTTCAGGTGTTCAGAACCTGTTAGGTGATTTTGTGAATAGAGGATCAATGCCCTTAACACAAATATCGATATCACTCACACTAGGAGCGCTTTCAATTAACCGTTTTAGTATCTTCAAATGACAACTTGTTCGTCATGTTGAAGTAAATCAGTTCTGTGTTGTGGTGATAGATCACTGTCAAAAAATATGCTCTACAAGTCTTCACAATATATAAGTTGAATAAGAGATTCGAATGGACTTCCTGATAACAAGTTCACATAGAAATCGGAATGCAGCGATATTAGACAGTTCATAGCAATTTGCATGCGAGCTTCAGGTCGCAAAACTTCCAGAGGAATCTACTGTTGCCTGGTGTTTGCAGGGTGCAAGATCACATTATTCGAAAATTCCTGATATACTGATGATGACGATGAAGAGAGCATTCATAATGTAGCAGGATAGTAATTTTTTAATTTCGGAAGGTTTAGAACCTGAAAAAATAAGTGTATTCTTTTAATTTCGGTTATTCACCTCAAGTAACAGAGAAACATTCAAAATCTTTCTTGGCATGTGAGTTTTCCTTATCTGGGGTTTTTTTATCACGAATAAAGAAACTAGGGGTGCTTCTAAAAACATTAAACTAGCATTTATTTCATCAATTTATTTTTTGCTGTGCTGATTTTTCATTGCTTCAACTAAGTGCTTGACAACATCCATTATCTGCTGTATCGTGGTGTGTAAAAATCTTGATATCCATTGTGAAAATATAGTGTGCGGTGTTGAAATTCATAATGCCAATTAGTTTGGCTATTCATAAATCAGGAAATCATTTGAATTGTACGACAATTGTCAACAAACTATAACCAAGCTTAACGACCTGAAAAAAATATAGTAAGGTTAAAATGAATAACATATCTTCACTCACAGATAAAATAGAGGCACAGCTCAACTCGTATAACCCATAGCATGTCATTTTTATCGGCTTGGCAGTGTTTGGCAGAATAATCAAGAGGGCTTCTCTATTTTTTTTATTCCAGTTTTTCCAGGGCAGGTCGCATATAGACCGGTGGAGTCTCTCAGACTGAAAAAATGATTGAAAAAAAAAAAATAAAACCTTTCTATGATTAGTATTGAGTGAGAACAACAGTTGCACATCACTACCGGTTCAACCAGAAGTCGACCAAGGCGAATATAGAAAAAATATCTATGTAATTCGATTGACCATTCGACAGATTATTGAAATCTCTTTTCGACAATGTAACACAAATAGTCATTTCTATTCGAATTGGCGGGATCGGAGCATCAGCTTCGGTCGGAGCTTGATTCTATGAAAGTTTTCGATTTTTAATCATGGCAAGTCACTGACTTGTACTGACAAGATGTCATATAGCCCGTTCCTATGATTGAAAATCCATTCCTTCGTTTATATCGCCGAAAGCAAATGAAGGATTCTCTTCCGAAACCTGCACTGGCACCGGTGGATATAATTCAATGCCCTTCGTGGTATTAGCCGGCCGAGTAGTTGTTTTCTGACAGATGCCAGGCAAAACCTACTATGTAGGTAGATTCGAGACTGGCCTGAACGAATTGTTCGAAAGATGATTTGAGGTAGGAGCTATTACACTTCGCTTGGTCTCATCCAAATAGATTAACTTGTAGTAGAGTACCTCTATGACTGATATGCGCAAGTTGAAAAATGGATCCCCTTGTTCCTCAATCCACGGTACCTCACTCGAATATCTGTCGATATACTTTTTGCCCTGAATGTAATGAGTTCGAAAGCGTATACTGATTCCGAATAAGTGATTCCAAGAAATTTTCCATACTATAGAAAACAATCGCGAGAGAGAACCATGAGTGAAGACAAAGTAGAGAGTTGGAGGAAAGACTTCGCTTCTACTCGTCCAGTAAGTTACTTTGTTTTTGATGGTTCTTGTCATGTTCTAGAAAGGAAGCAGAGAAGTAAGTGGACATATAATTGAAAATAGATGGAACTGACAATGATTTCTGCAGGGGCAATCTACTTTATAGATACAAATACGACTGAAGTTCAATCATCCTAGGCCGTTCTTTGCTCCGAACGTTTTTTGACTTATGCCAGTCAAAATTCTCGCGCCCAAAGTAATTCTTTTTTGTTGGTGCAGGTTTTTCGTCAGATTCGACATCGGAATTTTCAAAAATCAACAGTGAATCTTTCCGTAATGATAACGATGTTAATCATACATTTGGGAATGATCAAGGTTTGATGGTAGTGATATCTAGAATGACCCTGCATTGAGGTTAAATGACTATCTCACACGAAGACTTGAGAAAGACATCGAAGAATCTACTCGAATAATGGCTACTTGCAGGACATTGCACTACCCCAAATTCACCCGAACTGAATCAGGAAGACCGGACCTCTCTCGGCATCCGAACATCAAAGAGCAGGATTTCTGATGGACCTTTGAATAACATTTGGTGGAGGTTGTCGGCCCTTTCTACAGCTATCACAAGTCTGACGACTGATCCATACGCTGAGGCATTCAAGACTACTTTGTCTGACTTGGCCGGTGCTGGTTAAGTATTATGCAACATTAATCCCTCGGTTTGAAATCACAGAGGAGGATTTGAAATTTTTGCAGAAAACTGAACTGATTCTTTCTTTTGTTACCCATTTCAACAAATAACAGGTATTTTATAGATGACGTTATATGAGGTATCAAGTTGATTAAAAAAAATACTCACCTCGTCAATCAGATATTGTCCAGTGAAAAACATGATACCAATTACTGAAAGTGTTACAATTACCCCTATGGTTCCTCTGCTCAGAATTGCAGTTGACACATGCTGAAAACGAAATAAAATTGATTCAATATAACGCACACATTTTGTTTATCTGATTTTGATATCACTCATTTTTGACTCAACCAAACGTAAAATAGCAGCAAAAATCAGTACTCATAACTTTCTTTCCAAAAAGACTCTGCTCGGATTATGATGATTTTGTAATATCCATTCATATACAGAGTGGTACAACTTAAAGTATGCACCTAGCTTTTTCACTTTATTTGGAATTTGGATCTCGGACATGAAATTTTTGCTTGCAAATAGGACATATTTCACACATATTTCCTGACCTCTGCCTTAACCCCTAGCGAGGGGTTGTGACAATCCATAAATCTCATATGGCAAGTAGGTTCGAGTGATATGTTATGTGATAAGGTACAAAATTATTTTTACAATCATATCTCATTCATTGGAATCCAGGCATCCAATGCAAAATTTCTGAGATTCGAGAATCAGAATAATTACCAACATTTCAGAATCCGAGACAGAATATTTCGTGTGGAAAAGTGTTATTTTATTTCGGCACCAAAACATTCATTGAAGCTTCTCGATTCTATTCAAAGAAAGGCAATCCGTCTTCTTGATAATTCTTTGCTCGCAGACTCGCTAACTTCATTGGAGCATCGTAGAGAGGTCAGAGACATGTCTCCCCTCTATTGATATTTTCACGATCCACACGGACAACTCGACGGGTAGAGAATTGCCATCCCGTTGTTGTGAGCTTGGAGACCTGTCGAACCTCTCTTGCTCAGGGATCGTTTTTCAATAGAACAGCTGAACTTTGAAACTCCTTGGTGAAAGAGGTCTTTCCTGAGGCTTACAAACTTCAAAAAATCGAAGTGAATGTTAATTCGTATCTCCTGCCCCTTGATTCACGCGGTGTTCTTTGAACATAACAGGGCTCCCCTCTCGTGTGAATCTGCATATAAAAAAGAAACAAAAGACAAGATATAAGAGCATACTTTTCGTTGGACCACTCTGTATGTCTACTCTCACCGTAGCTAAAAGATACAACGCGGTAACTACTACACTTTCTGCAGATAACGGGACGCCAATGGCTGCCAATTTTTCGAATGGGGACACGAGTACCGCCTTAAGTCTGAAACAAAAGAAAAACATTTTCGATCATTGAGTATTCATCAACAGTATCTCATCATCCAGCTCAAAAGAGATGGAACTGATTGAAGGTCAGTGAAGCAACCAACAAAAAGAAATAGTAACATTATGATCTAGGGCTCATCAGATGGAAACCAACACTGTCATGGAAAAAGAAGTCAATATGAAAGAAAATGATTCTACTAGAAGTTTTATTCGATATTCGATTAAAATATTATGTATACTGGAAAAAGTTTCAACCTAATAACATCTTTCAGAAGTCGCAAATAACAAGATAAGGTGAATTATATGAATTCGTTCAGGCTTGTCCCAACTCACTTACTTTTTTTTACAGATTCACACGAAAGGGAAGCCCTGTTATGTTCGGGGAACACCAAGTGAATCAAGAAACAGGAATTACAAATAAACTCTCAATCAGTAATTATAAATTCTCACTGCCGGTAACTGATGTATTGTTAGAAGTTTCTTGGCTTCTGAGCCGTAGTCTACGGGTTTTTAGGACTGTGGATTCGTTTGCATCTACGGCGACACTTCAATTGAATGTGGTTCAGATGCTGCGAGTCTCTATTCATCGGACTGTCGAATAATCCCAATTGATTTTTTTTATCTCATTGGCAGGGTTCGACTGTTTTGAACCTCTGTGTTCTGAACCAAGTTCTGTAGATGTTAAGACTCTTCTTTATGGTTGAAGTTGTTCCTGTGATTATGCATTTCTATTTCGTCGAAGACGGAACAAATATCTGCCATCAACAAACTGAGCAAGGTCCAAAGACTTACCTGTCTGGTCATAACAGGTGCAATGAAAACAACACCAACAGCAGCAATGGAGGTGCTCTTGGATCTTCCCCCCTTACATCTTGTGATGGGGAGAGCCAAGTATGGGCCATTTTAGACTGGAAAGTTTACCGAGATACAATAGATCGGTGAAAACAGATATCATGGGATATGTACTCACCATGAATACAGACCACATATCACCCAAATTTATATTCAACACTAACTTCTCAGTAATAATAGGGGATCATGAAGAGTGGCAAAGAGACAATCTCTCTGAAAAGAAGCCCGGTTAACAGATGGATTCAAGACAGAAAATGGAACAGAAGCTGGTGTATACTGTGCGGGGAGAAACCTAGAGTACAGTTACTCGCTCGGACAAGACTATACTCCAATGTGCGAGAACAACCAACCTGAGGTCCCAAAGAAATGGGAGGATCAATATTTCCATGGACAGCCAAGCTTCACCCAGGGCACTGAAAACTCCCAGGGTGACATCTGGACTGGTATGGGAATGTCGCGAGGAACTGAAACTCCTGGCAGACCATAATAGACTGACTCTACAAAGGGTCCCAGGTCACTGAGGTATCGCAGGAAATGAAAAAACCGATGAACTTGCAAGGCAAGGATCATCAACACCATAGACTGGACCCAAGCCAGCAGTGTGAGTACCCAAAACAACGGTATGGAATCTCATGAGGAATTGGGTGAGAACAAAACATAGAGGAAATCTACCCAGTAGCGAGAACTTTCATGAAAGGACTGTCGAGGAAAAAGACTGAAGACCTGCTTCGGTATAACAGGAATCAAATGAGGGTTATGACGGGGCTGTTGACTGGATATTGTCCACTCAATGGACAGCTGAATGAGATAGGGCTGTACAACGGTGACCTTAGCTGCAGACAATGTACCAAAGGGACAGAAACAGCTCGATATATACTCTGCGAATGTGAGGCTCTGGATCATAAAAGGCAACGAATATATGGAAAACCAATTTCGGATTCAGAAGAATATGCCAAACACCCAGCAATCAACCTGCACAAACTTGTGCAGGGGTCAAGGTTGTTGGAATGAGTGTCGTAAAGTATAGGGAAGTAAAGCGCAATAAGCCATAGAGGCTGAAGTGCTTTTCGGAAATCTGGCACTGAAGGACAGGTCAGACGGCTTCCATAAAGGAAAAAATGGCCTCCCTATGGAACCGTGAGTAATAGCTCTTGGTTGCATCCAGTACTTGCGTTCTGTCGAAGTGAATATCATGACCGTCCAACAGAACATGTTAGGCCATCGCCGACTTTTGTGTTTGGCCATATCGATTATTTCTCCACAAAAGTTTCAACATTCTTTGGGTTCCGTTGACTGCAGTTCTGTGCTCTCTTCTGTTGACAGATCCACAACTGCATGGCATTTGATACACTCCTTTCTGTTCATAAAACTTCCCACCACTCTGGGAATATGTTGAACAATATGTTGAAACAGGGCAGGTATGTATGGAGGAACAAAGGTGCTAATCAGATTGTTTTTTTTTAATTATACTCGTTGTTGGATCTCTCCGAAGTATACTATACGTGTTGGAGTCAAGCAGTTCTACTACCTTATCTTTAGAGTCCTTTTTGATTATCACAACTTTAGCGTTTCTCTTGTGTGCACGTAAGATATGGATGCTGTTATTCTTCTCGAGAGCTAGGTTAGTTGGTAATCCGCGCAACTTCGAATTTAATCAAATGCCCTTCGTGGTATTAGCCAAGGAAGCTGTTGTTTCATAGGAGTCAGTCCATCAAACTTATTGTCTTGGAGATTGGGAGGCTGGTCTTAACAAATTGGTCTTTCACATGATTTGATTGCGTGAGAACTTGGATTTTCTCTTCGAACTGAACAATAATGTTATATCCAGTATCTTGAGTTGAACTTCATATTCTACATCTAGTATTATTTTCGATTAGAAGCAATATCCACAATATCAGATTATGCTCCGTAAAATGAAATGATATCTCTGTGAAATCTTCAATGACTGAAATTAAAGACAAGCAGACAAATGATTTCGATGTGTATGTATGGAAAAAGTAGTGTTCATATAGTTAACACAAGTAAGGAACCCAAAGAAATGAATACATTATTATTTATGATAGGAATAGGTACCAAACATCAAGATATGATATGTGTAGTGGAAAATAAAGATTTTTCAGTAAAGAATACTCACTTCCTCAGCTTGTTGTGCTGTTTGACGAAATAGGTTATTCTTCGAAATACTGAACTTTGAAAAATGACATCGTCATGGCCACCCTTTTTTCCAAACCGTTCCAAGCTGTCAACTTGTTCGTGGATGAGGAGAAACTGAAACCTCATTTGTAGATGGATGTATAGACAAAAACACAAAACATTAAGGACAGCCAATCCATTCACTACATTAGCAAATGTAGTTGTGAGAAAAAAAAGGCCGTGATAACCACCAAAATATTCTTCTAGAATCCATTTTGTACAAAGAAATGTCCTCTCTTCGTCATTTAAAGGATAATTGGATAGATTTATTGATACAATTGCTACAGCTTGGACAAAACAGAAATTTTTCATTTTTCTTTTATAATTCGAGACTGTTGAAGATATCTTTCTTGATACTGAATCCAATGAGTTGCAATATCTGTGGAATATTTTTCCAGCTTGGTCCATTTGGAATTCTATGTAGATACTCGAGAATAGACATATCATGCCCTGGAATTAAGAGTGATTACTATACTTATTGAAACTTGAGGTGCATAGAAATGCGCTGAAAATATAACATGCCTGGGAAGGATAGATTTTGAATGAAATAAGACGAATTCACAAAGGTGACTGCAACAAAACTCACAGTGATATGAATCATCAAACCAACTATGCAAATGCGATATTCTGTTCCACATTTCAGTACTCTGTGTAGTGTCAAGCATCCAACCAGTACTTGATACAGCAGTGCAATCAGACAAAACCATCGGAAATTGCGGTAACTGCAAGGTATTAGATCTCTCACAAAATTTCTCAAAAACAGCACAGGATCTTCTGAAAAAAATTCGTAATTAAATATCATTTCATATTATGGCCAATCCAACCTGTCATATATTTTTCACGATCCTCAACCATTATGATTATTGTGTGTAATTCTTAAAACTGAATATTATTTCATTTGTTAACGGTAGTGAGAGAACAGTCGTATCAACACTGGCTAAAAACGGAATGTCTTTATTCGAAACCTCCATAAGCTGCCATTACTCAAATGGGGAAACATTAGTATTTTGATGGCATCCGTTGATGATTGAGTCATAACTTATATTAATCAGGTATTTTTTTAATTGAAATATTCAGTATTGGCATACTCCAGTTGCTAGTTTTTAATATAATCGAAAAATTTAATATTAGGACGACATGAAACCATTGTCACAAAGATTGAATGATGAGCTCTGATCCATTATTTCGAAATGTATTTATTTTCAGTTATTCCAATAGTCATAATGTTCGTTTTAATCGAAGCTCAAAGTAATCTTATTCCTGGAATGAAACAACCAAATGCTGTTTTATATAAAATCTTTGTAATTACAAGGTAAGAAAAACCGCTTACCTGAACTAATCTCCTCTCAAGGATCAACCTGCATTATTCGAATATCATTGATCTTGAATCTTGATCAGTAATATATTTTCCATATCAAAAATTATTTCTGTTTCAAACATTGAAGTTTTCTTATACAAAAAAAACTTGTTTCTTGAAGATGTACCTCATGAAGCGTAAAACGTCGAGTCGATCTTGAATGAAGTCGATGGAAATGGATCACAGAAAATAGATCATTCAATGACCTTTTCGATATTTCAACAGCCAGAACATTGAAGAACCCTTTCTACCAATCGACAATATATTTCTCTCTTCGAATAATATATTCTCTGATTTCTCCGAAAATATTTCAGTCCTTTTCAAAACTGTGCTACATTCTTTGTAACCCGAACTCTAGTGAGGAATAACTATAGTATTTCATTTGAACTGGCAGATAGTTGGTGGAAATATGTATTCAACAAGAATAATCTACAGTTTCCTGTATATTACCTGTATATCTTCGGTATCTCATACGGAGAACATTGAATAATCGAAATATCGCCCACTTAGGTATTTTTGGAATATCAAAAATTGATCTCTGTATACTGATCCCTTCAGTATTATCCTTGGTACCGAGTAGATATTGACCTCTTGTATGAGCTGTTATACGCTCATTCCACATTTTGTTGGTGCGAACTTCGAGATATCGGTTGTCATGGTATTAGCCAGGTGAATGGTGATTCCTTCCGGATATTGTGTGGGTGCTTTCTAAACATCTGAACTGGCATTCATTCGATCAATCTGCCTATGTGATGATGGTTCTTCACTTGAATTCAGTGCTAATAAATATATATTTATTTAAATGTTGTATGATCGGTTCGAAAAAACTTTTCTGTTGTCCACTGTGCGTGAACTTCTTGTGCTATGTGAGGATTGATACTGACCATGGATTGGACTATTCAGAAAGTTAATTGAAATTTCTTGTCAATTTCGTATATCATTCATATTCTGAAGATTATTTGAAGGCCCAAGCGCTCAATTCCTGTGTGAACTCATAATGTCTCCATTTTGAGAATTCTTTAGCTTTCTTTCAATATTTCAGTCGAATTCACACGTCGAAATCTTGGTTACCGGTGACAACCTTGTAAAAACGTCACGAAATGCAAGTTGTTTCGTTTGAGCATCGTGTACAAACTTTGTCCTCGTGCGATATGGCCACCATATCCACTTTTGTCAAAATGCTATTCTCTGGTTTGACTGGAATGTTGAAAGCTTATGAAGCTTCAGAATAGACGATTGCTCGAATGTGGTTGACAATGTTCTCTGCTGAATGGTAATGGTTCGGACTTATTGTCTTTATTATTAATAATAATAATAATAATAAATATACTTTATTGTCATTAAGAGTAAATCTTGTGGACAAAGCTTGTAAATAGCAGTGAAAATGCAGATAGAAAATATACAATGCTGATAAAATATATATAGAAAACATAAAACTATCTAAAATAATAGATGAACATATAAAGTAATAGGAATGACACCGTTCAGAGTCACAAAAACGCAGTTAAAATTCCTCTGAGTCGTTAAAAATATACAAACGTACACACACACTTATTTATACACAACATACATATACATATTTATTCCTATAAACGCACATATAGACACATACATATACACACATACACACGTACATACTAGTAACGCAACACTCAGAAACTTACATAGACCCGAATGTGCATCTTGTCATTCAAATTTTTCATTGTAATACTCCTGCAAGTTATAATAGGGCCTGTCTGCCAGAAACTTCTTGATAGTTTTTCTACAGTTTATATCGTTCATATTCGCCTCCCTTATGTCTGAGGGAAGGTGATTGTACATCTCAGCCCCATTATAATAAATCGAATCTCTGATCAAATTTGTTGAGGGGATTGGCAATTTCAACATATTAGAACGGGTGTTGTAATGACTGCGTGAAACCTCGAACAATGACACATTCTTGTATATGAGGCAAACTGATTCTAGAATTAACTCTGGTGAAACCCGTTGCTAAGAAGGAAAGGATGAAAATACAAATAAAGTAAGGATCTCAAATCCAAACAAAAGGTTGGAATGAATGTTTTGGTCAATAATAAAATCAAGCTTTGATCACAGAAAATAATGTTGTTACAAAAAATCGAGATATCGAATATTAGATATCAGTCGAAAAAATTCAAATAGAGAAATAAATGAAATAGTGTGAAGAAGTGTTGAAACCAAGTTTCAAGCTGAGTGTACTCACGACGTTTCGATTGCTGGTATTCATAATCGTCTTCGGGTGATAACTGACAATATTCCGAGGTGTGGTCGATTTTAAAGCCCCGATTTACCTATGGTGAGGAAAGAGGCGGTACTAACACTCCATTTCAACCTTTTGTTCGGATTTGAGATCCTTTCTTTATTTGTATTTCAATTGATTCGTTCTCAGCAACAGGTTCCAATAGAGTTGATAATATAAACAATAGAAGTCCGAACCATTCTCCAAAATAGAGTTGGAATTAGATTCATACAGGAAATGAAGGTTCAGGCATTGAATAATCTCCAAAATATGAATGATCTAAAAAAATAATGAAAATTTCCTCTTGTGGTTCTGAATTGATTTCCATCCTTTGAAAATATGTATAAGTAACCAAGAAGATGTATGATTCAAGATACGACGTCTGTAAGAGAGGCGAATGAAAAGACATGACTTTCCTTCAAATGATTTTGGCTAACTATAGCGGATACAATTATAAAACTGTTGAACGTTATCATGGACATGGTTGAATTTTGAAGTACGCTGTAGCCAAATTGTTACAGAAATATGGAATTTTAGATATAAATCAAAGTGACGTATTTAATGTCGAACCCTCTTTGCTACTGGCTACGTGTATATCGTTCATCAGAATATGGAGGTTTATACATGAAAAAGTTCTCTCTCAGTTTAACAATCCTTCCGAAGGTTCAAATCATATATTTTGGATAGCTACATCCAAACTATTTTGAAAAATCGAGATTTTCCCATATTTATAAACTGCAAATACTTACTGCGCTCCTACATAGCATGAATATTGTTACGCATAACACCTATATACAGTACTGCAGTATTTGTAAGCGTCTTGGTGATTTGTGAGCTTTGTTATCTTTTATCTTCTGAGACTTCAAATCTGCTGAAACACGATACAAATGAATATCTGACTGTAGATTATAAATGGAATTTATTACATATTAGAATGATAGATAAATATGAAAATCATGATAACACTTTTGAAATTTCAACTAATAATTCTTTTGCTAACCACATTATCAACTCTAACCATTTTTTCAATCCAGAAACAGATTTTGATATAGTTCATATTTGTGATAAAGGTGCGCTACTCAATATTAGTGAAATTTTCCATATTAATTTTGAAACAACCTTTCTATAATTCCCTTAATGATCAGATTAACTTTGATTGTGTACCTTTTTTTGATTCTATTTGAACTCTCTCTTCCCATAATTGAATTTTTTTCAGCCACAGAAAAGACATTGTTTCTCCCTAATGTTAAATCATGAAAAACTTCATGAATTCAATTACTTGCATTATAACAATCCATTATCACAATAATTAATTATTAGTTTCAGTAAGAGCATCTGTCTCCTAAAGACTGAACCTTCAAACTTTTTATAGTTTTCTAGTTTTTTTGGATTTTTTGATTCGCCCCATTACTCCTAGGTGCCTCCACTTGTCTCCTTGATGATTATATCTCGGTTTTGTTTCACGATTTCGTCCATTTTGTTGTCTACCCACGCCACATTTGCATGGTGTTTGTTTATTTTTCCAAGTTGCAATGCAGTTTTTATTATTATTCTGGGGTTCCACCCCATCTTATAACATATAATTCAACTTCTTGAACCACTTTGGTTCGCGAAAGTAGTTTAATAATAGTTAATATGTAGTTTGTCAATTTTGATCTCCCAACTTTCGTTAGTATCATGTAAAAAAAATCACTTCTACTGTTTTCTCATTGTTAACTCTATTCCAGCCTTTTTGTACCTGAATGAAGATGAACATATATATGTTCGAAATATGTCTTATTAACTAGGACAGAGTTCCTTCAGGAATTAAATTTGCTGTGGAGATGACTTCGTGTTTCCTTCTTCAATAAAATTGGTCTTCCACTTTGAGTATAGACTACTTCCTTCGTAAGAATTCATTACGTTGTATTCAATTCAGCTCTCTGAAAACCGTTAAGGGAAGCGAAGGGATATCAATATCGCGCTCTCTTTCGAAGTGATCTAAGATGTTACCAACTCATGAAACCAGGCTTCTCGATGCATGTGGGAGTCTAGAAACGCAAGATTCAAAAATAGCCTGAATGGTGACATAGGACATATCTCTTTTAGTCGCTACAGTACCTGCAAATTGTTAAGTATATGAACAGCTGCCCCTTTTCTTCAGATTTAGGATCAATTTTCTTTTACTGGAGATGCTAACCTTGTTAGCGAAACGAGCGTCGAGTGCAGAAATATCAGTCTGGTGTTAGAGTTATTGATCTCTAGGAAAAGTTTCAACTTTTACACCAAAGGTTTCAACCTCATCGTTTATCGTTCATAAGTCAATTCCTTCTTCATTCTATTATCAAACTGAAAACAATATCGAGAAATGAAATAAAAACGAACCTTATAAAAATGATCAATCGAAAAAGTTTATTGTTCGAATACCAGTTCAATTTCCCATTTCTACCGCTATTTCATTTCAGCTTAACGCCTTTTGGCATAAATTAACTCATTACGACACGACCGTGATTTGGAATTCGATTGACGTCTTATCTGCTGTTTACCTTCATCACAACACAGACTCCAGTTACATTTCATCACCGGAATGCCCTAAAGAGAACGGCCCCAGCCCTCTAATTATAAAGGACAACACAATTTATATGCAAACACTTCGCGAGAGACCATTTATAAAATAAAAATATGCAAATCTCCGGGAGTAAATATAGCTTCTCAACAGTCGGGGCTTCATTATTTCATCTCAGACCTTCTTGGCTATAAATCAATTGTTTCATTATCAAAACACACGTTTACATCGCGGGTAGCTGGTAATCGAATTATTTTTCAGGTTCCTAGACGGGATATTGCGATGACCAGGTAAGATTGGGGCATGATTTATGTTTTCATTGGGTGTTTTGTATTGGGGAAACCCACGCAGAACCTTCATGGGGCATTGGAAGAATGAAAAGTCTTTAGATCTAGATTCAGGCAGATACGATATCGATTGATACCACAATTCCTCAGTCAGTTCTCTGTTTGATGCGAGCATACATTTTCATCTGACGGAAATATATCTCCATTGTCAGATGGAGAAAATATAGTCAGAAACATTTGATGCCCAATGGCACTTGCTTTTCAATAGAGAGGTTCACAAAAAATAAACTCGAGTTTCAAATGTCTGAAACGATGAAGAATGGCCCTAACAATGAATGTCCAGAAGATTGCAATATCAAAAAAATAATTCCCTTGTAAAAACGCAAATGAAAGTCCCAGCATCCGTCTGGATTTAGGAACGCTCTGTGACATCACTACCCTTATGGAACAGCACGCGGGCACTTCGTAGCTCTCCTTTATCTACTTTGAGCGTAATACGTATTTATGTTGCATGTTCAAGTTGAAAGTGTGAGTTTTAGATGGCTATAGTTTGTCACCGACGAAATCGAATAGTTTAATGCCAACATATTCCTCGTGCTGCTCTCAATAGTAATGAATTGAAAGGAGGATTTCAAGAAGACGATTCACGTAACCTCCGAACAGTAGATGTTACAATAGTATCTGATTTTTTGGCATCGTGTACAGACTTTGATGAACCACAGCCTAATGTAGATGTACATCAAGAACAGATATATTAATCCGGTCAAGATAGACATAAAAACAGTGATCAAATAACAAAAATTCCGACAGAACCAAATTTTGGTAGGGACATTGGATTTACCATAAAAAAATAATTCAAAAGTCCATATCAATCTCATGTTGGCTAAGAAAGTTATTCGGGGTCAAATGTCAAAATTTCAGGATTTTGAGGTTTTTATAGAAAACGGTAGGTTTCATCGAAAAAGTACTGCAGAACAAAGTTGTAGATCCCAAAGTTTTCTACAAAAATGGTTTCAACATTTTTTCCTCCGAGTATCACCGTTCCTGAAATACCGCAATTGTAAATATTACATTCTACGTAATATTCACACATTCGCCACATATATACTTATTCAGGACAGGTACTTGAGCAAGCAAAAATGCCCATTTGTGCCCTCTCCTTGTATAAATTATACACTATCAAGAAAAGGAATAACTGAAAGCAGTCTCCATATTTATTAATGATCATCGATAAATTTTGGAACTTTTCCTAGAGATCAATTACCCTAACACCAAACTGATATTTTTCGCACTCGACGCGCGTTTCGCTAACAGGGTTAGCATCTTCAGAAGAAAATTGATACTAAATCTAAAGCTACGGTTAGTCGTATATACCTAACGTTTTTGGGTCCCATATGGACTTTGTTCATTACTGTTTATTATTCTTATTAATTTTTCGATAATGAACTAGTGTGGTGACTACCTGCCTAATTTATTGGTCCCTGTGTTATTATTGATTATTCTGATTACTTTCTCAGCAATATATTGAGAAGCGGACTCAAAGGGATAGGTCCCTTATCACCATTCATGCCGTTTTTACATTTTGCTATTTCTCTACTCTCACACGCAGCCTTGTGTCATGCACATTCTTGATCAGTTTAACATTGCTTTCACCAATTTTGTGGTCATTGTTTAGAGCGTGTCGGGCGACAATGAATTTTTCTCCCCTTCCGTATTTAATGTGTGATAAATGCTCTTTGAAAGGGGTTCCAATGGCTCGTCGGCTCTGACCAATGTATTTGTTGTTGCAATCTTGACAATTGATTTCGTAAATTCCCGACTTCTCTGAGTTTTCCAATTTACGAGTAATCAACAGTGATAAACAAAGTCCTAATCAGACTTTGGGTATATAAACAACTAACCCTAGATTCAACCCACTGTTTTCGAAAAAAATCCAAAAAACCTGATATTTTGACATTTGACCCCGAATAATTTATTTAGTACACATTGGATTTTTGGAGACTTCTGAAGTGTTATTTTTTATGGTTAACCCAAGGTGTTGACTGAAATTTGCTTCTGTCGGAATTTTTGTTAATTCAATTGTATAACTCGACCGGATTATATTTATGATTCTAGATTCTATATTCCCATTACCAATGGAGATCACACAGTAGAATGAAATTGCACTTGAATGATAGCAAAGGAAAGGAAAGCTTTCATCATGCTGTCTGAGGATACTTCTCAACGAGTTCAGTTGATATAAGTCAAACATGGCTACCCCTCTTGAAAAACAATATCAAAAATATCAAATCTCTGACAGATTTTTGGGAATGGACCAGAAGAGAAAAATTTGTTGAGGAATTTTTAAAACTTTTCTGAGAGATTAATTACCCTAACACTGAACTGATATTTTTGCACTCGACGCGCGTTTCGCTAATAAGGGTAGCATCTTCAGAAGAAGAAAATTTTCGAAACGAAAGCAGATTTATTGGTTTGGAATCGTTAACACGATAAGAATTTGATAATCATCATTTATTGTATTTTTTCATAGGCAAATTCGAGTTATACCAGATATTGCTGACTAATGAAACGTGTTTCACTTAGAAGGAACTGTTTTTCAATTTCACTACTTTTATTCGGGTTTGAAGGCCGTCGTTTTTTGGAATTTCTTCCTGACGTTTTGCTGGCTCGAGTGGCTAGCTTCTTCAGAGGTTCATTCATCTTGGAATTCACTCCGATGACTGGAGATTGTTTTTTCGCAAGTAGTATTTATGCCGATTCAGGTAGTTTGCGGTGCTAATTATTCCATTCGGATTCGGGGAATTGTCATTAATATTGACTACTTTGTTTACTTCCTGTGGGTTCGGAGAATAATCATCATTAATATCTGAAGAACTACCTGCAGTTATTATCGATTTTCTTAAAATGGGATTCCATATTCGGTTGAGGTTGACAGCTTCTTCTTTTCTGTTGAAATTATCCGTGTGTTTGTGGATTTCTATTGCCTCCCGTACCAGTCGGCTATGGTATCCCTGGTTGGGTGCAATCAGTTTTGCATTTTCAAACAGAATCCTGTGGTTTCCCTCACTAAGTGCGTGTTCCGCCACAGCCGACTTGTCAATTTGCCCTAGTCTGCAGTTTCTCCCATGTTCCTTTAGCCTAGTTCCCATGGATCTTTTGGTTATACCGATGTATACCTTCCCACAGGTGCACGGTATGCGATAAACCCCTGCTGCAGACAGTGGATCTCTTTTGTCTTTAGCCGATCTGAGGCTCTGTTGAATCTTCTTTGTGGGTTTAAATACAGTTTTTATGTTGTAATTACTCAGGAGTTTTCCAATTCTGTCTGTGACCCTCGGGATGTATGGCAAATATGCATGTGCAACTATCTGAACGTCCTCCTTGTTTCGAACAGTGGAATTCTTCAGTTTCATGGCCCTGTTGATCTCGGGTACACTGTATCCATTCGACCTCAAGGTCACTTGAAGATGTTCCAGTTCTTCCTCCAGATGTTCTGGTTCGCATATTCTTCGAGCACGTATGCGAACCAGAACATCTGGAGGAAGAACTGGAACATCTTCAAGAGACCTTGAGGTCGGATGGATACAGTGTACCCGAGATCAACAGGGCCATGAAACTGAAGAATTCCACTGTTCGAAACAAGGAGGACGTTCAGATAGTTGCACATGCATATTTGCCATACATCCCGAGGGTCACAGACAGAATTGGAAAACTCCTGAGTAAATACAACATAAAAACTTCATTTAAACCCACAAAAAAGATTCAACAGAGCCTCAGATCGGCTAAAGACAAAAGAGATCCACTGTCTGCAGCAGCGGTTTATCGCATACCGTGCACCTGTGGGAAGGTATACATCGGTACCACCAAAAGATCCATGGGAACTAGGCTAAAGGAACATGAGAGAAACTGAAGACTAGGGCAAATTGACAAGTCGGCTGTGGCGGAACACGCACTTAGTGAGGGAAACCACAGGATTCTGTTTGAAAATGCAAAACTGATTGCACCCAACCAGGGATACCATAGCCGACTGGTACGGGAGGCAATAGAAATCCACAAACACACGGATAATTTCAACAGAAAAGAAGAAGCTGTCAACCTCAACCGAATATGGAATCCCATTTTAAGAAAATCGACAATAACTGCAGGTAGTTCTTCAGATATTAATGATGATTATTCTCCGAACCCACAGGAAGTAAACAAAGTAATCAATATTAATGACAATTCCCCGAATCCGAATGGAATAATTAGCACCGCAAACTACCTGAATCGGCATAAATACAACTTGCGAAGAAACAATCTCCAGTCATCGGAGTGAATTCCAAGATGAATGAACCTCTGAAGAAGCTAGCCACTCGAGCCAGCGAAACGTCAGAAAGAAATTCCAAAAAACAACGGCCTTCAAACCCGAATAAAAGTAGTGATACTGAAAACCTCGGCCGCGAAAGCCTCAACTATTTTGTTTTTCAATCTACACAGCAACTTTTCGCACTAGATTGAAAGTCTGCTCTTCTACAACTGTATAGATCCCAATATTATTTCTTATTCCTTCAGATTATGGTAGATTAAGGACTCAAAATAACTGAGTAGACTGAATAATTTTCAAGACTGTATTTTTATATCTGATTTGGGCTGAGTGATTGGAAACCTTCCAATTAGCATTCATAAAATTATATTTTCATTTAGAACCATATATGTAATACTACCGTCATTGAAGGTTGGGAAGTGTCACATTACACTACACGCCTCTACTTCCCGCCCTCACTTCTCGCCCTCATTTCACGCCCTCATTTCATCTATTGGAGACTTTATCCGTCATTCATTGACTTTATCTGACATTTATTTATATTGGTTCTGGAAAAACAGCTTTATCAGACCCATTCACAAATCAGGTGATAAGAGCAATATTAAGAATTATAGGGGCATCAGTTTACCATCTGTTATTCCTAAGATATTTGATTGTCTTGTAACCAAACAGCTTTCTTGGCACTGTCTCAATGCTATCAACAACATGGTTTCTCCAAAGGCAAGTCCACAGTCACAAATTTGCTGACCTATCAGAAGAACATAGTAGACGCGTTTGAAAAACGGTATCAAGTTCACTCAATTTATACAAATTTCTCAAAGGCGTTTGATAGAGTTTTAATCATGAGATATTGATTTGAAAAATAGAATCTTTTGGTTTTGGGGGTAGTGTTTTGGGTTGGATTAGCAGCTTCCTTACAGATAGAATTCAGTGGGTGAAAATTAATAATTACATATCGCATACAATTGAGGCCTGTTCCGGTGTTTCCCAAGGTAGTCATTGTGGAGCATTACTTTTCAATATCTTTATTGATGACCTGATTACACATATTACTGACTCAAAGGGATTGTTGTTTGCTGATGATTTAAAACTATACCGCGTGATTAAATCATATGTTGATTGTCTGAAACTTCAAGATGATTTGAACCATTTAACTAATTGGTGCAGAAATAACTACTTGGATCTGAATCTTGATAAATGTCTAGTCATGTGTTTCAATCGTTTCCAGGTACCAATCACATATGAATACTGAATAAATTCTTTGCCTTTGAACCAAGTTGATGAAGTTGAAGATCTTGGTGTCATATTCGATAAGAAATTGTCATTCTCATCCCATATTAATAAAATGACCCTGAAATCACTGAGACTTCTTGGCTATGTAGGTAGGATCGCTGAAGACTTTTCAGGTAACACAATGAAGATTCTGTATTGTTCTTTGATCAGATCACACTTAGGATATGCATCTATTGTATGGTGTGCCTCCTACACAGTATACAAGAGGTCTCTGGAAAGGGTTCAAAATCAATTTTTGCGTAGTGCTGCCCACAAAATGGGCTTTCGAATGGACCAGCGACATAACTACACTGATATATTTTCTACAGTGCAACTAACCACATTGGAAAACACGCGAACTCAAGCTGACCTAATATTTCTATTTAAATTACTGTCAGGCCAATTCAATTGTCCAGAGCTTCTCTCTTTGGTTGGCTTGAAAGTCAAGCAACGAGTAACGAGAGATGATAGAGCTGTTTTTGTGGAGAACTTACATTCTACAAATTATGGATTTAACAGTCCAATGTCAAGAATGCTGAGGGAAGCTAATGCATCAGAACTTGATTTCTTTACTAATTCTTTGGAGTCTTCAAAAGGTCTGCAGTGGATTATGTATTTCATCTCTAGACTTATACCCTATTAGTTTGATAGTTTTAAGTATTCAGTTTTATTTTCAACTGTTTTATTTAGCATTTATAGCATTTAGTGTTTTAATTATTTCAATATTCTTACAAATTTTTACTGTCTCGATTTTTTTATTGTTTTAGTTTTAAGTATTTTTATACACGTATATTTATAACATTGTAACTGAGGGTTTTCCCGTTTATACCAAATAAACCAAATAAACAAATTGTTTACCCCGTAGTCACGGTAACAATAATGTATCTATTGATTATTCTGAGGAAACCGCGTTCTTAGTTATTTGTCGTTAAATGTAATATTTTAGATATGTCCAGATCGAAACAGAGATTCATTTATTTTGATCGAAATGTGATGGTTGTAAATAAAATAATATACAAACCTCGGTAGGAAGTTTTATTCCTGTCTCGAGATCATAACTAACTGATCTCACGACAGGAATGAATCACTTCCCACCTCGGTGTGTAATATACTATGTCCTGCCAATGTATTCATTTCCAACTGGATCATCAATATGACACTCTATGCACTGGAATTTCCACCATAACTTTCGATGTAGTTATGGAAACATACATTCCTAAACAGATTCACAGCTCAAGACCCTCTTGAGAATTCACATTGTTCCTATTATTCCAGGGAATTGAATGAAGCAGCCACCAAACTGGTAAATATATTCCTTCCTCATCCTATACTTCCAGCCTTGTTAACTCCCATGTAAAAACAAGTCTGCCTATTCTCATGTACCGACAAGTTCAGCGAAGTGGAAGTTCACTTCTTACCTGCTGCAAAACTTTAGGATACGCGCAAAACAACGGGAAAACCGACGAATATCTTGTTTGTTACTTTGTTTGTTACAATCAGTCCCTAGCTATTTAGTGGTTCGGGATCGCTCAGAGTTTGCCGGATTGTTGGCTCTGATCTAATTAGCCATCCCACAGCTGAATTTCCCATGTTGTTGAGGCTGGTGTGAAATTTTGCACTAACGGAGAATTCTGGTACATTCTGTTTGAATATAAAAACGTGCCGTTACCGAGGTGTACTTTCCCAAGTAGCACACATATATTAAATCAATATTGGTTCAATGATACAGAAACGTTGGCTCAATATTGTAGAAACTTGATGGAATTTAATGCTGCTAATATAGGTAATGTAATGATATTCCTGTTGCACTCGTCATTTCAAAAGCATTTGATTGGCTACGCGGTCTCCTGTCTAAACTGGCATCTAATGGTTTGCCCCCTCATTTGTTGATTTGTTGAACAATTTCTTGTCTGATAGGTCTCTGAATGTGGTTGTTATGTCCTCTCAATATACAGGTGTTTCGAAGGGTTCACTTCCGAGGCCCACTTTGTTTCTGCTTTATATCAGTGATTTGATAGAGAAAACATCTGGTACAGTGCACAGTTTTGCGGACGGCAGTACTCTTTCTACTAGTTTCTCTTCCAGAGTTTCCATATCAGCACGACCAACAAAAAATAAGAGGGTTATTGGTGTATACAGTATGAACGATGACTAGGCGAAAATAAAAGAATGGGAAAAAATCAATTTGGTTTAATGCTAGGATAACCCAGGCTTGTCTCTCCTCAAATAAAGCTGATCTATCTTCATTTAATATTCAGATGTCAGGAGTATCTATTGCTTCAATTTCAAGTATCTCGATGCTGAGAAAAGATACTTCCCAGAAACTTAGATTTCGTGTTTCACTTTTTGTCAGTTCCTCAAGATCAAGGCATACATAACGAAATATGGACACTGTATATTATGTATCCGTTAAAAAACCTGAAACAGGTCAATTGCTATTCACAGTATGCTATCGACCTATTTTTGGTTTCTCAACGGATACATAATTTACAGAGTCAACATTTTTGAATTTTAATTACATATTTTCCCGTTACAGTTGCACCAAATATGGAAAACTTAGTATTGCTGAACAAATAATGAAAATCCCTTTTGAAGAAGCCACACGAACCCCTTTTCATTTATCATTTTTAAGGGTGCTTATAATTAAAAAGGGCTGCTAAAAGGGGGTAATATTGTCAAACTGATAATAAAAATTGACATGTTTGAGAATTTCTTAATAAAATACTTAATAACGCTAAAATGCATTCTTTCCATTCCTGTGAACCGCACAGTATATTATTTATTCATCTAGTTCATCATAGAATAAGCAAAACATTTTCATTCTGAAATATAATTCATTCATATCCTCAATATGTGAATAACCAAGACTTTATTCGAAAACTTCTTGTCCCTCTGGAAGAAGGTGTTCAGGGATACATCCCAAGTTACCGAGCCCAAGGTTTTTGTGTTCTCCTTTGAACTCGACCGAAGTAGATGTACATCCCGTCCTAAGTAATCAAACAAATGAAGGGCAATACTAATCAAATATCCTGGACCTTTGCATACTCGTTATCGTAGGTGTAGTTTCAGTTTAGTGTTTGTCTCTTCACCTGAGAAGTTTTAATTACGAGGTCGGAACTTCTTTCAGTCCTCTGTTTTCATAATTGAACAATCTGTATATTTGGAAAATGTTTTTTCACTTCAATCATCATGAGTTTGATCTCCCGTTAGTCCCATAATTGGTACTCAAAATTCTTGGATAGAAAAAACAAAGCGAGAGTTATGTTATTGAAATTGGTCCAATGGGCCTTAACGTGAGATCCATAGTGAACTATAATAACAACAATGTTGATGAACATCATGGTTGACACTTCAGGAAAGTATTTATAAATAAGACCTCACAACATCTAATCACTTGGTTTGTTCAGTATCGATAGGTATTTACGATGCATCTTCAAGGTATAGTTTAGGTAGTATCATGGGATGGCGACCGAAGAATGTAGAGATATTGAAAACTGAAAAAGTATCTCAAACGTGAAGGAAAATCATGGGGACCGTGGAAGTATTATTCGACATTACATTGGAAATGGAATGACTTTCGAAAATTTGGAGCCCCACTATTCCATTTCATATAGACCAGATTTCCCAACTTATAAAACTTTCGACAAGTGACATTGTTTTTTTTTGAGATCATCTAGCACATTACATTTTTTGTATTGTTTGAACGTCATTTTTTTCTGTGATGGATCAATATTTTTTCCGTAGTTTTTTGGGTTTGTAACCTACCACAATCTGAAAAATTAATGATTAATATTGGGATCTATACAAGTGTAGAAGGGCAGATTTTCAATCTAACCCGAAAAGTTGCTGCGTCTATTGAAAAAAAGTTCTTTCTGGATAGAACAAGTCCAATTAGTCAGCAAGTTCTCGTAAAATTCAAATTTTATCTATTGAAAAAATAATAAGAACTGATATATATATATATATATATATATATATATATATATATATATATATATATATATATATATATATATAAAAAAATACTGATCTGTTTACGTTTCGGAAATTTAATCTGCTTCCGTTCTCAAAACTTCTAGGCAAGCAGATTCAGTTTCTAAAACATTGACAGACAAGTATTTATATAAATATATATATATATATATATATATATATATATATATATATATATATATATATATAAATCAGTTCTTATAATTTTTCTGATAGGCAAAATTTGAATTATACGAGAAGTTGCTGATCAAGTGGACTTGTTCTATCCAGAAAGAACTGTTTTTCAATAGACGCAGCAACTTTTCGGGGTAGATTGAAAATCTGCCCTTCTATAC
This sequence comes from Zygogramma bicolorata, assembly GCA_032362365.1. NCBI lineage: Eukaryota > Metazoa > Arthropoda > Insecta > Coleoptera > Chrysomelidae > Zygogramma > Zygogramma bicolorata. The sequence continues at coordinate 68,621 of JAVJAQ010000529.1, forward strand.
TTGTATAGATTCCAATACTGAATCTTATTTTTTCAGATTGTGATAGGTTACAAACCCAAAAAACTACGGAAAACATTTTTTTGTATGTGATCGAAGAAAAAAGACTCATAATTGTTTCACTGATTTTTCAGAATTCTATTAGTTCTCCACATGATGTCATAAACGATGAGAGTGGAACATTCAGTGTAAAAAATAAGACTTTTTGCTGGTGTCCGCAATCGAAACGTCGTGAGTGAATTCAACTTCAAACTTGGTTTCAAAATTTAGGTATTCATACTATTTCATTTTTTCCTTCCTGTGAATTTTTTATTGGATATTTCAGATTCGATATCTCAAATTCCTTTTCACAATATTATTTCATTCATCTCTTCATTTGATATTTTTTCGACTAATATTTCACTTCGATATCTCGATTTTTTGTAAAAACATCAATTCCTTTAATCAAATTTTTATCCGACCAAATAATACATTTCAACCTTTTGTTTTGATCTGATTCTCTTACATGATTTGTATTTTTATCCCTTCGTTCTCAGCAGCAGGTTTCAATAGCATTAATAATATTGACCATGGAAGTCCGAACCATTACCATTCAGTACTATATGAATAGCTTATCCAATGCATCTTGGCACAAACTCAGATACTTTTCCAGTTGAACACTGGTAGTGTGAAATATGACGAAAGAAAAAACACCTTCTAGGAATGAATTTCAAGTGAACGCATATAAAAGGTTTATTTTTTATTTTGGTATACCTCACAGAGAATACTGGGCATTTTCTGTGCCAAGATGGGTTGGATAAGCTGTAATTGGGAAAATTCTTCCGAATCATTCCAATTCGGAGATGCTCACAACAAATATTATGTGATTCTCGAACATTTTCATACTTCAATGTTAACTTCTACATTTTAATTTATCGAAAATCCTTTACAGGACTGAAATTGCTTCTGCCACTAGACGCCTAGATAACTTTCAGCAATAAAAATCGACGAGTGGATATATAATGATGATTTTTCCCAGATAAAAGTTTGTACTCTCGAACTCAGTCGACAGATTAATCCAATTCAAATTAGAAATAATGAGAAATCTTGTCTCTCGGCTCCTCTTCATTTATGTCTTCCATCTACATCCGACAAAATCAGTTTTAATTATTGAGAAGTGGCTTTCTTGATTATTTTCACTTTGGAATATGATGTACTAAAATTGTGGAATATTATCCATTTCTCAGATTGACTGATACGTCTTTTGTTAGCGAATGTAATTTCAGTCGTCTTTGTGATTCTCACGGGAAAAATAACTCCTAATTTTACGAGTTAGATAAAAACAATGGTTTGTCATCGTGAAGAGAGTTTGGGAAGGGTAATTGAAAGAATAGAAATAGTAGTTTATACAACAAGAGTAGATATGGTGGCCATATCGCACGAGGACGAAATTTGAGTACGGTGCCGTAGGCAAAAATTTGGGAACCCGTCGAAGCTCTCTTGCTCAGGGATCTTTTTTCAAAAATTCGAAATGAATGTTGATTCGTATCTCCTGTCCCTTGATTTACGCGGTGTTCTTTGAATATAACAGGGCTTCCTTGACAAAATAGTTAAGGCATTCGCGGCCGAGGTTTTCAGTATCACTACTTTTATTCGAGTTTGAAGGCCGTCGTTTTTTGGAATTTCTTCCTGACGTTTCGCTGGCTTGAGTGGCTAGCTTCTTCAGAGGCTCATTCATCTTGAAATTCACTCCGATGACTGGAGATTTTTCCTTCGCAAGTTGTATTTATGCCGATTCAGGTAGTTTGCGGTGCTTTCTTTCCGTGTGAATCTGCATATAAAAAAAAATACATGAAGAATTTGGCGTCTTGAATGAAATCTGGCAAGTCATTCATAAAAAAAATAGCAGTGAGCATCACTACCCTGTGTTGTTCCCAAATCAATTGATAGTTTTTCACAGAAATTGTTCTCTATTTTCACCAGTAATGTACGAAGTCCATATCAGAAAAACATTTGTTAACATGTTATATGATGGACAATAAAGAGAGGTTCTCGAAATTTATGTGAAAGTGTTCTTAAGTTTTCATCTAGACATCAAAATCAAATACAATTTTGTTCGTTCTTCAGAACCAATTCATCTGATGATAGAAATGTTCTTGTCTTCTGGAGGAATCACTATTCACCTGTTATTAAATATAATGAAAATGATAATTTTACTCCTTTTATATTCCTAGTTCATTCAGTTTCCTGAACTTCAATGTGAATGTAAAAAAGATCTATATGAAACAATGATTGACTGAAGTAAGCGTGTTATATAATTGTGATGCGCAAGTAGTTGCCCTATATGATTACAATAAAATATCAAATATGATCTTTGCCGAGTTGATCATACATGATATTAAAAGCAATGATAGAACTGAATCGCAGTATGCAGTAGAAAATATTGGGGAAGAACAACTGATGGCAAAGTTTTATCTTTCGAACAACGAACATTATTGTTCAGTTCAAATATTCTCATTTAGTTGTCGATTTTATAAGTAGATAGGTACCACGTAAACTATCTCCATGGTGGTCAGTTGAACAAAATTCAACAAGGAAACTGTATTTGAATATTTGATTTGATTCTAATCACCCAAATCGTCGAAGTGAATCCCAATGAATTCGATATGGATATTATTATTCCAACAAGATGGAGAACCATCACATAACTCCAGAGAATTAGGAAACTATTTGTATGATACTTTCCATGGTTGTTGAGTTGGCCATCGAGGAACTACGGAATGGCCAGCCCACTTGCCAGATTTCACATCTTCAGACTTTTTTAAATGGGGCTCTTTGAAGTAGAAGGTGTACGAAACTGAACCTGCTTCAATATTGAATGTACGGCAGAGAATAATGAAGAGAATAGAAGAAAAGAAATATCGACTTTGCTGTGTTCGAAAATGTTCCAAGTGATATATCGAATAGGCTGTTCTCATCTCAAGACGTTTAAGGCAACCACTTCGAGCATCTTCTGATCTGAAATCAGCTTATTTTCTCAAATTATGAAGTCAAACGTCGATGTATTCAGACGATTATTGAATGTTCCGCCATTTTGAAGTAGGTAAATATATTGACTTCATATTCTAGGATATCACAAGACCCCCCTTTTCTTTTTTCTCCAGATGGCGCCTAGTCGCGAACTCGAAATCTCTTGGTATCAATTCCACCCCAAAATATAGTATTCATGCATCAATTTCCTTATCCCGTTTGAATTTTTTGAGTTGATCCAATCAAAAAAATAAAAGTGGGGAAAACATCAGAGAAAAATTAAATATTCAGAAGTAGCGTTGCTTCCCAACCATCACAGGAGTTTTTCTACCATGCGAACTCCAAGATAAAAACGTTGTCCGGATAGATGCTTGAATCTCAGTCAATTTACGCCGACAGAAGAATTCTTTTATTTCGAAACTTCCCGAGTAATGGTCGGTGATCAATTTACGGAGCTCAAACGCGTCTTAGAGGCGATACGTCGAAAGAAAACAAATCGCAGGAATTAAACTTTTCCATTCCCGGTTTCTCTAATGCACTTTATTTAACCTCATTGACCACCTAACCGTTATTGTGTAGTGGAAAGTCTGGAAATTTATGGCGGTGTTCAATATAGCTAATGAACTACTCTAACATAAATCTGGGCTAAAGTCTAGGAAAACTATGTAGTTGCTTGAAGCGATATAACACGATGAATGTGAGCTGTATTCATTGTACACGAAACAGATATGTAATGGATTCTGATTCTATTCAGGATGGACCGTTTTCACTCAATCAAGAGAAACGATATAAATCCCCTTCTAGCACATATAGTTGAGAACGAGAAAAATGCAACATTCTCGTGTGAAACTACCAAAAAGAAAAAGAAATTCATGTGCTCTCGATTATTTTGGCCTCAAAATATTCAATAATTTCCCGCAAGAATTGAAGTACATTAACAAATTTTCTTCATTCAAGCATGAGTTTAAGAAATTTTCAATTGAAAAATATTTCTTTATTATATGTGATTCAACATAAAAATGTATACTCTGTGATTGACTAGGTGTGATGTAAATTTTGGCGTTAGTTTATTTTTTATGGGAAATTTATTTTAATGTACTACTTCACTTACTAATTGACAATTCCAATACATGTAAACTATGTCGAAAAATGAAAATAAACATTGATTGATTGATCGAGTGCCGTAAATTTTGAATCTTCGTTAAAACTGTTGGACTGCATTGTTGAAAGCTTGAAAGAAGTTGAAAAACAAAAAATGTGCGTTCTTGATCACAACAAATTTCAACAACACTTTACTAAAAAAATGGGACGAACAAGGCAAAAAATCAGGCGAACAAGGAAAAATAATGTTTGAAGCATAAATAACATATCTAATAAATAGTATTTGCATAGTAACTTCAATATATTTATTAATTCATGTTTCGCAAAAAAAAAGAGTAACAGCAAAAAAAATATTATTGTAATCTATGTACAGTAGTTTTCTTTAATGTCCTTCCCCCTTTTTAATGTTTCGAACGGAATAATAAGAAGTGAAACTTGTCATAATGAAATTTATTTACGAATACTATATTTTGGAACTTGGTTAGCATCTTCAGGAGAAGAAAATTGATGCAGTATCAATTTGGAGATGCTTACCTTTTAAGCGAAACGCGCGTCGAGAAAAATAATATATCAGTTTGGTGTTAGGGTAATTTATCTCTAGAAAAAGTTCTAACTCTTGCCCCAAAGATTCCAACCTCATCATTTACTATATTTTGAAATGAAATTGGGAGTTGAAAATTTCAAGATGGGGATTGTGCGCCATCTGGGAAAAAATCAAATAGAAAGTTGGAGTCTTGTGATACATCTTTTATAGATCGTCAACAAATAAGACGACCGATTTGGCCTACTTGATCAAGAATTGATAACGTAGACCGTAGTAATAACTCAAAAAATTCGCCAGGTATCGTCACTCTCGCAGTGGAGATGACAGTCATGTGCGCGTCCTGTGTCGCCAAGTGGATATGAAAAAATTAGTTGATTGTTGATATTTTCATTTAAGCAATATATAATATTGTGATCTCAATTCGAAAGCTCGGTTTAGAAGTAGGATCACAATTCAGCCGGATATTATTCACGTGAATGCGTGTGAGCGAATAGAAGTGAGAATTGTGATCAAATTTTATGGATATGTACCATTTTTTCTGATGAGTTGATACTTTATATTTTTTATAATCTTCTGGGTCGAACTGAAAAAATCTATAACACATATCACTACATTTATAGAATATCCAGAACGCGTGCACAATCTAGAATGCTGTTGCCAGCAAACTTCTCTTGTGTTTTTTTATGATCACTACAAAATTTTCAAATGATTATTGAATATATTAGAACGTGAGATTATTCTTGGAGGTAGGCCACTGGAAATGGACCTAGAATAGAGTCTTAACTCGAACGACCTCTTCAAGGACGTCGGAAAAAAGATAAAATTAATACAATGCAACCTCCAACACAGCAGGACGGCTACGGCAACACTATGTCGCCGCCTTGATGTGTTGGAGGATGCAATAGCTTTGATCCAGGAACCCTGGATAATTAAGACCAGAATTACTGGTTTCGGTAACTTGACTGGCCAAATTTTTAGCTCACCAAGCAATCAACAACCCAGGACAGCCGTTTACGCTCCCAGGAAATACAGAGCCTCTCTGATGGCACAATTCTGCACCTCAGACCTAACTGCGGTTGAAGTGGAATGTCCAGACGGAAAGGGCAAATATACGGCGTTGATACTCGCATCGGTGTACCTCCCCTCAGATGCAGCCGCTCTACCACCCACAAGAGAGATGGAAGTGCTAGTGGACCACTGCCTAAACCAGAGAATGGAGTTGATTCTGGGCTGCGACTCAAACTCTCACCACCTGGGCTGGGGCAGCAAGGATATCAACGCCCGAGGTAAGTCTCTTTACGAATACATAATTAAGAAAGACCTAGCAATCTTGAATAGAGGCACGGAGCCGACATTCATTAACGCCCGTAGCCAAACATTAATAGATCTTACGCTGGCGACAGCCATGATATCAAATAAAATTCAATACTGGCAAGTGTCTGATCATATTTCTATGTCAGACCATCGCTGGTTGAATTTTACGGTAAACCAGGATCTCAGGACCACTGTGAAATCCCGCGATCCGAAGAGGACGGATGTAGCTCTATACAATCGACTCTTAAAAGGAGCTCTGCGGGAGACAGAGGCCCTGACTCCTGGCAATAGTGAAGAATTGGAAAGGTACACGTTATCTATCCAAAACAAAATAGACATTGCCTATAAGGAATCCTGTCCGATGAGGATGGTACAGACAGAAGGCACAACCAATAAATGGTGGTGCCCTGAACTGGAACACCTCAGAAAGACAGCGAGAACGACCTTTAACAAAGCAAAACGAACAAAACTCGAAGAGGACTGGGGCATATATGAAGCCAACCTCAGAGAGTTCAAAAAAGTCTGCAGACAAAAGCAAAGAGAAGCCTGGAGAGCCTATTATGAGGCAATCGAAGATTTCCCGCAAGTATCGAGGCTACAGAAGGCACTCTCAAGCGACCACCATAAGAGTATCGGCATCCTGACGAGGGAAAATGGCGACAAGGCCGCCAACCTCCGAGAAAGCGCCGAGATTCTTATGGAAACTCACTTCCCAGGTTCTGTCTTCCCAGGAACGACGAACCGGACGGAAGTACCAATAACACCCTCACAATACGACTGGCAATTTGCTAGCACTATAATTGATGAGGACAAGATAAGGTGGGCCATATCGGGCTTTTCCCCCTTCAAAGCACCAGGACCTGACGGTATAAGACCAGCCCTACTACAATGGGGACTGGATATTCTCATGCCGCACCTGGTCGGAATATTCAGAGCCTCATTAGCTCTGAGGTATGTTCCCAGTAAGTGGAGAGAAGTACGAGTGGTGTTTATACCCAAACCAGGAAGGATGGACTACACCTTACCAAAAGCATTCCGACCAATTAGTCTCACATCGTTCTTTTTGAAAACAATGGAGAGGCTGTGCGAGTGGTATATAAGAGATGAAGTCTTAGTTCACAATCCACTTCATCCATATCAGCATGCATATACTCCGGGAAGGTCCACTGATACGGCCCTTCACCAAGTGGTTGGCAGAATCGAGAGATCATTGGATAATAAAAAATCCACCCTGGGTATATTCCATAGACGTATTATCAGAGGAGACACAACGTTCCATTCATAAAGCTCTGTTTGTTTTGTCGCAATGATTACAAGAGAGTGTCCATGAGTATGACAAAGAATACCGATCGATTCTCTCTGTTCCGTCCTCGTGCTGGCAACGCTGCATCATTATTCAGGAGTTTTGCTGACGCTTGTAATCAGTGGCGTGCTGTTTGTTGAAAATGAGAATATATCTGTAAGGTAATATGGGAATATATTTATGAATAGTTGATACCTAGTTCTCAACTTGAATAATTATCGTTGATATACTAATTGTACAAAAAATATGTACTGTATTTCAAATTTTGATTTTTAAACTATTTATCAACAGCTATGTAACAAAAAAGAAAAGATTCAAATATTATACCCAACGTATATTGACTGCTTGATTTCTCGATTGAATTGAATTTGAGTAAAAAGGTGACCTCGTGTCTAGAATCGACAGAAAACTGAAAAATAAGTACCTAGGGTTTGCTTGGTAAAAAATTTTCGTGATGCCATCCATATTCAAGATAAAGGGCGACTAATAAAAAAAATTTGTACACAATACGATTTTGCAGAAACTACTGGTAACATTGTAATGGAATTTCATACCAATATGTTTTAGCTGATAAATCCCATGAATAAATTTTTATATCTTATTCTTATAGAAGGCGATAGTAACATATGGTTCGTAACAAGTAGTATTGAACATAACTTTATTGAGGTTAGATGTATTAATAATATCAAGTGAACTTAAAAGTCTGTCAATTCAAAAATAAAAAGTTACTCTTGGTGAAAAACTCGATAATGTGTATTGTTTTCGAAATATTCGATTTGAAAATTATGAACTAAAAGATGCTGGAATAAAGTAATGAAGAATTAATTAATTACTATTAATCAGTATGCATCCATTAAAAATGAATTAACCCCAAGCAAATCCAATCATATTATTTCAAGTTAATACCAAAAAACGAGCTAAATAATCGACGTATTTCGGCTTCAAGGTTGTACAAACTTTGTTCTTATCACTCCAAAACAATCAAAAAACTAACTATACATACAGGTGTATTGAAATTATAAGAAAAAATTGTTTACAACGTTTGCTGGAAGAGAAGATATAAAAAAATAACATGAATTAAATAAATTAACATTAATTTTGTAAGAAATAGATTCTCACGGTGGATGTTGTAAATTCATGAATTTGGGAACTGTAATAATTCAAAAAAGAATTTTTTATTCATTCCGAAACTTATATAGTTTCAGTATTGATCGACCGTGATCGGTTCTTTTTGGATGTATCCAGTTTCTTCATGGTTTCATGATGAACTCTCAATTTGAAATATTTTTTCAATATCAATTTAATTAATTGCATGGAGTGTCCATTTATAGGATCATCATCATATAAATGATCTCCAGAATCATCGAATACTGAGAGTGGCAAATTTCTCATTGTTTTGTTTATTAAAATATCATACAATTTTTTTACATTTTTGTTGAAAATACTGGTGGTGGTGTTAAAAAAGCGGAAATAATTTTCTCCAGACTTACATATGTCTGCAACCATCTGACTGGATTTTATAAGTTTTCCATATGATTTTTTTTCTTGTAGAAGGGAAACAGATGAATCACTTTCCAGTAAATTCAAACATTTTTGACATGCTATACATTTTCTAAGCCCTTTCACAACGAAACCAGATATGTATCCCGCTATATCCTCTACATAAGGTGTGAGATTCCAAGCAGCTGAACCTAAATAATTGTTTGCTTTCATGTCATTCTCAATTTTGTTCATGAATGATAGATGTTCCTCATCCTCCTCCAAATTTTTCCCATTTTCAGTTGTGATTGTTCCTGAACCACAGGTGAGAATTGTGATAGTTTCTAAATTTATAGCATTGCCAGTATCAGAAGCAGCTATCTCACTATGAACCAGTAAACGTTTGTAAGATGCTTCGAACTGCCTCGCCGTTGGGTTATTGTTATAACCCCCTTTACTCCTTATAGCACCAAAAAATAATTCCAAGTGGACCTGGGAGAACTTATAGCCTAATAAGTAAGTCATGATTTTTGCTTCCACTACATAAACATCATACATTTTCTTGAAACTTTCCATGCAAATTAATATCCCCAAAAATCCTGTTTTCCTTGCCGATTTCAGAATTGATATTCCATTCAATGTGAGACCAATGATATGTTTCATTCATTCATTCATTTGTTTTCATCTTATCCATTTCAACAAAAAATTGATATGCAGTTTCAGATGATAGGCATTTTTTGTATATATATTTGGCAAACACATTTCTGGAATTCAAGATATCAAATAAATTATTGAAATTCAATATGAATATCGATGTAGCTTCTGAACCTTGAAAGTTAGCCCACTTTACATCATCCCGAAGAAAGTTAATTGCGTCACTCACACTTCTACTCAAAGTTTGGGTTGCCAAACGGACTTTCATTTTTTCTCGTTCCCATTGGAGATGTCTCATCCTGACTTTTGTTGCTGCATGTAATCCTTCTGCATTTTGTTTTTCCACCAACCTGGATATATAACTCCATTTGATGTCTTTTTCATCTTTATCTCTTATTCCATTTTGTGAAGCAAAACAATTTCGTACCAGTTTCATCATATGGCATGCATCCAGATATATATGAATGTCAGAATTTGTACAAGGATTCTTGAAGCTTGTTTTTAAATTCATTGGATTGCTGAAATCTGCTCCTGACTTCTCAGCCATCAAAATGTTTGTGGGTGCACCATCAAATGTTAATGAAGTTTTTCAGTAGCTGCCAAGCCATCCAATAAAAAATATCCAACAGGTACTTTCCAAGAACCATTTATGCAAACAAGCATAAATACTAATGCCTCTCTCGCTTCTGGTAATGCATCGGAGTCTAGACTGGTACCAATATCCACATAACCAGTAAATTTCTCACCAGTGCATTCAATTTGACGTCTTATAGACATTTCGTCCATTATCAAGTTACACAGAAGAGGTGTGGAGGTTTTTTTTTGTTTTAAACACAAAGCAGTAAGTGCTTCTTTGGTGAAACCTGGACTACCATCAATAGACCTGTACCATTTTGATATAGTCCCCAAGTGGGGCAAACTTCGATTGAAGGTTCTTCTCACAAAATCATACGCCTTTGGAGAATAAAGTGATAGCGTTAAGGCAAATGATCTTAGGCTAGGATCATATTTCTGTTTAGTGGGTCCCTTCAAGAACCTCTTGAACAAATCTCCAGCAGTCCCTGACATTGATGCCTGTAAACAAATAAAAAATTTAATTCAAACAAAATTTCAAATTGAAATGTCAGAAGTACTTGTCATGTGACAGGGAACTGAAGATATAGTTTCAGATATCATATGACAAAATAGTGGATAATATGTACTCACAGTAATAGCAGATTCCGATGATTCAGATATGAGACACTTTTCCTTCAAATATGTTATTAAACTCCTTAATGATGTTATTCGAAGCCTCAATCTTCGAACAGTAGTATTAAAATTATGTATTCGTCTTCTTTGATTGCCAACAGTCTTTTTTATTATTCCCAAATTTTTTCTTCTCTTTTCTGGTGTAGAAAAGTCACTACTTGACATGTCACCAATATAACATCTCTTCCTGAAGTACATGAAATGAACATTAATTAAGTATTATATTTTTTAATGGAATAATAAGTTGATATATCTTTGCATTTTATTACAACTGATTCTCTAAATATTAAACTACTGAGAATACCTTTTGTTTCTAAGATTCTGAGGATTTTGCTCAATTAAGCTCAATTTGAGTATTTCATCTTTTGTTTCCGAAGCAGTGGCAGTGCTTGAAGATGAGGAAGGAATTCCTGGCTCGATAGGATACTCTATTTCTTCAATGACAGGTCTCACTTCAGTATTCCTAAAAAAATCCAATAACTGAATATTGATTGATACTATAGGTAAATGAACTAACATTAAACTTACCCTGGTCTTTTTGGAGGACTATTGAAAACTGATGAGTCTGAACTGTAAAATTAGAGAAAGTTTTGAATAAATAGAACTGGAACTTGAAATAAATGAATGAGTGTGAATGATGAAATTTACAATGTACAAAGCTCTTTGACGACATTCGTTTAGCTATGATTTATACAGAAAACACAGAAAATTACCTGTCAGATATGAACTGGAATGCTGAATGGCTTGGTAGTGGATTTGCATCTGCCTTCAATATTTCAAACCATTCCTATTAGTCATGATATCACTTGGATCAAAATGATTGGAACATACATAAAGATGTTTGATCCCAGAATGATCTTCTTCCCATCCTAGAAGAGATAGCCACATTTTTCTCCTCTCACTGTCAGTTGGAAACCTGAAGGAACACAGATACACTGAACATACAGAGCATAATAAGTAATATTCATCGATTTCATATGGAAAGTCGAGAAACCAAAGTTTAAAAGTTGGTGTAGGTATTTTCTATACATATTATACCTGTGATAATTTTTCCGTTGGATTCGTGTTTCAAGCCTCGAATTACAGTCAGATTTGAAAGAATTCGAGATCGCCAACTAACGGAATAATTACTACACTTGTTCATTTCGATATTGACATCGGTATCGCTACACCACTGATTGAAATTATTGTAAACAAACAAATATTTCACTTACTTGTGAAACGAAACACTGGGGCTTAAATAGTCTGGTTTTTTACACACTTGGCAATGACGAACCATTTCTGCCACTAAATTTCACTCGATTTTAACAATAATATGTTGAAAAACACTGATATAACTCCAAAATCTCGTTGCAATTGCTTCGGCAACAATGCTTGAAATAATTACAACTACTGTCAAATTTCGTAGTACGAACGCTTCTCTGCACTTAGTATCATTCAAGGCAAGCCGTGCGGCGTTGTCGCTTATTGAGCAACACATTTCTATGATCTAACCGAATGAAATAGTTCAATTGATGAACATTCCATAAAATGGGTTGTATTATTGAGGTTGTTATAATTCATTCAATATTAATGAGAGATAGCATTATGGTCACATTATTGTTGCAAATGTAATCAACGAATCATATGGTTGATTCGATAACAATCACAAATATCTCGCCAATAACGGAGAGCCGGCAACACGACAGCACAACACATTCCAGTCGGCCGTATCAAGACGATACAGTCGACCAGAAATAGGTAATGTTGGAGCAAGAAAAAAGTAAATAGTTCCGTCTCCTCTGATAATAGGTCTATGGTATATTCATAGATATCGAAGGAGCGTTCGATAAAACGACCTTCCCAACAATCACCCAGCAACTCAACTCCAGGAATATACCCTTGGTAGTAGGAGAGTGAATACTCAAGATGCTCTCTAGTAGAGCAATAAGTATAAATGTAGAAGACATTACTGTGAGAGGACTGGTCATGAGGGGATGTCCGCAGGGAGGGGTCTTATCACCCCTTCTTTGGAACATAGTCCTGGATACCCTGATAAATCACCTCAACAGTAATGGTTTCTACACAATTGCATATGCAGATGACATAGTTATTCTGCAGACCGGCAAATTTGTGAACACACTGTGCGATAGAGCGCAGGATGGTCTCAAATTAATAGAAACATGGTGTAAAGAACACTCACTGTCGATCAATCCCAAGAAGACGGAGATGGTCCTTTTCACTAGGAAAAGAAGCTTATCGGGCTTGAAACCCCCCGAAATCTTCAAAAGCAAACTAAACTTCTCTGAAGAGGTGAAATACCTCGGTATTACCCTCGACAGGAAGTTAACATGGAACTCGCACATTCAGAGCAGAGCAAAAAGAGCATATGTGGCCTATGAGCAGTGTCGGAGGACAGTGGGACGCACATGGGGCCTCTCGCCCCGTGTAGTCACCTGGATCTACACTGCAATAATAAGACCTATGCTAACGTACGGAGCCATTGCATGGGGACCGAAAACTCTACAAGCAACGGCCATCCAAAAACTATACCAAATACAGCGAATGGCTTGTCTGAACATCACAGGAGCCATGAGAACAACACCAACCGCAGCAATGGAATTAGTTACTGGTCTGACACCTCTGGACCTGCACGTCAAGGAGGTTGCGCTAATGGCCATGCTACGATTGCGCACGGCTGGTGTAAACCCCGAGGTAGGAATGGGTCAACTGAGGCGGGGCCTGTGGAGGGAGGCACTCACTGCGGTGCCTCTGCTACAGGCAGCCAGTGACGCAATTGAACCCAGGTTTGTGTTTAATAAACCCTACAAAATACAAATAAAACAGAACACTGAGGCGGATGCTGCAAATGCAATACGCATATACACAGACGGCTCAAAAACCAAAGAAGGATCAGGATGTGGAGTTTACTCTAGATCACTTAGCCTAAGGATTAAGTGGGGAATGGGAAAAAATACCAGCGTGGTTCAAACAGAACTGGCTGGTATCTCAATCGCCACAAAAGAGCTAACCAGAAAAGGAATTTCTGGCAAAGACATAATAATCTACACTGACAGTAGACAAGCCCTACTAACCTTGAATAGACAACGTATTATCTCAGGGTTAGCACTAGAGTGCCACCAAGATTTAGCTAACGCCTCGGTAGATAATAATATCGTACTAAGGTGGGTGAAAGGGCACGACAGGAGCAAAGGTAACCGCATTGCTGACTCTTTGGCCAGGATGGCGGCTGGAATGAACATTTTGGGACCAGGTGACACCCATGGCTTGACGACTTCGACAATTGCGGAACTAGCCAAACGTTACACCCATACTCAAACCCTCAAAAGATGGGATGAAACCAAAGGATGCAGTTTTGCCAGGATCACCCTGGGCGACCCTGAGAAGCTGGATCCAAATAAATATTTGGCGATGACCAGGAAGAACCTACGTTTAACAGTGGGATTTCTGACTGGACACTGTCAACTAAGGAAACACCTCCATATTATGGGGCTAGTGGACACACCTCTATGCAGGATGTGTGAACAGGAAGATGAAACTGTCAGGCATGTCTTATGCGAATGTCTGGAGCTATCGTCGATAAGAGAGTGTGTGTTCGGTGAGTCTTGGCCTACACCTGCCGATATTAAGGAGATGTCCCCTGGTGACCTGTCCTCCTTCCTGGATAAGGCAGGATGGACAATGTCCTAGGAGGGCGACTCCTTGGGAGGATGTACAATGGGCCATATTGTGGCCTAAGTGCTGTGGGTCTATACTCACCCTCCCTACTCTACAGATACAGAGGTAGGCCACTGGAGATGAAAATTGTTTTCATCAAACGTCAGATTAATCTCGCGTTTTATCCTCGGTTCTAACCAAAAGTGATCTGTATTGGCAACAACGTGTTCCATGCATCGAGTGATCTCAAAAATTTTCTGGAATTTCAACCACAAGCGCACCCTTAGGGCATAACTTTGAACCACTCCACCCTGCCTACAGGTTTGTCTGAAACAATATCGCAGCACTGAAAGCACCAATATATAGTCATCTTAGTATAGATCTTTACTCCAAACAGTTTTTCCGTTGTCCGAACCGAGACCGGCAATGATTTTCTTCATGCATGAGAATAATGAAAATTCCACAAACAAAAAAATGTGTCCTCAGAACACAAAAGTCTGATGTACTTATATCTATAAATGCCCTACCGCCTAAATGTGTACTGTAGGCCGCCCTACGGCCCATCTCAATAACTACTCGATGTCAGAGAGAGTCAGAAAGATTTCTCAACTAGTGATTCGAACAACAGATATAAAATTAATGATGGCTTCTCTTCCCAAAAGTGAATGAAATGGTTATTAACGTTAACACACAGCAAAATTGACATGCCAGTTGGTTCTCTGTCTATCTTGTATGGCTGTTTCCATTCCATTCCATAGATTTCTTGGTTTTTCCAAGATATGGCACTTTGCACACGAATCAATTTGACTTTATTTATTTTCCTGATTTTTCCGACCGTAATTAGATTCTCGTAATGAAACGCGCCCCCATAATTTTGGCAGGGGAAAAACCTTGAAAGGGCGTCCCCTCGCGTTCGCGAGATTTTTTTCCCTTCAAAATTTTTCTTGTTCGACTCCGGATCAACTAAAAAGAGCGACTTTTTTGTCCACTCTCAATTCGAGCCAACGCCCGTCATTTTTGCAGATTGCTATTGCATCATTTTACCGATTTTTGTCTCGTAATATTAAGTTCTTTTATTTTTTGTGCTAGGTGTAATTGGACTAAGTCTGTATATATGCAGGATAAATAAATGAATAAATAAATAAATAAATGAATAAATATTTTGCAAAAATCCATTTTCTAGAGCCTGCCGCCCACACAGCGCTGTCCGTCGGCTGATCACACGCGAAGGGGATGTTTTGTCTATGAAAAAGTTCACACATTGAAATCTCGTATCTGGTCTAGACTGAAACAAAGACTTCTTTCATTGGGTGTTTCGTGAGAGGAATTCTCAAATGAATATTGATACATTGTATATGAAGCTTTCATATACAAGGTGCGAATACTAATATTGAGTTCACTTGAAATTCTCAGCATTACATAACATTTCCGTTAAATCTCAATGAAATGTGTGGGGTTTCAACATTTTTTTATTGGTTATGGAAATGAAATGATCATAGATCCGGAGGTGAAATAAGGAATTTCGAGCACTAAAAAGCTTTGATATACCATAACCGGCTTTTCCATTGTCACTAGTTTGCATAATGCCAAATCTCACGAAACGCCAAAAAAATTGGGAAAAACAATTTTACAACACGAGCGATTCCCGGTTATGTTATCTGTCCCGAATTCCTTACCCGATTGTGAAGACGTAAACACTTTTCATTTTCCATTGTATTTTTTATCGTCCTTCCTCGATCCTCTCTGGTTCGCGGGGTTATATGATTTTTCGGTCGTTGAATTCTTTAACGTCTCCAGATCAGATTCCGCATGCATATACGATATTTATTTTCGACGTCTCGGGAAATATCTCTGATTTTTCAGTTCCAGCATTCCGTAATTCTTATTACGTTGAATAATGTATGGATATCGAGGAGAATATCCGCGCTTTGTTGACTGATGGTTGTTCGATGCGGATTGAGTATCTCTCATTCACATTCGTCTTGTGGCGTTGCTATGATTAATTCTGAGAATGAGTGAGTCGTCTTTAAAATTCTCATTCTTTGTGAATTTTTCTGGGCAAATAGGATGGAAGAAGAAACCCAGCTGAGACGTCTCAGATTATATAATACGAGCTGACCAGAAAGAGCATTTCACAAGTAGCACAAATATATAAGACCAATATTGGTTCAATGTTACGGGATATTAACCTTATATTGTAGATATCATATTGGCCACAAAAAAAATGTGAACATTTGGCGATAGTAGATCAACATTCGAAAGCAATGTGAGGATATTTCGTTTCAACTATATTTGTACAATATCGTCAATGAATATTCGATTGATGTCACTCAATATTTCTTTTTATAATATTCGGGATTATTCATTTTTTTTTTTTTGGCGAATGGTCAACTTGAAAATTTTACTCATACACATTAACTAACCGAATACTAACGAATAGAACGATTATTGTCGACCACTATACACTCTACGACATGGAGAGACTTGTTTCTTGTTTCTAAGAAGGAGTTGGGTGGTATAGATATTTTTTTTATCGAATAGTCAACTTGAAAATTTCACGTGACTTCACGTTAGTTATGTTCGAAACAACATTGAAATGTTAGAAACTTAAGTACTTAACAATGAAATATATTCGGAAAAACACTGGAGGATCACTGTCTTATATGATGGCGATTTGGAATATCGAACTTGCTGTGTCATATGTTCTGGACGTAATTTTCTGGTATTGAAATCCACCACATGACGATATTTCAATTTTTCCAAATTTTGTTAGGAATAATTCGTGATGAATATTGCGTTACCGATATTGATATATGTTTGAATACATTAAGTGATCACTTTAAAAATCCCGATAACCCTTTTCAGGTTGTGATTCTAAAATGACTCTTTGAATATTTCCATTTCACACGTCTTCAATCTATTCTGTGAAAGAATTTCAATGCAAATTTTGAAGTACATTGGACCAAGGCATCACGTTGTCCCATTCAAATTTGGCGCCCGTTTTTCACCACCCATTGGTTAAATATAAAGTTCGAGCTACCTCCCCACCAATTTTCAATTAATTTTCTTGAGTCAAAATAGTGCAACTAACACAACTCTCTTTCTCACTCACTAGTTGATGGAGAGAGCTGATGATCTTGAGGATTAAGTCAATACGATACGAGTATTGGGCATAGGTTAAAAAATACTCTTTGACATTTTGTCCAGATTTCGGTAATGTTTATTTCCTTCATCAAGACAATCTGGAAGGTGTGGAAATAAATATTTTTGAGACGAAACAATATTAAAAATGATTCAAAATTATGAGTAATTACAAATTGAGGATATGATGTGCAATTATTGAAGCCTTTTCTTTTCACATCGTCAATTATCGACCATACGCTGCCTGAGTAACATTTTTGATATTGAAGGAAAAACTGAAAAAGACTTTGTTCTTCAAATATTCCTATATAGAGGTCTGAAATCAACTTCGTTTTCGAATTGAATGAGGACTTAGACTGAAACAGAGATCTATAAATTGGCCCTCAAAAATAAAAACGCAAAATTGTGAAAAATTTCTGGAAAAGTCATGGAAGGTGGGTATGCTTCAGATAGGAACATTTGGGCCTTCTTTGAAAATATTTCTATACACTTCTGAATGCTTAAAAATGAGTCAAGTAGTAGTAGTTCTTTTTTTTCAATTTCAATCTAGTATAATTCATCTCATGTATAGAAAAAATAATAACTTTTCAATCGTTTTCAAAAAATGCGAAGTGGCAATATTGATTTTCAATGATTAATTATTTGAATGATTAATTTTCGGAGCTGACATTTTCTCATTAGTGCTGTTGATAACATATGAATCGCGTTATTTCTGATTCGTTCATTCAATTGAATCATTCGGCAAACTTTTGATTTTAACGCTTTTTATATCTATCTAGTTGTTAATTTTATACGGCTCCAAATGGGTTGCAATGAGTACTTCGAAAGGGGCTAATAATGAAACATGCCGGCAGTTTCTACTAAATATTCGAGCTCACAGAGATGTTGAGTGGGTAGAGCCTGGAGAAAACTCTCTCATTTGCATCCAATGCTATGCTTACTTCAGGTAAGGAGGTGAACTAAAACAATGTTTATATTAGCAACATAGAAGAATTTTTGAACTTATTCTGCTCTTTCTCGCTGCCCTATTACTGATCACCAACACCATCATCGATATCAAACGTTAAAAAGCAAAAAGAGTGGAGTTACTGTTGACAGTGAAAAATTGCAACAGTAATCATTTCTGTAAGCTGATTATACTAACACCAATCTTCAATTCTACCTATAACAATATCGTTTGAATGCGCCCGCTATATATCAGTGCTATCAACACCACAAGACCGTCTGATATATTCAAAACCTCGCCACAGTTTAATTAACTCTGACCTTGCCTTGTTCAAAACGCTTCTATAAGAAGAGCTTCCGGAACTAGCAATTTCTTGTTTTCATGAAATTATCTCCAATGATTGTAAAAGACATAGTATAGGTACGAAACTCGGCAAAGAGAAAAATATTTCTTATAATATTATTATTTCTCTCGTATAATGCCGGTAAATATCACAAGAACCATCATTCAACATGTCGGTAAGGGTTCGGAACAAGTTTTAATGTTCTGCAATTGATAATGGCTATGCTATATGTTTAAACTTCCATTACGGCTAACTCGTTTGATTTTTCCACGGAGGTGAGACGGATCTCGTCCGTGGATGCCTTTAATTATCAGTTGCCAGACGCCTCTAGGAATTCCTGTGTAATTATCACCTTTCAGAGGAAACCGCAAACTCACAATGAGGCAGTTGCCGGCTGCATTCTGAACCTTCTTAGCAGGGTTGGACGGAGCCGGAAAGAAGTTTGCGAGCTCGGCACTTTGTAGGAAAGTTCTCTGGAACATGCGAGTGATACTGGAATTGAAGACTAGGAGCTTGCTGAAGGACAGTTGTAGCTTTCATGGCAACATTAACTAACTGAAGTGAATCGAAAAAAAAGTGTCTGGTGATTTTCACTGGAAAATTTACCAAACTGATTTTTTAAATATAGAGGTTAACACGAATGGGAAGCCGTGTAATTTTCAAGGGAAACCATTCGATGGCGGAAATTGTGGTTCTCATTAGTGTGGAGGTTACCACATTCGCCTTTCAAGGTGAAAACCGGGGTTCGATTCCCCGCCATGCCACCGTGCTGGGAAATCGCACCTTTGAAGGTAAAGCCTCGTTAATACATTGCTTGAACAAGTTTCGACTTCTTAGGGTTTACGTTCATCAGCTGCTTAACGAAAAACGAACAATGTCAAAAAAAAAATTCAGAACAAGTTCTGATGACTCTTGATTACGGATATTCGATGAGCTTCATATTTATTGATTTTTCTATGGCTTTGGAAATGGTCAATTATTACAAGAAAAAGTTGTCTTCTGGTTTTCAGTACCTGGCTTCTCTGTTTTCCAGGACTCATGAAAAAAACAGGTTACATATACGAAACGTAGACCAATTCTCAAAGTACCGGTATCGATTGGGGGGCATACACTTCGAGACCAATTATTGCTGGGATTCCGTCAGATCCGCAAACTTTGTTTATATTCTGGTTCATTGGAATACATCTATAATATTTTGATGGTAAAATCCTGAATTGTCTGAATTCCGGAAGTATTATATTAAAATTTTCAAATATATGAATACCAAACATTCAAATTGCATTTCCTATGTCCGGTTTGGAATGATATGGTTGGTATATACACCTGAAGCCTGTTACAGTCAACATATTCGACGATGCCTTGGTTGAACGAGACGATTTGGTACAAAGACCAGTTCATTTTTTTTTATGCGGATTCACACGAAATGCGTGAATGAAAGAACAGGAGATAAGAATCAACATTAACTTTGAATTTTTGAAGTTTGTAAGCCTCAGGAAAAACCTCTCTCTGCTGTTCTATTGAAAACAGATTCTTGAGCAAGAGAAGTTCGACAGGTCTCCAAGTTCACAACAATAGGGTGGGATTTCTGTACACGTCGAGTCATCCGTGTAGATATTGCCAAGGGTGGAACGATTGATAACAATTCAGAAGAGCACCGACTGTGAAAATAGCTAAAGAAGAGAGACAAGTCTCCGACCCTTCTACGATGTTCCAGTGGAGTGAGCGAGTATCGAGAAGTCTCAATGAATGTTTTGATGCCGAACTCCACACTATATTTCAAGACAGGTCGTATCTGAGCCTTGTAGATCATCAGAAGCTGACGAGAAGTGAAGTATTTTTCGCATGAAAGAGAAATCCAGGTTTCTGGGAAGCGCACCTTCAGTGATCGTTTCACATAGTTTTCCCATAAGGGTTTGTTACTGATCGTAATTCCTAGTATCGACATACTTGGCTTTGTGAAAAGTTACTCCTTACATCTGAATATAAGATGCTGAAAGATCGGCTTTCCTTGAGGAGAGACATGCCTAGGTTTTCGCAGCAATCAATTCCTTCAAGTTCACTTTACCCAATTCTATCATTTTCACCAAGTCATGTGAATGTGGATGTTTCTTTGAATTTTTATTTCTCGAACTGGTTTGTGGACTCTAGAAGAGAAATTTGTATGAAGAGTACTGTCGTCCGCAAAACTATGTACTGAACAAGATGTTTTCTCGAGCAAATCGTTGATATGAAGCAGCAACAAAGTGGGCGCCAGAACTGAACCCTACGGAACACCTTCATTTATTGGGAGTTTATCTGATGATACTCCATCTACAACCACATACAGAGACCTATCAGAGGAGATACTCTTCAATAAAGCACACAACTCAGGCAATCTATAATAAGGCAGTTTAGAAGGGAGAACCCGATGCAAAACTCGATCAAACGCTTTTGATATATCGAGTGCAACGTTTTTCCGAATTTCTCGATTGAATGCTGCCAAAAATGAGAAACATAAACCAATGAGTCACTGGTGGATCTTTGATAATGAATAAGTTCCCTTTCCCATCTATCAGTTCCGTCATTTGAAAAGCGCCGAAGGTTCTCGATTGAATAATAACAACTAACAATAAAATTTGAGAGCAATATCTTCAGAATATGCGATGCCGAACTCAGTATTTTCGATAGCTGAATTGTTATAGCATCCATCTAGTGAATGGAAGATTCTGGGTTCGAATCCCGCATAAGAAAGCTTTTTTTTGAATTATTGATTGTCTGAACGCCGCAAATTTATCATTATTGTTTATATTGATGGCATCTTGTAACGACCCCTCTCTCGAATTCGTTCCCGCCCAGCCACCTTCCCCAGGCTATCCTGACGAAAATCGTAAAATTATACATTTCTCGTCGAATCAACTCCACCACAAAAATACTTATCTTCGCGTGCCCAAACGAATAAATTATACACATTCCGGCAGGCACCTCGAAGCGTGCATTTGCGATGAATTTCTCACCGTAATTTCGCTCGAAATCCAAACAAGAGGCTGCCATTCAAAACGAGAAGATGGCGATGTCGTGTCGAAAAGTTTGAAACCGCCTCGAGATGATGATTGTTATTCGTTCCCTGTCAGTTTTCTCGGAGAGGATTCGTTACCGCAGGATGTGTCAACTCAGGTGAAATCAGCAACTCGTCACTACGAACGTAGTAATGATAATAATAATATTGTACCTCAAAGCTGCAGCCCACGGATAACAGACACAGGCATGTCTCTTCACAAAGAATGCCGATCTATCCATTTCTAATATTCATCTGTCAAGAGTAACAACTAATCCCAGAAAGGCAAGTATCTCGATGCTGGGAATTATGATCAGCAAAAATTTCTCAAGGGAAAACTATGTGAGATCGTACTCTGATAATACTTCCCAGGAGCTTGGATTTCCATTTCTTGTGAAGAATAACTTCACTTCTAGTCAGCTCCTAATGATTTACGGGGCACAGGTACGGCTTGGCCTGTCTTGGAATATAGTTTTCATGTGTGGAACTCGGCACCAAAAAATCCAAACTTCTTGATTCTATTCAAAGGAATGCAATCCGTCTTGTTCAGGAATATGTTTTCGATAGAATAGCTGAACTGAAGAACTCCCTGCCGACAGAGGTTTTTCCTGAGGCTCACAAAGCTGAAAAATTTATAGTAAATGTAAATTTGTATCTTCCATTCCTTGATATACGCGGTGTTCTTTGAACATTACAGGGCTTTTTTTTCGTGTGAATCTATGTATATAAAAGGAAGTCGTGTAAGTTACACTATCTATACATTTAAAACGCTGAACCGATTTGGCTGAATATTTCCCTCATATATAAAATGTCCCATAAGAGCAATGCAATTATCGAAAACATACAGCGGTAATTGCATTGTGTCGAAAACTTACAGCGGTAATTGCCTTGTATCAAGTCACCATAACAACACATTTGAAACCGTATCGCTAGACGTCAGTAAACAACACAAATAAATGTCAGATAGACTTCAAAAATAGAAAAACATTTCGTATTTAGGTGAGTACCCATACAATCCATAGAGGAAAGTATAAATGAACAAAAAATAACATTTCCTTGAGAATTTTTTTATTCGTGAAATATCCCAATTCGTGCAGACCAGATAATTTTGCATACAAGCGTAATATCTTATACAAATTGCATTCGGTTATTTTCATATTTTGTGAAAGAGCCCTCGTCCTTCAAGCTCGGGCACTTCCGCCAAAATATCGAAATGAACTTGCAATTTTTAAATATCACGCTTCCTTGCAAAATTATCGGTAATTCTTATGCAATCGTGTAATCATAACCAAAAATTAGTGCTCGAAACCAGGAGACGGACATAGAATACTTTTATTCCATTTTTTTTTATATGCAGATTTACAATCAAGGGACAGGAGATTCCACCCCTAAGGGGAAAAATATTTTTCACCAGAATTGATGGAAGATGTGTTCCGTATTTTATTGAAATTCATTGTCTAACAGGGTAAAAAAATGCGTTTATCTACACCCGTACTCTAAATAATACACTTATATGCCCACAACCCGTTTTATAATGAAATCCATTACGATACAGATTTTTCATTACGATACAGATTTTCAACCAATAGAAACCCATTATTTTTCAATCAAGCATGATGTGCATGCTCTACATTTGACGTTTGTCAAGTCAAAATCGGTAAAGGTATTGAATTTTTGAAGAATATATCCAAACTTCGATAATCATAACAAAATGTCTGATACCAGCGATATGGGAGAATCACCTTCGACACCTTCATCGCCAGAAATACAGTAAGAATGATTAAATTTTCCATTCGAAAAATGCATGATCCATTTCTCTATTTTTTTTATCAAATTTTCTGAGCTCTCCGTAGGCGAACAGTCTAAGGCCTGAAAGCTAGTTGAAATACTTGGAAGAGACATGGGTTCGAATCCGGCCTTGTGAAATCTTCTTTTTTTTTAATTTTTGGTCTTCTCTTCATTTGTCATCGTTTCATTTCTTGAAGTAATACCATTAATTACAATTTTGTACAATTTTTCAAAGAAATTCGTTTATTTAGTATCAATGTGTGCAATACAAATATAAATATAATATTTGTTGTTCTTCAATATTTATCGGGTGTAGATAAAATAGCGCATGCAACTCTCATGTAATGGTTATTACATGATCGGTGCATAATATACTATTATATTACACAATATTATTGCATTACAAAATTAATAAACGCCCAACGAAGGGGGCACGGCTCATTTAGTCTTTATATAAATAATTTGCAATCGATACGGAGTCATTTGAAATTTTTTAGATTCGACTTCCGGTAAAAACGGAAATGATTTGCAATTGTTCCATTCTCAAGAATATCGGCCCTAACGAACTATTAAATTTTTCCAAATATAAAAATCATCACTCAACAAACAAAATACTGGCTAGAATTGAATTGAAGTCGCCGATACTCGAAATGAAAATCCATACTAAGAGAATATATCACTGTTACCAGAAGAATCGCAACACGCGGGAGATAAATAACTAACTTATAATACAATATTCAACTCAACCTAGGTCCGACTTCATCTGTAACAAAAGAGAGACATTCAGCCAGGAATTTATTGGTCCAACTAATGAGTGACTACAAATTACTGATTAATTACAAAGGGTGATCATTTTTAGGAATTGGCTATATTTCCGAATGGACCGAAACATTTTCAACAACACTGAATATTTCGAATTTTCACCTCCAATAATTTCCAAACTGACAAGGAATTTGAGTAATTGCCGTATTTCGAAATCTTTGTTGAACTCGTGACCCTCTGTAATGAAGTCGGATGCATAATTATGGTTTGCTCTTCCATCACGAGAATTATTATTTATTTATTTAAAGAAAATGACTGCAGTACTTGTAGAAGTTCTTTTTTTGTATAATTTTCCTCAAAATATATGTCATTTGCAGCCATGAAGTTTTGAATCTCCAATTTCGTATTCTTTGAGCCAGGAATTTTTTGCAATTGTCGACTATGATAGCTTGCGTTGTCCATTACTATAACGCTGTTTGGCGGAATGTTGGGTAACAGACAATTTTTAAACCAATCTTCAAAAAGCTCTGCTGTCGTATCTTCGTGATAATCAACACAAGAGTCCTTAATATTTTTGGCAGAGAGCCACATAGCGTTTGGGATCCAACCATTTTCTGATCCTGCGTGTAATATTGTGATTCTCTTCCCTTTATTTGATGGTGCTTTTGTTTTACACCTATCAGAGGAATCAGACTATCCTTTGGAAGGGGTGTCATGCGTGTCAAACCACTTCTCGTCGAGGTAGAGTATTGGCTGATTTTCAGACCGGTATTTTCTTATTGACGTTATATATTCAGAACGCCAGTTTATTAAACGTGTGTTGGATGATCTTTCTGTTTGACCTATATGAAACATCGAATATCATCCGCATGATAATTCAACTCCTGACCCTCTGCGAAACTTCATTATTGTCTTAATCTTTTTCATGTATACACTCAGTTTATTAATGATCTCAATTATTAGTGAAGACAACTTAGTTCTGTCGAAAGAATGGCGTCGTATAAAATGATTTCTCTGTCACCCGGTATCGTGGAAAGAGGAACTGAAATACGACTTCCAAGCGTCAAGAAACTCCCAGCCGAACAATATCAGCTCCAGAAGTTTGAAGGACGATCTGATCGAAAGTTACCACATCGAGAACAGTAAAAACCAGGAATGGAAAATTCAATTAGATTTATCAGACAGTCGAAGTCACGCTTGTTATGAGCTTAGAAATTAGTTCTTGGAAATGAAGGAATCTCCCGAATTGAGTCGGCTCCCTGAAACTTTTCCGGGGATTGGCCTCATCGGAGCGTATGTCATTTCCTTCGTTCAATGGCGACAAATAAGTGGGGAAAATGTGCTTCATGCAGATAACAGTGAAAGGCCATCTAGTTCTTTATTTCACTTGCAAAAATTCGACTTTAGTCAATGGTGGAACTTGAATGAAATCCAGCGAATCGACAAAAGACTATAGTCTATGGGCCCAAGCGTGATTATTCACAATCAGATTTCGAGAATACTTTCCAAATTCCGTGATAGTCGTGGAAAATGTCGACCGGTGAGAAATTATATCACCACCTTCTCAAGCGGGAGTTTGAATATTATTTATTTACAACCACATTTGTAATGCTGTCATTACTAACGTCATTGAAGTTGAGAAGTGTCACATTACACACTTCTACTTCCCGCCCTCACTTCCTGCCCCATTTTCCCGCCCTCATTCCATTTATTATAGACTTTATCTGCCATTTATCGACTTCTTCTGACATTTATTTATATTGATTACAATTGTATACCCCGTAGTCACGGTAACAATATAATTACTTGAAAAAAGTATATAAACCTTGGTAGGAAGTTTCATTCCTGTCTCGAGATAATAGCTAACATCGACGCTTTGAGTGTCGGTTAACTAACTGATCTCACGACAGGAATGAATCACTTCCCACCTCGGTGTGTATTATACTATTACTACCCTGGCCTTATGTCACGCAGGTTTTCGAAACACATCTGAATAAATCTCATTTCGTAATTGAAAAATATGTCTTTATGTAATTTCTACTAGATAGATTACGAACCCACTACCCGTGTTTCACTATGCATTAGCTTCTTCAGGGGTGTTAAGGTACTTCAACGATCCAGAACTGTCCTTCTGTATAAAAAATATCTCAATTACTCATAATGAAGCTTCTGGGAAAAACTGATCACAAACCCTACTTGAGCTCACCTGTTGAACTGATCCTCATTACTAATATTTCGTCGTGAGGAAACAGGTTGAGCAATGGAGAAACACTCAGATCTATTTGGTCATTTAGCAAATATTTCGACTTTTAATGATTTTTAGAAATTTCAACAAATTGAGTTTCTTTTCCAAACGCAATACAACATTGTCATGATTGGACTCATGTCTTCAGTCAGAATATTATTTGCGAATATCGAATTTGTCTTTCCTTTTTAAAAACTACTTCCATGTTCCTTCATTCTCTTGATGAGCGATATCTACTACGTTTGACCAGTATACAGTTTGGGGCATGAACCACATTTATTGTTTTCAATGTGTTCACTCAACGTTTTTTCCGTTCTGCTGGCTACGTCTGATTCTGTATTTTCCAGATTGTATGATGGAAAAGGCAATAAGGTACTAACCTACGTAGGAAAACCCATCAATATTTTTTCGGTAGGTGTTTTTTTTTCGTTGCCTATGAATCAGAAGAAAATAACTAGAATCTGTAATTTCAATTTGTTTTTATATATAAGACAAAATCTTAGTGAATATACGAGACATTATAAAACAGTTTCTAGAGGGTGATGTCATAAGGTTCTTCAACATACTACGCTCTGACATCAATGTAGCGGATTCACCAAATTTTTCAAGAACAGAGCACAAATCTTGCTCGTTAGAGAACTGCTTTCATCCTCAACGAATTCATAAATTTTTGTGAAAGATATTGTACAACAATTTTTTCAGCTTTTTTTTTTCTATAGGTATACATTTTATTTATCTGCCTTTGTCATGGCTTTCAGTTAATGCAGGAATGAATGAATGGAAGAAGTCACAGCTTGAACTTTCGAAGAAAAAAAAAATTCAAGCCAGTCTCTCTCGAGACAGAAATGAACAAAAAATTTCTGCACATTTCCAGTCACAAGTAGTTTTGCTCTTATATGAATTCTGGAGTCCTATTTTCCAATTCAGTTTCAGATCATCCAGATAGCAGCTGCCTAGCTCTCTGACTATTCCATACACGAGGAAGAACTTCAAGAAAAAACTGGCAATATGGTTGAATATTTTAATAAGAATGAAGCGAGAAAAGCTGAAATTGTTTTTAAATTCAATTTGTGAGTTCACTCCGTATATTGCTGGAAGCATCTAATAGTGTGCATCTCACTAGCGAGTTGTTCCTTGAAAATATTCACTCTAACGAATTTGTTTCCAGAGGATGGAAATGAGGATGGAAGAAAAGCTTTTTCAGTTTAATCCAAATGAGGTGGAAATGAATGGCTAAACAAAAGAGGGAGCGATACTTAGCATAACGGTGAATATTTTGTTAGCTTCAGCTCGGCTAATAGAATATTCATATGTACCTCTGAGTATTCTCACATTGTCTTCCCATTTTTCATCAAACTAATCTGTCAGAGACGGGTGCTTGATATAATAATTAACGTTGATGGATTTGGGCTATACAGGGTGTCCTAATAATGCGCATTTGCTCAATGTATTTATTTATATACAGATCCACACGAACGGGAAGCCCTGCAATGTTGAAAGAGCACCGCGTGAATCAATGGACAGAAGCATGGGCGCCGTTTCAAAAATGTTAGGAGGGGCACATTTCTCAGAAATCAAAGTAATGCATTAAATTGAAATTTAAATCCTTAATATTCGGAAAATACTTAGGAGTGTGAAAAAAATCGGTAATACTTCGGTCGCTACTAGCCCCGTTTTTTTGGGAATTTTTTTTGTGGAACTTACGTTATTTGGTCTCCCCTACAAAAATACAAATGGAATTTTCGGTGGTCTCCTATATTTTCGGAGATACAGCACCATTTTGTTGTAAAACTTTACAATTTTCCACAGCTTTTACACATTTCTGTTTTTTGAAACACATAAAATTCTCCCTTCTTCTGAACAAACACTACTCACTCTCTTATTCACTCGTTTTCAACATTTTTAGCAGAAAAAACCAATAGTTTTTCAAAACATGCATTCATTTCCACACCATAACCAATTTGTTTTGATGTCATAGTGCAATGACAGTCGAAAGTGATGTTTTTGCAGTGTTGCCGCTCTCATTGTTGAGAACTGAATGTATTCATGTTGACTTTTGGAGAAAGTTGGATTCTTTGAAAAAATAATGTTTTTTTCTGCTCGAAAATGTTGTAAACGACTGAATAAGAGAGTGAGTGGTATTTGATCAGAAGGAGGACGAATTTTGGGTGTTCAAACAACAGATATTTCATGTGAAAAATTGTGAAGTTTAACAACAAAATGGACCTGTTTCTCCGAAAATATAGGAGACCGCCGAAAATTTCATTGGGATCTTTTGTGAGGGAGGCCGAATTACGTAGCTCTCTTAAAATATGATTCAAAGAAATCTGTTCATTTACAACCAATCAAAATGAAAATGAATAACTGATAAATGAGAAACGGCTTGGGAGATGGCGCGAGTAGTTGAGCGTCCAGCTCATGCCCGAGGGGTCCTGGGTTAAATCACTCAGCGAGGCAGATATATTTCTCTTGAGGATTTTTTTTTTCATGTAGAAGAGAATGGCTCTGCATCGTTACATGGTTGCGGGTCGAGAAATAATCATGCTAAGAAACTTTGTCTATGTCGAAGATTTTGTATGAAATACGTTCGGAAATCGCACTTTGTGTTATGTGGGTTCAACCTAGGCTTGTACAACTATACAAGATGAAAGGGATGGGTGTAGTAATCATTTCTTCTGAAACACTTTCGTTTCACCCATACCTTACGACATGTTTAAAAAAAACCTTTCCGAATGAGAAGTTTTCTACGCCACTGTATAATATACTGATCACGTAAAAAATGGTTTCAACCACAAGCAGAAATTGCATCACTCTTCAACGGCTTCATCGATTAGCGAAGGTTTCACCATTTCACCATTTTATTCACATTTTTTGTTCAACAATATTATGGAATATCTCCTTGCTACCGAGCTCAACTATTTCGACCCTGTTTCGTACCATCTGATTTCAGGCTCATTATCTAGGGAGGTGGCGCAATTTGAAACGGATATGCCTTTGTTTAATTCGTTTTATCTTATCTTCATTATATTTCTGCTGCTGGTCTCAACCCTTTTCCAGTGGTGGCTTCAGGAGTGATGCTGAAGCTGTTACGGGTTATCGATTTGATCACGGAATTCATACAAAATATACTTCAACTTCCTGAACGCTTCTCACTAACAATGAGTGTACAAAACCGCGACACGCTTTTCGCTATACAATACCTTCCTCAAGCAGTACAAACAAACCGTTATTTCACGATATGATAATTATAAGCATAGTGATATCGACGTAGTTCGCATTCAAAGACATCAAAATACAATTTCTAGGAGTGGGTTAGATCAAATAACTTGGAACGAGTGCATCAGTGGGTGAATATCTTTCATTCAATTCTCTCATGTAGTGTATATATATAGGCTGAATTTCGAACCTTTGTCCAGAAAATGACTTGTTTTGAATTCATGGTTGAAATCGTGTCTCTATTGAAATGCACTGCATAATTAGGAATTGTTTTCACATGCTGAAAACTAATTCTAGACTCTCCCATCCATATATTGAATGAACTTTCCTTACGTATATGTGTTGTAGAGCACTAGGGAAGCCACATTTCAGAAAAAGGTCCAGTAGTACACGGTGTTGCATTTTTTCGTGAAAGCGAAAACTTTTTTTCTAGATAGAATAACCATTTTTTTTTCTGTCAATGCAATTGTCCCCTATTTTCCTAGTCAACGCGGAAAACTTTTCTTGGCACGGTGTGCCGTTGCTGTTTTTTTTTTATTAGAAAGGTAAGTTGGTTATTGATTTGTTTCATGAAAGATCTGAAAGTTATTTGGTGAGGTAGAAAACACCAAAATGGTATGTAATCGCCTGGGACCTATGATGTTATTACGATTTCTTTTAAATAGACCAAGAGCCCGTGTCACTATTTTTGGTAGTGATAAGTTTACGCCCATCGACCACTGAAACTTGTATTATCGATGTCGACGATGCTACAGAGATTCTCGCCATACATGATTTCCGGGGCGAAGTTGGGGTAGGGGGCTGACCGATCTGTATAAAAAAAGTGAGCAAAATTTGTCGTAAGTTTACGACTGAGAACATTGGGAAAGCAAAGATTTCAGGAAAATAATCCGACGCTCGCTTATTGTCAGTCGCCTACATCGTGGCGTTCACCCGCTACAACCCTCGAAATATGTATAAAAAAAACAACAACAAAGAAAAACCAGTTTACAACTGACAGTGGGGCAGATCTTACCATTAGCATTTTAATGACACAAATTTCGCAGGCCAGCCTTATTCAATGGGGCGGAAGGGCGCTGGGCCCACCTGTTTCGGAAGAATTTTTAAGTATTTTTTTATGATAAGCTTACATTTCAAAATTTAGGGGCAAGTAATCTATTATACATAAATCGAGAATCTATTACCGTCAGTCACGTACCACGTGGCAAAAAGAAACTGGGCCCTTGAAAATGTGCAAAAATATTCAGGTATACTTCAATATTATAAGTTTATGCTCAAAAAATTCACACGACGTTAGTTGTACCACCTTCATCAAGAACCTGTCACCTATAATCATGTAAAGTGTGGCAAAGCCCCGATAAAAATTGAAAACATGCGTCATTTCAGTGGAAATGCGCTTCAAGCTTTGTATATATGTATAAAGGGTGTCCTGAAATCACATAGATAAATTTCAACTACAGGAAGAGTTGAGAAAGTTCACACACAAACATGTGTCCAGAAATAGTCCCTCAGGAAGTTATGGCCATTCGAAGGCGTGCCCAAAATGAAGGCCCAATATGTTGAAATTCTACCTAAATGAGCTACAGCCATTTGAATGTGCAACTTTCGGGATGGTTTTAATCTGAAATCTCCGAAACGGTACTTTACAAAAAAATTAAATTCCTAGAGTTGATAATCTTTTTTATCACGGATGAAAAGTATTAACATTCCTCTCAAGATTCCATTAAGGGGTGGGTCGAACCCCAACTTTTTTTCGCATGTATTTTTTTCGAGGTTTCGATCGCAGATTATTGAATTCTACAGTTTTCTACACAAAAATGTATTCTTGTTCAATTTGGAAATAATGCTTGATTAAATCATCAGAAGTAACGATATCGAATGAAAAAAAATTGATAACAACTGAATAGCGCTAACAACAAAAAACTGAAGCGTACATATATACGTACATCAATATCCAAAACCGTTGGAAGTTAAAAAAAAAACTCAAAATTTGAACTTTTTCTCCCTCATTAGCAACATTTTATATGAGCAAGTTGGGTCAAATTGTTATATTTTGAAGTGAGGAATCTGTCATTTCTATATGTTATGACACTATATGGTAAAACACGATTAAATTTCTGTGGAAATTCAATGTGGAGAATCAAGTACAGTGATACAGATAGTTATTATTTTGTGACGGTAAACTCAGATGTCGGCAACATGATCGTACTGGAGTTCCAATTTCGTTTGGAAAAAAACGAATCATGAACTGAAATACCTATATTTATTCTTGAAATGCATAGTCGAAAAATATAAATAAAAATCACAGCATAGAGGGTACGGGCATTCGGAAATATACAGATCAGGGTGCTTCGCGCGACGCTGCATTTGTTGACTGACAACATTCCACCGATACATGAGATGACTGACACGTGAATTGATCGATCCAGCAGAGTCCACTTCAAATTTTGGACTGAGGTGGCCTTTACTTGATGGAAATCCATAGTTATTACGCTATAAGGTAGACACGATTAAATTTCCACAAAATTTATTGTCTTCGCGACATGTTTCGGTACACCGTACCTTTATCAAGCGAATGTATTTAAACACTCAATCAAGCGAATGTATTTAAACACTAAATTATTCTTCGCTAAAAGCTCCTTAAATATATCAGGGCCTACTCTAATTATCTATGATTCCTAGAATAATACCACTGACAATGATGATGATTCCTAACTGATGCTGATAACTGATACTGATTCCTAATAATAATTATGATATCGGACCATACTTACTATATACTTATTGATTGAATAAGTTCAACAAAGGGGAACTATTGAGATCCAATTGATCATTTAGCAAACAATTTGAATTTTTTAATTTATTGATTTCCAAAAATTCTAAATAATTAAGTCTAATGCCCTTATTTTCAACATGCAGAAATTCGAAATTTTTATCGAAGTCATGGCCTTCCTCCAAAATATGATTGGCATATGATGAATGAGTTGTTTTCTTTTCATAATTCATACGATGTTCACGTATGCGGTTTTTGAATGGTCTACCTGTCTGGCCAATATATACTTTGGAGCAAGATCCACAATTCAATTTATAAACTCCCGATTTTTCATCTTTTATTGTTTTATCTTTGTTATTCTTGATAAACCTTCCCAACGTTTTTAAATACATTCGCTTGATAAAGGTACAGTGTACCGAAACATGTCGCGAAGACAATAAATTTTGTGGAAATTCAATCGTGTCTACCTTATAGCGTAAGAGTCCACTTCAGGTATGTTCCGAAGTGTCAGTCGTCAAATTACTGTATTGAAAAATCTAGGGCCGATGTTTCAATAATTGTCATATTATACCTGTACTTCGCAAACGCAAGAAACTTGTCAGTTTAGCTACCAAGTGAGCTTTATCCATGCAATAAACAGCTGAGAAAGGTGTTTTCATATTCACGTACTAACGTTGTACCTAAATGTTTGATTGTCAGTCACAAATATATGATTTTTTTGATGAAAATGTAGCCAAGCTTTATAGAGCGCTATTCCAGGAACTTGTTTTTATACGAACGGCAATATTTGCACCCCTTGTTTGATGACTGTTGATTGCATTTTTCAATTGGACAGTTGAAATTGAACATTATTGTGAAGGAATCAGTCGTGAGCTTATTATAAAAAATAACTTAGGAATTCTTCCGAAACAGGTGGGCCCAGCGCCCTTCCGCCCCATTGAATAAGGCTGGCCTGCGAAATTTGTGTCATCAAAATGCTAATGGTAAGATCTGCCCCATTGTCAGTTGTAAACTGGTTTTTCTTCGTTGTTGTTTTTTTTATACATATTTCGAGGGTTGTAGCGGGTGAACGCCACGATGTAGGCGACTGACAATAAGCGAGCGTCGGATTATTTTCCTGAAATCTTTGCTTTCCCAACGTTCTCAGTCGTAAACTTACGACAAATTTTGCTCACTTTTTTTATACAGATCGGTCAGCCCCCTACCCCAACTTCGCCCCGGAAATCATGTATGGCGAGAATCTCTGTAGCATCGTCGACATCGATAATACAAGTTTCAGTGGTCGATGGGCGTAAACTTATCACTACCAAAAATAGTGACACGGGCTCTTGGTCTAAAACTTCAGTTGAAATATATGATCTTTGCATCGAACAACTACCGTAGGAGATTTAAATATATGGTTCCAATAAAACGCCAACAACTTTCTAGTAATAATTGTTCATCGAAAACCTGACGAAGTATTTATTGGCTTATTGCCCGGTCTCCAGTTATACACCATTCAACCCTAATTAACAAAACTGCCTACTTATTTGTATAGCCCCCAGTCATTTGAGCAAATAACGAAACCATCCCAATAAAAGTAATCTCGAGATTTATGTATTCAAATTCACTGATTACACAAGGCCATAAATTCGAAACCGCCCTCGAAAAAAACATAATACGTATAATTGACGGCTCACAAAAACATTTCATCATCAGATGGAATAAAGTTACGTCGTTTCATAAAAAAAGGAAGGAGTAATGGCCAAACGATAGCTTATAATAAAGTGAGTTGTTTACCCGAGGGCCTGTGATCTATGTTACCATTACAAAAATAACAGGTCTGACAATAAATAACAGCTCTGAAAAGGTCTTCATTATAT
Source organism: Zygogramma bicolorata (assembly GCA_032362365.1). NCBI lineage: Eukaryota > Metazoa > Arthropoda > Insecta > Coleoptera > Chrysomelidae > Zygogramma > Zygogramma bicolorata. Next base: position 103,037 of record JAVJAQ010000529.1, read on the forward strand.
GTATTTTACGTTCTTTGCTAGTTCGGACGCTTTGAAATATAATATGTGACAGGAATACACACTGAACATGCGAAGATGTTGTTTATATTGAAAATATCGTGATGTATTGGATGTCTTACGTTGTGGGTGGGTTATAATTTACGGTCATTTGTGATGGACCAAATCATACTGGGTAGTCATATAAGTACTTCCTACATATTCTCTGTTGAATTCCTCATCTCAACCAAGGTAGAAATGGATAGGTTTCTCTATTAACGAGAGAGGAACCGGACAAATGTGAATTTTGTTCGACAGAATTTTTTTTTTGCGTTCATTTTCTCATGGTTTCATGGATTTGTGACCTATTCACGACAGAAGAACACGAGATGTACATCAAGAAGAGACATATTGGTTATGAACTATCAGGACACATTGGATGGGGATCGCACAATACAATGGAACGACACACAAATGGAAAAAAAAAAATTTGGAGAAATTATTATCGAAATCTCTGAGGATAGTTTTTCATCAAAATGTGTTCGTTTGATATGCGTCACATTTGGCTACCCTTCTTGCAATACAAAATGTATGTCATATATCATTTTTCACTTATTCTTGAAAACGAATATGAAGGAGTTGGAGCGGCTTTGGTTTCCGAAACTTCAGTCTTTATGGAAAACAGTTATATACTATATTAGTTAGCTGATGCAGATGGTGTAAACCTCCAAGAAGCAACGCCATCTGCTGGGTGACGACCAAAGTCTCAAACTCTCACTGTCCAAGTGATTTATATTAGTTAGGTTAGGATTCCAGTTGGTCTGGTCCAACTCAAAAGAATTTTACATGGGGACCTTATGGAGATTTGAGTTCAACGTGGAACTACACAGTCTGGGAAAAAATTTTAGCTCCTAAACAGCTTGTGCCAGATACCCTCATCATTTCTTAAGGTATCGATGCCAAAATATCATTGGAATTTTCTTTTATAAATTTTTCATATTGAAATGGAACTGGTGACGTTCAAGAAATTTTCTATATGCATAGATTGATTCAAGTATATGTGTCGTAAAATCTGTCAACAAATTCCACCCACACTACCCACTACTAACCTAAAATTCAATCTACCAGTGACATGATTAAAATGAAAAGAAATTCATATTATTCAAATCAAATTTAAGGGAGCCTTATATCCCAGACCAAACTCAGACAACCTTCTGTTCCACTGTCAATATAAAAGTAATTATTACTTTATAATCTGAAGTAACAATGGCAAATATTATAAAATTATCTGCAATGAATTATTATTTTGGGACGATTTGAAAGGTATACAGAAGTGAACAGAGTCTTTGGTCTTGACATTTGAAAATTTTGATGCAGGATTGAAAATTATTGACGGCGAAGTGAAAGCAAGCATGTGGGATAAGAGATATGAGATCAAGTGAGTTTTTATACAAGGTGATATGTTCACGGGAACATGATATAGTATGTGACTACTTCTAACTGAATTGGATTCGGTAATAACATGAGCCATGTTCCTATATCTATTCCAATCAACTTTGGGAACTGCTAATGTTTGTCAAACTATTTGCATAATTTTATTTACAGGTGATGTTGAAGTTGAAATATGGAATGAAGCCTGTACCTGTACCAAAGGACAGTTTGTATGTCATCATATAGCTTGTGTGCTATTACATGTGCACTCCAACATTTCAAGAACTGATGTGGTTTGCCTGGGTTCATCCAGCAATAGAAGTCGCAGAACCAAATTAAATGACAACGAATAATTCATTCGATCTATTGGAAGGAACAAGACCCAGCAAGGAACAGCTTGATGGATTCAAAAATAATTTATAGACAGTGAACAATAGTTGTGGCTAATGCAGGACGACCCTAATGTTGGAGCAGACATATACCTTGAGGTACTCGACCTTGGCAGATAATTTGAAGAAAACTGACTTTCCATTCATTGAGAATGGTAGATATACCGTGAATAAAAATCATAATGATTATGATGTGATTCATTGGCAGCTTCACCGTACTGGAAGAGACTAGGTATCGTTACCTAGTTTAATAGACCACTGCTGATGTTGCCATTGAGAAAATTGAAAAGTAAAAGAGTTGGGAAAAACATTCAAGAGTTTCATTTGAAAGAATATCTCATGTATATAAGCTGATGATGTATTGTATTCATTATTCTCTAATATATCCGAGGGGTGATTCACTTCCGTAAAATTTGTACAACAAATCGCGATTTCCAGTGGATTTCAGGATTTCTTTGAAGATATCGGGTGGGATTTCTAGATTTCAAGAATATTTCTGATGAATTCTGTACATATCACATATCTTAATCAATTTTGAAATTGTTTCATGATATTGGAAAATGTTACAGTTCTTTATACGAAAAACACCATTCTTCACAATCCTAATGAAAATAATACAAGTGATCAAAGAACGCAAACTCTCATGGCCGGAGAAAACTGATTCTGGTGTGTTTTTCGGATTTGTTTGCCGTGGTCCAAAGGTTTCCACTCCTGACGTTTCGCCTACAGCTGTGGTAGGCATTATCAAAGTCTATGAGGTAACGGACGCAATGTTCTTTTTATCACAGTACAAACAGTTTTTTATTGGTGAATATTAAAAGGCTATCGGCTGAATCTTATTGGAGTACTGGGACTTTTTACAGATGCAATACTCCATAGTCATGGTGGTATTCATATCCTTCTGATAATGAGTTGCGAATGTGGAAGTGGTATTTTCCCTCCAAAGACGACTTTGATGTTCCTTCATTCTATTGTTGAAAATTCTCACCGTTTGTCCCATATATGCTATAGGTTGAGAATCACATGTTTACTTGTATACTCATGATCTTTCCGATGCTGAAGTTCAATCCTTATTGTTTCAATGAATTCAGACAGATCATTATTTCTTTGGGCTACGTGTATGTTCTATTCTTCAAAAACCAAGCAATATCATTGGCAGGTTTGCCAACGTCCGTCAATATCTAATGGCAAATTGGCAATCCTTGGTCTTCTGTCTGAATTAACTGTTCGTTAATGACATGCCTAATGTTTGGCTACTGTTTTTGTTCATTATAATCCGTAAAGAAAGAATGCAGGATTTGAAGTTTGTACAACAAGGGTGGGTATGGGGGCCATATCGCACGAGAAAGAAGTTTGAGCACGATGCCGTTGGCATCTATTACAGAAAACACTGATACACCGATAATTATAATGAAATTCATAAGAGATTGACAGCAAGGAAGTTTTACAATACTCATTTGTGGTTTTGAAGATGAAATGTTATACCAAAATAAGACGAGAAAATCGAGATATTGCAATTATTGGTGAGATCCATTTTTGCGATTAATTTTTGTTTCTTCTGAAGATGATTTTTGAAAATTTTTTCTTGATAACCAAGTATTTTGTTCTCTATGATCGGTGGAATTCATATCGTACCTTGTGTGGATATGAAATCATAACAATTCAATTGACTGGAATCGCCTCCTTATCCGTTTAGTGAACTATGAAAAAAATAGCATATTCACGGGTGAAAGTAAAAAAAACGGAATTTCCATAGAAATGGTCAATTGTCATAATATGCATAAATCTGGTGGTTTTCATCGTCTTTCCCGACCATTACAATATTCTCCACTTCTTCCGATCTCAAACACAAAAACGAGAATCATTATGCTACTTTCCACGGAATATCTCGCGATTCATTACCTGAAATGGCCCCGTTGTTTGCCCAATTACATCCAATGAAAAAACTCTGCGAACGTTCCGCTAGTGTATCTACAAAAGTTCGTCTTCTTCTTTATATTACATTTTGCCGCCATCAGTTATATCCGGTTCGCTTCGCGCGACTTCCTCTCCAAAGTGAAATCAGGAAGACCAACAGAAAATCTCCCGAACAAAGAGGCAGCGAAAATTATTTTTCGCGTTCACAAGCAGAGAGCATCTTTACGATTTCTAATTTTGCTTTGTTGGCTCCTTTGTCGAATTAGTCATAACAGGATGTATCGGTTCCTCATTCCTTCTGTTTCTTTGTGTGTTCGCTGAAACTTTGGGATCACCGGGATTTATAGGGTATTTTTATTTCAGAATGAGAAAAATATGAACCTCATGAGAAGAATTATACAGTTTGGTTGGTTATAATCAAGATACATAAAAACCCCGTTTGACTTACCTGATATTGTGAAACATGAAAAGTTGTCATTAATTTATTCAAATCCATTCAAACAAATACATGAATAGAGAGATGTTTCAATCTCAACTTCAATATTCTAAAACAGAGACACTCACTATTAACAATTCCATATTTTATTACTCCAAGTTCATAGACATCAAATTGATACGATTACAGGATATAGGAATATAAAACAATCTCGTGCTAAGCATTTCACCTTAGTACGGTGATCGGAGCAAACTTGCAACCTCAGCATATGAATCTTCAAAAATATTGAGGAAAGTCAAGATTCGGTATTCAGTTAATCAGCCAGTATTCATTGATCACTCTTCAGAAACGGTTTCAGAACATTTTTGAGAATGCAGCACAACTCCTTCTCGACAATCCTGCTGGTTAGCAATATATTGTAAGAGTTTTTTTTTGTATTTCTCGTTAGCTATTCAATCTCAGTTCATTTTCGAGCATATTTTCTCATTATTATTATAATGAATATTTAATCAAGGTTTCAAATGAGTTCTTTCATTATTTGGATGAATGGAAGTTGAGCGAAACAGCGAAAAATCCTCTAGTAATTAGCCAAGCGAGTACCGAGTTGCGACAATATATCTGAAGAATCGTGAGAAAAACTTCTCGATCTCTCGCATTCATGATCTTCAACAATTTTAACAAAGGAAGTCCCTGCGACGGATTGCCAATAGAGGTGCACTTTATGAATCTGGTAATGTAACGTCAAATTTGCTGCACGTCAGACGGCAGTTTTGTAGGTCAAAGGCATTTGAGAACACTAGCCTGAAAGAACTTCTGTTCCATGATTTCAAATTATTGTTTTTTGCATATTTTTTTACTAGGCTCGTAACAACCATTGCCACTTATACAAAAGTTGAGAAGGGTTGTTCCAGGTAAGCTTTCGAGTGATCGTTAAAATATTATTTCTGTCTGATATCGGTTCAGAGAGAACTTCAACAATGCCTTGGTCCACTGAAACATATGAGTCCTCGATTCCTGGCCATCAGAATTTACTTTTTTCATATTTCAGAATAATTCTGCTCAGTATTTACTCGGTAAATGCATATCGCAGCTCTTTTTATTTCTACTACTGCATTGCCCAGATCTGAACTATGCCATAAAATTGTTTCGAATGACATAATCATTGATTATGAAGAATTCAAAGTGAACAAGGATCCAAATGTTACATATACACGTGTAGACATATGAACTCACCCTCAAATCACTACATATTTTGGTATTTTCAAAAAGTAGGTACTATAGTCCACTCATCGAGCATCAATTCGGAACAAAGAAATCTGTTGAATTCCAGTATGCAGGGTGGCTTTCATCGTAGTTTGGTCAAACGAAGATTTGCAAATTGCTATCATGTCCTGGGGGGTGTGGTAGTGTTTATAGCACAAAATCCAATTGTGAAACTAATGTTTGGTTTAGAAAAGTTGCAAACCGACATTTATACAGATAAAGCAGCTGTCTGCAGCATCGATATATTTTTTCAAGTGTGTAAACTTTGTTAGAAATATTTTAGCAACTACTAAAACTGGTGTATCCTGAATGGTAATGGTTCGGACTTCCATTGTCTATATTTTTAACTCTATTGAAACCTGTTGCTAGTAACGGAAATATTAAAATACAAATCAAGTGAGAAAAAATCAAATCAAAATCAAATTTTTGGTCAATGATGAAATTAGGGATCGATTGATCAAAGAAAATACTGTTGTTACAAAAAATAGAGATTTCGAATATGAAATATAAGTCAAAAAAAACCGACCACACCTCGAAATATTGTCAGTAATCACCTGAAGACGATTGCGGATACCAGCAATCGAAACGTCGTGAGTAAACTCAACTTGAAACTTGGTTTCAACATTTTTTCAAAATATTCTATTCAATTTCTTCATTTACATTTTTTGACTAGTATTTCACATTCGATACCTCAATTTTCTTGTCACAATATTATTTCATGCATTTCGTTATTTAAATAATTCTTTGACTTATATTTCGGATTCGAGATCTCGATTTTTGTAGCAACAGTATTTTCTTTGATCAATCAATCCCTAATTTCATCATTGACCAAAAATTTGATTTTGATTTGATTTTTTCTCACTTGATTTGTAATTGAATCTTTCCGTTCCTAGCAACAGGTTTCAATAGAGTTAAAAATATAGAAAATGGATATGCGGACCTTTACCATTCAGCAAGGAACATTGTCAACCACTTTCAAGCAAACCCTGGTGTATCCTGTCACAGTTACTCTACACAAAAAGGTAATTCATTGAGAATACCAATCTACAGGACTGCCAAATTTCAAATATCGTCCCCTTCATAATGCAGTAACCTTCTACAATGGTAGTGTGAAATGCTCGAAAAAATTGATACATTATATAAAAGTTCTAAAATATTTTTTAAATGTTATTATAACCCGCAGAAGTTTTTACAAGATGAACTGTACTATCCCTCTTCATTTGATGTTTCAAACATCCATGTGCCTGTATTTTTTTGTAACTTGAAGATTTTTTCTATTTACAACGGTTTTTTTTGTGACCTACTATATGTACACCTTATACCTAAATGGCCAAATGGATTATGATTGTTATTATTATTGGTCATTGGCCGCCCATTAAGCGCAGTTGTTTACACTTGGCCCGAATTCACACCGAGCTGACTATATTATATAAAATCAGAAATGGTGCAATTGAAACATTACAGTATACGTCACAGATATAACCATTTTCTGTAATATGCTAACAGTCTCTTTCGATAAATAGGGCAAGCTTCCAGATAAACAGTAATAAATCAAACACCTCGACTTCATTTACCATAAGTAGGCCCTATTGCAACCAAACGGCCGCTTAGCAGGGACTTTTTTCTCCGCCGACTGCGATTATCTCGAACACAACACTAACGACATCTATTAATCCCGCTTGAGGAAAATAGAGCTGCAATAACAATGAGTGGAGTTTCTCGTTTCGGAAACAAAGAGGTGGCGTAAAAAATGTTGACTATCAGCTAGAGAAAGTGATGAAAACAAAACGGAGCCGTGACCTTTTATTGGGGGCCATTCCTGCCTGACTGCGGGATATGGCTCGTATCCGTCAAAATGTTGACGGCCTGAGTTAAGACGAATCGAGAAGAAAACATGTTTTTCTGGAGACGGAATGAATAATGTTCCACAATGCCATGGAATAATTGGGTATCTTTTTTTCATACCTTCGATCAGAGCTCTTGATGAATTCTTCTCCAACAAAGACTTATTCTGTGGGAGGAGATATAATAAAAGAATCACTTGAAGAAAACATGTTTTGATGAATTGGAAAGTATTAATTTGGATATAAATTCTATAGTACAGAAGTTTCATAATATTTTGTGTAGAACCTCACAGGAGGGCGTTTCTTTGTCCAGAAGAATTGAAAAATCGATCAACCATGGTTTACAAAAGGAATAATGAAGGATTTCAAACTGAAAAATGAATTTTATAGAAAACATTTAATACTCAACAATATTCCGTATTTTCAAAACATCATATATTTGAGAACAAAAACAAAACAGGAAATGAAAACTGCTCATTCATCTGCAACAAATCGAAAACAGCATATCTAGTGACTCAAAAGTTTTGGTCGTATCTTGCGAAAAATAAATCAGTCTGGAATTCATTGACTGAGACCATGGTATGCATGGGAAGCACGTTGAAGTAGTGTCATCAAAATATTGCAGGAACTTTCGCAGATAATTTCTTGAGCGTATTTTCAAAAAATCAAAAGGATTATAACGCAGAAAATCTTGATGGATTACATTCTGTGAATGATGAGGATATTCCAAGAGCCACCAAAAAACTTAAACCAAAAAAATTCCTTTGGTTCACTCTTATATAGTTGAAGGAAACGCTCACAAGTTTGTCCAATGTACAAAAATGGCATGAGAGAGAATATAAAGAACTATTGGCCAGTAGCACTGATTTCTGTACCCGATAAGCTTTTCGAATTGATTATCCATGAAAAAACTTCAATTCACGTTTATCAATGTTTAAGCGAGAAACAACACGGGTTCTTACCTGAAAGATCCGCGATAAAACTAACTTGTTTTACATAAGAGCCAAATCTAGTTGTTGAAAATAATAGGCAACTAGATATTATTTTCACAGATTTTAGTAAAGCCTTCGACAACGTTGATCAAACGTTAATGTAAAAAAAAACTAAACAATTTTGGGCTGTCAGATCGACCCTTGAAGCTGTCAGCTTCGTATCTTATAAAGAGGAAGCAGTATGTTATTTACAAAGGAGACGAATCAAAGGATTTCTTCACAAGATCTGGTGTACCCCAAGGGTCCAATCTGGGTTCCCTATTATTTTTATTGTTAATAGATGATCTGCCAGAGGTAATTCATGACTTGCAATGTGCAACATTCGCGGAAGATTTCAAATTATTGAAGGAAATCGAAAGTCAAGGAGATGTGACAAAATGACGAAGATAGAGTTTACGATTGGTCCTTGGCAAATCGCCTCACATTTAATGTTGACAAATGCTTTCCTAGTATTTCAATCACTTGGAAAACATCCGAATGATTTTCAGTATAAGATAAACAATGAATATTCAGCAAAGGAGACAGAATGTAGAGATTTGGGGGTAACGCTGGGTGAAACACTCACTTTTGAAAAACATATGACCAACATAATAAACAGAGCATATGGAATCATTAGGAACTCATTTGAATTCAGAGACATATACACAATACTAACACTTTATGATGCATTTGTCCGTAGTATACTGGGATATAGTGTAATAATATGGTCTCCTTATTATTCAGTTCGACAAAATGGAATTGAAAGGTGAATAGGAAAATTTTGAGATTTCCATATCACAAAAAAAATGGTGAATATAATGTTCAATATTAGGTATCATACTTCCTCAGGTGAACTTAAATTCACAAAGATATCCACATTACTAACACTTTACGATGCCTTTTTCCGTATATACTGGAATATGGTGCAATAATATGGGCTCCTTATAATTCAGTTCATAAAAATGAAATTGATAAGGTAAAAAAAAAATTCTTGAGATCTCTACCTTACAAAAAACATGGTGACTATAATAATGTTTAATTTCAGTCATATTTTCTAAATGAACGAAGAGATTTCATATTTCCCTGGAGTGAATTTTAATTCACGATCTTATAATTCAGAAAAAAAAATCATTTTCTATTATTTTCATTTAAGCTACTGAATAATGAAGTAGATAAACCACACTAGCCAAAAATTCATCTCTACAGTACATACTTCGATAATGGACGAGATATATTCGCTTTGCCTAAATTTCGAACCAACCTAGGTTTAAATTGATCACTGTACAATATATATATTCTCTTGCAAATTGTTTGAGGAACATTGATTAAAAATCACTATCGCGTAATGAAAGATCTACATCATAATGAGCTCATTACGGTTATATTAAATAATATTAGTTTCAGACGTATAATGGGTACATTATAACCCCCTTTCCACACGTGAACTTCTATGAATTTCCCAAGAAGAATCAGTTATATCTGAAATTGAAAGAGACTGGAGTGGAATTGGTTCCTAAGAGATTGCAAGAAGGATTCCCGGTCTTAATTAAAAGTTCGTTTTCTTGTCGGCTTCAGTCCGAGGCGGGTGTAATAGGTTTAGGATTTCACACAACCTTTGGCTCACAGCCAACTGGAGGACCATGGAAAGTTCCGTACCGAAATTTAAACATGCTTGTACTCATTGATCCACAGCGGAAGAGGTTATTTCATTGAAATCAATGGGTAATTTTTTAATTAGTTTCAGGTGTCTAGGTTTACACGGGAAAAAATTGTTAATGTTCAGAGAACAGTACCATATTCGAATAAAATTCAACAGGTGTAATTAGTCATTTGAAAAACTAAGTATAGTTAGTATGTGGAGGAAATGACGATTAACTGATATAGATAATACGATATCCAAATATAAATGTTGGTTCAATATTGATGATATATTCACTATTGGAATTTCAATATCGGTCCAATATTGTTTTGGAGATTGTTGGGGAGTTTTCATACTGAAATAGAAATATTCAAATAGTGACTTTCGAATCACAAAGTATGAGTGATATTCTGATTTTAACAGTGATAACATATCGTCTTTGATCAGATGTGCAATTGAATATGAATTAGTACTGGAAAAATGAAGTGCACTTTCCTCAACAATATTTACAATGGGTATGATTGGAAACTCTGCTTCAGAAATGACAGTGACAACATCATTCCACTAAACATCGTGGTAAAACATAACTGCAACAGAAACTTTACAATATATTATGTATCATTGTTGTAATATTTTACTTCAACATGTATGTTATAAAGACGCTGTAATGGAAAATCCGGGTAGGAAACATAAAAATGTAACAAAAATGAGCAGCTTCATCATTCTTTTATCATATAATTGTTATGCTATAATATAATATTTTTATTATAATAGTTTTCTTATAATATCATTCACATTACTGTTATACCTCATTCGAAAACTAATTCATATTTATCAGTGATGTTTTGAAAACGCTAAGTGGTTATGTTTTTTTGGCAAAATCACAGCATATTTTCAGAAATAAATTTGACTATAGATAAAAGAACATGCAGAAATTTATATTGAAATAACGAATATTCAAGTAAATGATGATTACTAGATATTCGGGCCCGTCGATTTTTATTGCAAGGGGGACATCTTTCGCACATATTCTCAACTTTGTCACTTCTAGCTCCTCGGAGAGTTTAGCCGCAACCCTTAAGTTTTTGATACGATTAGGGTGCATGTGATATCGCATTTTGAACATCATAAAATTCTCTTTCTCACGCTTTTTAGTGTTTTCAATTTCATGCAGTATTTCTCGATAAATCGTTATAAATGTACTGTCAACATCGATATTAATTCGTATCGTCTTTCAACTTGAATTGATGGAATTGTTTGAGAAAAAAACAAGTTTTTGAAGTGTTTGATACATAGAAGGGGCAGGGACCTTTGAAAAATAAATCAAAAAATGCTACTAATTTACATTTTATTTCAACAAGTGTTCAAAATGTTAGGCTCCTGCTCCCGTGCGATGATAGAAGTTTTGTTCAAAACGACTGTGGACGTTCTGAAGCATTAGAGGTGTAATATTCCAACATTAATCAATGATCTGTTGACGTAAATCATTCGAAGAATCTGGTTGAGTATTATAAATGATAATATTTGAGTTACCCCTTGAAAAAAATACAACGGACCTAAATCTGGTGACTCTTCTGATTCTCTTCAGCCGATCCAGCTCCCAGGAAAGGCTTCATTTAGATACTGACGAACCGCAAGGAAAAAGTGAGAAGGTGTCTCATTTTGCTGAAATGTCAAGTCATTCGCACTGCAGCGGTCATTATTTTCAATAATTTCTGTCAATGTGGAATCGACAGTATCTTCAAACAATTTCAAGTACATTGGTCTTGGTCTTAGATAAAATCCGTACTACCTACACGATAATAAATACTGATGAAAGTGAAACCACAACTACTTCAGATTCTCAACTGGTGATTGTTCTAAACTTGTCTCCTCGAGAACTGATGCATCAAATTAAAAAAAATGGGAAGCATCGGAAAGAGAATTCGATGACCTTCAGAATGTGGTTTCACGAGTACCCCAATCCCAAAAAGATTAAAGGTTTGCAGATAACCCCTCCGAGGAGCTCGAAGTGACAAAGCTGAGAATATACGCAAGAGATGTTCCCCCTGTAATAAATATAAACGAGTATGAGCTTTTTTTTGCAAACGATAAATTTGAAATAATGACCTTGTTTCGTTTTCGCTGGGCCACCCTGTATATGATCATCTGTTATAATATCACATTAATGTTGATAATATAGACGGCGGGCATGTGACGTCACAAGACAACTATCAATCAGCCTGCTGGACAAACAAACCGTACTTCCATAAGCAACAATGGTAATTTAATGAGATAATGATCGTAATTATGAAGAAATTACGGGTTTACCCTAATTTTGGGTATACCCTTAGTGTACCTGACATATATAAATGTCTATATATTGCAATCTATATACATTATTCCTCCTGCTTGCAAGGAAATTGTATGTGAAATGGCTGATAAAAGTGATTATTTCAACACCTTGTCTATGGATATCCAGAAGAGATATTAAAGAGAAACTGAAGGGAAGTGATCCTTATTTATTGAAATTTGGGGATTGTAGTAATGCTGTGCAAAAACTTTCCTAAAGTTTCATGACATGTTGTATGACATTATTAACTATTTTGTATATGAGTTCATGCACAGAAGACTTCAAAGGCTATAAAAGTTTGGATTCATACAATATGTTTATATCTAAATGGATTAGAAGGATTGGAGTGGAGCTTGTGAAAAGAATACTGAAAATGTACTTCAATAAATAATAATTTTGAAAGAACAGATTTAGGGTATAAGGCTCTACAAAATTATAAACCACAACCATCTTTTCATATGGCAATCCTGTATAAAAAAGGCATTTAGATGAGTTATGCTTTAAACTTTCCAATGTGAATGATCAAGTCTGCAAAGTTTCCTGGAGATGATGGATTTCACGATATCAAATCTGCAACTCGAAATCGTTATCGGAACATAGGTGTTCACCAGAGTTTTGTGCATGTTCCACTTCTTCAACTGGTTCATTTATATTATTCAGAGTTTGATTTTGCTCATCAATAATATTCAAGTTTTGAACAGCTGGATCATTCACACAAAGAATCATCATCAATTTTATCCATATCAACTGGAGTATTTGCGATCTCATTTTTATCACGCTGCTCCCTACGATACAATCTCTGAATACTTTGAACTGCATTGATAATTGTTTTGCAGCCAAGTAATTGATTCGGTACCCAGTCCATATTTTCAAAATCTTTGAGTGCACTTGACTTGCCTGAAATGAAAAAAAATATAAAATTATGTTGCTTATGTTTCCTAGATTCTCTGAAAATATCTCCTACAAAATGTTTCGAACACACCGTTGCCCATTTCAACTAATAAGAAGTTGAATATGCTCTTCTGGTTGCCTGAATCCACAATTCACATCCTTTTTCAGCAAGAGGATTAATCTTTTTTTTATTGTCAAAAATAGAAGGGAATCGGTGGAATGAAACATTATGCCTGCCGCTATTACTTCCACATTTCACAATCGCACAAAATTGAGCCTTTATTGAAAAAAAAAGATTTTAAAATATGACATAAACACACACTGAGCATAGATGAATCAGGTTTGTTTGTCCAGCAGGCTGGATTGACAACTGTCATTTACTGCCGTCTGTCAGATATGCCCGCGGTGTATTCTCTATAATAATTTTGCTTGTTATATAGTAAGGATTATTACAGAGTATAACATCACATACATATATTAGAATAATATTTTATGTACATAACATGTTTCTAACAAAATGAATAGGCAATATGATCTGGAGAGAATTTCTTTCAATGTTATTGTTATGTTCCATGCTCAGTTAAAAACTTCCATTCATTCGCTGATGGCAAATTTCCAAGAGGTTTGTTGTTCTATATTGAAGTGTGATATCGGAAACTGTTTCATTTCAACTACGAGTATTTTCGGATATTCCAAGAAACTCAACTCGAACAGATGAAAGAAACCATTTCCGAAAACAAAGTAGCTATTCATAAACCCACATAAGTCATCGCTACCTGCCACCATGCGAACCCAATTCGATAAACGGAATAAACAACGTACAATCATCCCGCTTCTGACTCCAGATTAAAAAGCGACATAAATTCCCGGAATGAATTCCCCCCTACGTCCGAGCGCCATACCTCGATGAGAAGAGTTATATATATTTCTGGGCCGTCGCAAAGATGATACACTGCGGCCGTAAATCATCGTAGGCCCTGGATCTTTCTTAGCCCCCACACGGGCTCGTCGTTGAGCTCAGGAGCTTGAGAATGGGCGGGAACTGAATTACCGGCGGCCTGCTAGCAGCTACTTTAATGCCCTTTGAGCACTCGTCGTGGCATGTGTATTAGAGGATGTTGCCTTGTGTGGAGAATAATGAAAGGGAATATTTTATTACCAGTGAATAGCTTTTTTTTTCAAGTGGATATTTATTTGATCAGAAATTTTGATTGGGAGTAGTGGGGAAGGTGAGTATTCGAAAACAACCAAGAACTTTTCCAAGAAAATCCATTCATTGAAAGTCATGTGGGATTTCCGTCTCGTTTTATAACGTTTCAGAACCAGATGAAAATGCTGTTTGAAAGTCAATAGTTTGTGGAGGATTGAAGGTTTTTTTCGTTGTTTCATTAAGTAACCTACCACATTTGAAAACAACACAAGAATCGATATTCACAAGTGTAGATGGGAAAATTCCCGATCTACCTCGAAAGTTGCTCCGTATATTGAAAACAGTTTGTCTTCTCGTAATACGTTTCGGAAAAAATCTGTTTCCGTCATCAAAACTCATCACAAATCTGCGATTCTATGAAAATTTTTCAAAAAATATGTAAAACGTGTAGAATTTGGCATAGCATTCTGTCATTCAAAAGGAGTAGCCAGTTGTGGATCATGTCAAATGAAATCGTTGAGATGAAAATATCTCCAGACATCACAATGAAAGCAAATTCGTTTGATTTTCTTTTCATGCCGTTTCCGTCATCAAAACTTATCACAAATCTGCGATTCTATAAAAATTTTCCAAAAAAATATGTAATACGTGTAGAATTTGGCATAGCATTCTGTCATTCAAAGGGGTAGCCAGTTGTGGATCATGTCAAATGGAATCGTTGAGATGAAAATAACTCCAGAGATCACAATGAAAGCGAATTGCTTTGATTTTTTTTATGTCGTTGCTATATCTTGCTTTAATCAGAGTGTCATTTCCTTCAACTGTGTGATCTCTATCAAAAATGAGAATATATTGTGAAAATTTCAAACCACCAATCTGTCAATTTTTTCTCTTCGTCTTGTATTCACTCTTCCTCTCTTCAAATGGTTATGAGGTTTCACCGATATATTTTTGACCACACGGACAAGGAATATGATAATTACAATTCTGTGTGACATCTGTTTTGTTACTTATTTTAGTACATGTAACTATTATTGAACGTAAATTATTTGCTGTTTGAATGTTATTTAAACATCATATCTGTTTCAGAATCGTTTGAACTTTTCAAACAAAAATCTATTAAAAATATTGCTTTCACACCAATAACATTTACTCAATCTTACCGATTATTTTTTTTATAATGAAATAACGCAATTTGAGTACACGATTTGAAAAAATATTCAGATCAGGACCCTATTCTTGAGTCACCACCAGTTCTGCGTATACGCTGTTGCTAAGCTACGACAAATCTGATTGGTCTCTGCCTAGCAACAACGTATACGTTCAGCGAACGTGTGGTTCAAAAATAGGGCTCTGATGTTTTCCATTTCCACTTTCAATGGTTTCAATTATTTCAGTTTATTCAAAACATGCTTGTTCAATCCCCTCTGAAAATGTGCGCTAGTAACACATGGATAATGTTCAGTTATGGAATCACAGTTGATTTGACATATTCATCAATCTTCCAAAGTTGGTCACGTGGTATTATCAAAAATTGAGTTTTGTCGGTGAATTCTTGAAAGTGAATCGCACTGTTTATCAGACAAATATATTCGTATTATGTATTCGTCCTTTGTAATATAATCAAATGCAAACTGTTGTTTTTTTTTCATTTTTTAGGAACGGCTCAAAATAGTGGGAGGAGTAAAAAATGAATTGCTAAGGCATATCACCACAGAATGTGAAGAAAAACACTTTCAACATGTGCTTTTACTCCATAATAAAGGAAATCCCGGGACTAATTTCAAGCTGTTATCCCATTGGTACAGTTAGCTATGCCACTGAAGAATCTCCGTGAGGGTACATATAAAACTTGAGATAACCTAGAGGTGGCGAAAATTTTATAATTCCAGTAATCATTTTGAAGTTTTAACAAGACAGCGTTTCAACGCTAGTTGACTGATGTCCTCGATATCACAGTTTTTCTATGGAAACGAAATATCAAGCAATCACAACCAATTTACATTTCAAAATACTTTTGAATTTTCGTATTTCAGAGATGTCAAATGCTGTAGTGACCTTCGGTTTGTCGGCAGTTACTCTGGGCAACGGCGGTAAAAAAGAAAGGTGGACGTCACACTGGGAGACGGCCCCAAAAAAATATTTTGCAGCCTCTGTCACGGCTGTGAAATCATTTTTTGCATCTAGTTGCATGAAAATCACGTTGTCTGAGGAGCAGACAACGATGATATTTATGTAGCCATATACCAACTGCCCTCTGCTGATATATTTCAAATATTTAAAGTCAAAAAAATAATTCTTATGGATTATTTCAATCGATGAAAATGTGAGAACGTTCAGAATATATAAATGAATTTTTTCATTAAGATCACTTCAATTATTGAAAACTCGACCAATTCATTATAATGGACTGGGATCTTCTTTTCTTTACTTTTCTTTACACTTTAGGGCGTGTGCAGTGATAAAGGGTTCTATTCTGTCATCACATGCACGCTTGCTCCTCTGGATGGGCATTACGACTGTCCATACATAGATGGTGAATGGTGAGACATGATCAAAATCCATCGTTAGTTACAATGGTTATAAAATCGGAGAATAGGAAAATTCGTCCTCATTCTGTGGACAGAGTAACCGAAATGAAAAAAAAAACAGTTAATGAAATTCCCAGTGGTAGTTCAGGAGTTCAAAATTAAACTCCAAGTTGAATCTCGTTATTGAAGAATACTACATTGTCGATATCCTCTAAGTGGTCAGCCAAGTTTCGAATTCAGCGTTATTAGTATATGGTTTGCCATATGCTGTCAAGTAGTGAAAACAACTCTAGATCACCACGAAATGTTCTGTAGAAGGGAGAAAAGGATAAAGCTACTTCAACTTTCAACTACTCATCAATAGAGGGCAGCACGTGTCCCAAATTGGGATTTGCTAACAAAAATTCAATCCAGTGCTGATAAAACAATTTGAGTGGATATCGTACTATGTCGAGGTTTGATTTCTGGGAACATAACTCTGTTTCAAGATCGGCCAAAAAGACTCATTTTGGAACCCATATGGAACTATAACAAATACCCTTGTGAAAGGTCGGAGGTTACTTCAGATTTATAATTTTTTGGGAACAGTAGCAACAAATCAGTTGATCTATATTAAAAACATTTTCTATTCAGTAACATAATTATCACTGCAAGATTAGAGAGTAGTTTGTGGGTGAACTCCACACTATGAACTTTTGAAAAATGCAAGGTTTGGCAACTATATTTCCAATCAAAGGTATCTATTCTATTGAAAATGGAATCAGACAATTGGAAAAATCCCAAGGAAAACATTGAGAACTCTTCAGTTTTCAGCTTGGCACGAATCATATCACAGTTTCCTATTATTCTTAAAGTCAGATTATTCTTATAATAATGGGAGGAATGATCCCAGTTGAAAATTCAGTCAGACCTCGACTATCTCATTTAGGGGCTTTCCAAAGACAATTACATAAAAATTTGTAGTGCCACAAGAACCTACTCAGAATTATTCACCAGCTCTCCTACTATATAATTTCGCAACATGATACATGAACCAGTTTGGAGTTCACCATGAATCAACCAATGAGAATGAGTGTTTTGAAATCACCGATCATTTTGCATATGAACATTGACAGATCACAATCCCTCTACAGACAATTATCGCGAAGTGAAATTTTAACTTGAGAATTAGGTAATTTTCAAGTTAATATAATTCAAATTTTCTTGCCAATTAATGAAAAAAATGTTTATGAAACGAGTCCATTGGGCGTCGGAAAACTGCCATTATTCCACCACTAAAGATCATTATGATTCTCAATGTTCTATCGTTATGAACATCAAATATTGAAAGAAAATGAACTGTTATACACGATCCTCGTAATGTGTTCGCATTTAGGTATATCATCATTAAAAAAAATTGTCTTTCGTTTTCCGACTTCTTGTGTCTGGATGTGTTTCTCCGTTCTTCGACATTTTCGATAATAAGTATTCAACTGAACAATTTAGATGGCTGATGTTGGTTATGAAAATGAACTATTGACAGGTTGGATAATCATTCGTTTATATGAGTTGGCGTGTTTCATTTCATTTGAATTTTGCAGATGATCCTTTGGATTTCGTGAGGAATTTTGTTAAATCTCGAATACCTTTCGGTTGTCGATATTTTCGATGGTGGTGTGTAGTTTTTTCCCTGTATGGCCTAATGGTTGAAAGTGTCACGATTTACAAGATTTTTCATTGTGGGAATGATTATTGGTTTTGTTTAGCTGGAGTGATCATTTATATACCTGTGAGTATCGTATATATCGTTTAGATCAGAAGATATGAACAAATGATATGAAGGAAAATCTCAATGTTTCTTGTAATACCTAAAGACATATATTTCAACAATAACTTTTCAAAAATTTTCATCAAATCATGTCAGAAATATACGAATGTCACGATGAATATTCTTACTGCAGTAATATTATTCCATTCATTACAGGGAATTGTTGGCCACTTATCCAGTGCAATCATCGACTTCAACATGAATGTTATGAGGAAATGTCACATCAGAAATTCTCTCCCACTGACTTCAATTTCCAAAGAGGCATCGGCAAAGATTTCCAAGGAGATCAAGATACTCAGAACTTATTGTTTCATTGAACTGGTAACAGGTGTGGCTTTATATATCACCAGTTTTCCCATGATAAACGAGAAAAGAAAATTTTTCTGTTCAGGCGGGATACTTGCAGAACTCTTTGGGAACTATCACATGTTTTTTCTCTTCACATATCTAATATTTCTGTTTGCGACTGGCTTGACTGTTACAAATGTTCTGGTTCATATTTTGTATATATGTTTCTGTATAAAGTACCAGTATCATCTGATTCAGGAATGTGTGGATGACATGAAGAATTTGGTGACTGATGAAAAAGATGATATTCACTATCAACTTTCTGTGGGAAAGAGGATCGCACATTTCGTAAAACAGCATCAGAAGACCATCAGGTTGATTTATTCTGATGAATTTCATTATACTATACTTCAAACAAGGACGAATAATTATCATGAGGGAATTTTCAAAACAAAATATGCCTGAAAATACAGCAGAGTTTATAAGAGTAGGAGAGCCCACGATGCTAAATCGGGATTCACTCGAGCATCATAGAGACCTATTGGGTTGCGAAGCTTAAATAATAAAGAGAAAAAAATGTTATATATTGTATACCTTTCCATCGATGGGGAAAGCGACAATAGATTTTCAAAAATGTAAAAAAAAAACTATTGCATGGACATACTCGAGCGCGTCAGATATTGATATCATCTATGTCTTACATATTTTCAAAAATGTACGTATGTTCATATGATTGTTTGCATGATGGGGGTGATCGTACGTAAGGGTTGAGAATGAAAAAAAAAATCGAGCGCGTCAGATTTCCCGAGGGGATTTCAAGTGAACCTAAAAAAAGCTCTTGTATCTTACGGTTTGGATGTGACGCATACTCGCGGCCGTTATAAGAATATGAAAAAAAAAGTCGTCATTTCAAAATACACAAGCGCATCATATTAGGATATATATGGCTCATCTCCACGACATAGACGTTGCAGTGTTTTAATCTGACGATTCGCTTATTCTGCCAATTTGATTTTTTCATTATTTTTTTGAATTATTGAACTTCATTAATTGGAAAGTTCAGGAAAAATAATGCAAATAAAAAAGTGTATGTTTTTTAGTAAAATACTTGTATTCATAAGAAAATAATTTGAAGGAATTTAATTTTTAAAATTTCAAAACCTTGGATATTCGTTGTAAACAATATCATGCCATCAACGATTCTGTGTGATCAACTATAATGGCAACAGAAACCAGAGTGGGGACGGAGTGAGAGAGCAATAGATGAAGAAAGAGTGGGAGTGAGAGAGAAATAGAAACGCGGAAAGAAGAATAAAGGCATCACGTTATTTCGGCTTGTGGGAATTGTTGGATTTTATATTTTTTGTAATTCTTGAATTATTTCCTTCAAAATAAAAATAAAAATCAGCCACGCTCGACAACTTTGTAGCCCTTCTCCTTCTTTAGGTCACTCTCGAATTGTCAGATTAGTGGAATATACACGTTTCAGGATGTAACTAACTCACCCTACCTCAATCTGACGCGCTTGAGATTTCAGATGATCAATTTTTTTTCACTAATGTGATCCTTCATCCTTGAAGGGTGGCCAAATATATATAGGGCTCATATATGGTGGAAGTACTCAACCGGGTACAAGGTATTCCCTTGTCTATCAATCTGCTGCGCTTTAGTAAATCCCGAGATCCCCTCTTAGGCTCTCCTATTATCATTCAATCGAATTACGTAACTGTCCTATACTTGACGAATACCATCTCAGTGTTTTGGGTTTCGATTTTACCAAAATACGATAAAATAGAGAAATTATATTGGAATAAGTACAAGTGTAATCTACCACGAACAGTTGCTGTATTCTTATTGACAAAACAGTTCCCATCGAATGAACCACATTCTATAAGTCAGCAACTCCTGGTATGATGCAAATTTGAGAAAATTTGAAAATACAGCAACATATATTTACGAAAAACTTTTGGTTAATGCTTGGGAAACTAAACCTGCTACGGTGGTGATTTATTATTGTTGTATTTTCCGAGATGATACAATTAATTACCAGTCTGTAGAATTTTCCAAAGAAAAACGATTAATTACTATCATTGTGTTCAATACGAATATAAATAGAATACTTAAAGTTCTTCATTATTTATTGCGTGTAGATAAAATAGCGTATGCAACTTTCATTTAATGGTTTTCATTATACTCGCATAAAACAAGCGAAACTCACTTTTGGCTCATTTCGTATCCCGATAAATGCTCGTGTTTTAATAACCATCATTACATGATCGTTGAATAATATACTAGGTATTCTATCATAGGGCAAACTGATTTTGAAAATCGACTCATTTGAGTTTCTCTAGGATATGATTCGTTCAGCACCATATAAATTGATCTCTTCTTTACGTCCGTAGTGTATTTTGGGAATTTTCGTTGATAAAGACTTGAAGGTTTTTTTTCAGGCTCTGGAACGGCTGTATAGATCCATTTAGAAGATTGTTGGTACTGGCCTCTATAGTGGCTTCGGAAACTGTTTTTGTTACACTTCTGTTCCTTCTAGCTACGGTTAGTGTACAAATATCAACGCTCAAATGGGTGAATGGGCAGATCTTTCCCTGACAGAAAAGCAAGAAATTTCTTTGGAAAAGCTTTCCATTTCAAACTCTGTCAAGAAATTTCATGAGTAATTGGAAATGAGATATCGATTAACAAATTCAGAATTTAAATGTTTTCGTTTTCACTTCAACATTTGGCAACGTCAAATTTCATAGAAATAAAAACAAACTGTAACGTGTGTGAGTTGAACAAAGATAACATATTTCAAAATTGTGCTATTCTATTCATTTCTATTCCGAATTATTATGTGATATTTCGAAAAACGAAAAAAAAAACTGACTTTTATAGATTCATGCCAACATTTTTCGGTGTCCAAATTGCATTTATCCTCCAGAATTCAGTTGACTTCTCGAAACGTTTCAATGATATTGTCACATTTTTGGGAAAAAACAACAAAATCCGAAATTTATTTGTAGAAACACTAATTCTTTCTTATTTCCATCGAATATCAGGCGGCATATCCGGAAGTATCCAATTCACATTGTATCAAGTAATATTAACTAACATTAAAAATAATTGCTGAGACTACTGTTTCAGCACTTCGGCTAATGTTGGCTTTTTACAATGGAAATTGGATTTGCTGACAGAAATTTTTCACCTGGATATTGAAAGAGAGGAATTGAGAGATTATTGAAGGTTAGTTCTTTGTTGGCGGTCCCAAAGATGTGACAAACTCTCAGAAATTATGTTTCATTTGAAGTGAAATTTCGTTGTTTTCACTTTCAAATAATATAAGTATTGATTTTTTTCCAACTGTTTCAAATACTCACCACCTTATCTCATGACCTGAGTTCATGAACTGAAGCAACAAATTTTAAAGTGAAAACTGGTAATTGGTTACCAAAACGACTCAGTTGAGGTCGTGACATTTGGTCATTCTTCCTAATTTTGTCTTCCTCACTGACAACTATTTTTTTATTACGGAATGATGTTGGATAGAATCGAGTATATTTGTTTCAGTTCCATTTTCCATATGCCCTTATGCGCAAAATAGTGGTTCCTTCAAATTTCTTGGTATTGATGTAGCGTGTTCGCCATATATATTTTCATCAGGACGATTTCTATTATGAAAATTGATATATTTTTATAAACGGGGTGATTTTTTATGACTCAGATATAAGAAGGAAGTCGGTCAATGCTTCTGTCATTGATGTAGGGTGTTCACTACTTATGTTAATGACAAGGGTTTTTATTCTGACTCTGAAAAAATTCCAATAGCGGATTTATGTTTCCCTTATAATCCTTGAGAATTATCTCTGGTGTTAAGGCAGCGTGTTCATCACATGTTTGAATTTCGAGAGGTTTTTTTGGGATCTAGGGCACAATCCATTTTTGAATTTATGATGAATATTGTGGATTTTATGGATATGGGCGGAAAGAGACCAACTGAATCTCAACGGGAAGAACAGAAATTGGAACAGGCCAAAGAATGCAATTGTAGTCCCATTAGGGAACAACTACCCCCAGAGAAACCACCAATCCCTCGGTTCAATGGTCCTGCGAGCCCTCCCATCCCGGCGCCTCCACCAAATGTCACGACCCGATCTGGGCCGTTTTGGTAACCAATTACAAAATTTTCATTAATTGGTGGTCTCACACTAAATTTTGTTAATTCAATTCATCAATTCGTACCATGAGGTGAGGTGGTGAGTAATTAATTCAGTTGGGTGAAATGAATACATCTATTAATTGAAAGTAAAAACAACCCAATCGTACTTACGAATTAATCATAATTTCTGAGACGACTTCATTATGTAATTTGCTCAATTTAACAACTGATTATATCCGTCAATAATGGTAAACGAAGTCAAGAAACCTTTTTCGAGTTACCTTGGTGTTTGGAAAAGTGTCTCGCGTATCCTTCCCAGATATTTCATCATAATATTTGCGTGATATTCATATTGAAGTTGAATTTCACCATAATGAAGATTATCATTTTTCATCATGTATTTCTTGTTGGGGTTATTGATGAATTGGCAGGGCTTTGTTTTCCTACTTTCCAGAATTTCAAATAATATTTTCTTGGATTTTTTCGTTCTCAGAATCTTTCTGCTATAGTCCTTTCCAATGGAGTGATAGCCCTGATTTTTTCCATGTCGATTATTCTACCCTGTTTCTATTGCGGACAGGTACTGATTGATGAGTTAATTATATCATTTTATATCTAACAGAACATGAAAGTGAATTTGTTCGAAAATTATGGGACTATTGTTCCAAAGTACTGTTTGTATAGAAATGAATTTTCCTTCGTAGTTTTTTGAATTGTTTACTTATCACAATTTGAATAAATCGGAAATGAATATTGTATCGGTCGCAGATCTTTCACTGATTGCTTATTTTTTAGATTGTGGTAGGTTAGCGACCAAAAAAATTACGATAGAAAAATTATGAGGTTGAAAAGCAAACCACCTTGAAGTCAGCACAATTCGTGAAGAGCAAATATAACGAGAATTACGTAAAATGCTGTCTTTATAGAAGATTGTCGATTATCCTGTTGGTGAATAATGAAGGTAATATCAGTTACAACTGAACGACCCGAATCACGTGAAAGTTTCGATACCCGTCGTCGAGGCATTCATGTATAAGTCCGGAAAAATCTCCATAGTCGTACACAGAGTATTGTAACGAATAATCGTTACATCATTTATAATAAGTAAATTTATTATTCATATGAGCCCGACATCTATCGTTCGAAAGTGGAAACTTCACATTTTTGTAAATCAATAATAGCGATTTCATGCATACTAGAGCATCTAGCGGAGAATGGCTGAATCATCAGAATTTTTGTTCAGCAACAAAAACGCCATGTTGGCTTTGGGACATTAATCGTGCATGATCGAATTGAAATCTGTCGAAAATTGTCGAAAAGGGAGAAGCTCATCAAGCTCTCTTCTAATTAGGCTATCTTAGAGGCAACATTGTTTTGAGATTTGATAATTTGATCGCTAAATTTGTTTTCACGTTATCTAAATATCTTTACATTATCTTCCTTCTTCCACAAAAAGTTTTCATGAAGTGTTTGTTATCTTGAATGGAATATCAGGTATGTGATAAGAGTTCCCATAATTTCTTTATCTTCTGTTCAACAATTTTTGCAAATGGTGGCATAGATAGCTTCACTTAATACTTATTTATCTTTGTAATCCTTCAGCTTTCAAGTGATTATCGATTCCCGTAATTGATATTTTCAGGTGATTTATCGCCAGAGGCGTATCAATTTCGTTTTCACAATTTCGTGAAACGAAAATTTCTGATTTTTAAGAATTTGACTGCGTTTTTATTTTCACAGCATTTGGCCGAATGACGAATGAAATTCTGAAAGGATCTCAATCAATTTGTTCGGAATAGAGGCTGAAAGTTGATTCCTGTTTGGAAAAATATATTGAAAACGCAGTAACCCACATGGTATCCTGTACATCCAGGCTGGAGATGATTCTAGGTGAGTATTGATTCACACATTTTTTCTTTTCCATAAAATCAGTAATTGTGTGTTTTAACTCACCTCGAGTCATTTTCTTTTAAGCCATAGGGACCAGTGGGCATATTTTCTTGAAAGTCGAAAATCTTGTCGTTCCTTAAATCAGAAATTTTGTTCCTGATTTAAGTATTTACCGTTCCCTTATCTTTCCTTTATCACTTTGGAAATATCTTATTTGAGTCAGTCCTATTTGTTGCACTCAAAGTTTATTGCACTTGAAACTTGGATTACGAAAGATTTTGTGAAGTAGCATTTGAATATCTTTTTCTCGGAACTTCTTTATCACATTATCAGATATTTTGATTCCAAACAACAAAAAGTTAAAATTCTCTGAAGATCTTTACTATCTCAATATCTTTTCTATCTCTACATCATTTTTTTCATAATCATCAACTTATTGTAGATATCAATAATCGTAATAATTCACATATCGTTAGCAGACATTCTTCATTTATATCTTGAACACATGTGTAACTAGCTCGAACTGTTCATAAATTCAGTAATGAATCATAGTCTCAACACATGTTGAAATATAATTTTAGAGCTCCAACTTATGATCATAGTTGTAAGGGTACCTTATATTTGGTGAGATTTGTTGGTGCTGCATACACGTGACTGATAAATCAGGGAAAGTCGTATTTCGTGTAAATAAATTTATTTGAATATCGCAGAGCGCTTTCGGCTATTAAGCCATCTTCAGTGCTATACCTGCAAGTAAGTAATAGTCAAAAATTGGAAAATTGGTTTGACGGTTGGAAATGAATTACTTACTCGTCTAGGTATTTACAGGAAGATCTTCACAATCACAAATAGTCGTGAGACATTAAATTGAATAAACATCACGGTTAAAGTCAGTGCCCTTTTGGGTTGACAATTAAAATTTTTCTTGTTAAAACATTGTAAAATGATTAAAAATTTATTTGATTCCCAACGTGCTGCATGCTAAGCAAGAGGGGTGACAGGAAGTGAAATTTGACGTTGACTTAAGGTCTTAAATGATTCTAGAACATAAACTTTGTGACAAATGACATATCAGTGACTACAGTACATAGTATATCAAAACTTTCCAAGGTCAGCAAAGAATTGTTCAATTGAGATTATTTGAAATAGGTGAGGTACGTTCTCGGTCTACCTCCCAACAGAAACTTTACTATAAGAACGCTGAAAATTGTACCAGCCATTTGAGTCTAATGAGAACCCAACTTATGGTCACTGACAGAGCTCCGACAGAAGAGTGACCTGTGTGGAATAGTCCGAGGTACGTTCTGAAGTTAACTATAGATAAGGCCTGTGAGGTGCAAGCAGAAACATTAGAGAAATGTTTGTGCCCTCAGTACGTCTTCAGGACAACGTCAAACTCAACCAGCGGCAAACCGTAGGTGAACACGAAGTTTGGGTCTAATAGGGACCACATTCATTGTTCACAAGTAGTCAGCTGGAGAGAAAGATGAGCCCAAGAAGGAAAACTAAGGAAAGCGCAGAAAGCGTCTCAATGCATAATAATTTAAATTGTACGGATATCAAGTGCTCATTTGAAAGTAAATATTGAACAGGGACTTCAAGTGCTAATTTGAAAGTAAATATTGAACAGGGACTTCAAGTGCTAATTTGAAAGTAAATATTGAACAGGGACTTCAAGTGCTAATTTGAAAGTAAATATTGAACAGGGACTTCAAGTGCTAATTTGAAAGTAAATATTGAACAGGGACTTCAAATTAGCACTTGATATCCGTACAATAGAAATTATTATGCATTGAGACGCTTTCTGCGCTTTCTTTAGTTTTCCTTCTTGGGCTCATCTTTCTCTCCAGCTGACTACTTGTGAACAATGAATGTGGTCCCCATTAGACCCAAACTTCGTGTTCACCTACGGTTTGCCGCTGGTTGAGTTTGACGTTGTCCTGAAGACGTACTGAGGGCACAAACATTTCTCTAATGTTTCTGCTTGCACCTCACAGGCCTTATCTATAGTTAACTTCAGAACGTACCTCGGACTATTCCACACAGGTCACTCTTCTGTCGGAGCTCTGTCAGTGACCATAAGTTGGGTTCTCATTAGACTCAAATGGCTGGTACAATTTTCAGCGTTCTTATAGTAAAGTTTCTGTTGGGAGGTAGACCGAGAACGTACCTCACCTATTTCAAATAATCTCAATTGAACAATTCTTTGCTCACCTTGGAAAGTTTTGATATACTATGTACTGTAGTCACTGATATGTCATTTGTCACAAAGTTTATGTTCTAGAATCATTTAAGACCTTAAGTCAACGTCAAATTTCACTTCCTGTCACCCCTCTTGCTTAGCATGCAGCACGTTGGGAATCAAATAAATTTTTAATCATTTTACAATGTTTTAACAAGAAAAATTTTAATTGTCAACCCAAAAGGGCACTGACTTTAACCGTGATGTTTATTCAGTTCAATGTCTCACGACTATTTGTGATTGTGAAGATCTTCCTGTAAATACCTAGACGAGTAAGTAATTCATTTCCAACCTTCAAACCAATTTTCCAATTTTTGACTATTACTTACTTGCAGGTATAGCACTGAAGATGGCTTAATAGCCGAAAGCGCTCTGCGATATTTAAATAAATTTATTTACACGAAATACGACTTTCCCTGATTTACCTTATATTTCACTGTTTCACACAAATATCTTTGAATTATATAATATAGAGACAATAACTAGTTACTTGAGTCATCCAAGGTTCAAGTCTGGTGTACAACTATCTGGTTCGTTTATAACTCTGCGATATCATTTTCATGATACAACCACGGTGAGTCCAAGCCCAGCTGCTGAACTGCAAGTCCAAAACCGACTTCTCTCAGGAATACTAGGGTGAATATAGTAGCCCGACGTCTCCCAGGAATATCAGGGTGAATATAGTAGCCCTACGTCTTCCAGAAACATCAGGGTTAAAATAGCCCGAGACAAGGAAACCTGATCCGGCCACCACAAAGCAGAGAAGATCGAGTAGGCCACCACCGCAACCCATATAACCAGAGTTCACGAACTACATACCAGACAAGGTATATCAATAACTGAACCATCATTCAAAATACATACAAATTGTTTTATTCTTGTATCATAAGTTGTTCATTATACACCATACATAGTTGCTTAGTGTTTCATTGTTTGTTCAAAATAGAAGAAAATTATCTCAAAATTATCTTTATCTATATTAGGGAAGTTTGAATTTTTATCCTTTTCAATTAACAAAAAATTTCTGGCGTCCAGCCAAAATTAATTTCAAGATCTTTGCTTGACACCAACTTAAATTCGATACTGGCAAGTCAGTCCAAAGAACACCACGCCAATCTCCACTGAATTAGTCTGGCAAATCTGCAGTAACAGTTACCTTATGTAACCTCGTTACAGTATAGATAGGAAGGCAATTCATCGCAATGGTAGTTTTTAGTATAGAGAGTTATGAGTAAGAGTTTGCAGAATAAAAATCTTAGTGGAGTTAAGTGCAGAAGTAGAAGTTTTGTGCAGTCTAAGCAAAGAGCGTTGGATGTTTCAAGCAGTTGAGAAGTTCAAGTGATCTGAAAGCGAATAAAGAGTCAGTGCCGTAGTCAATAAAAATTGTTTGGTGTTTCTCGGAGTATTATTTCAGTTGACAAAGCCAGGATATATCGATACAATATGATGATTGTAATACTGTGACATATCTCGAAGAAATAATTCTGCAGTGTAACAAGTTAAGTAGCTCTGTGAACTGTGTGAATGAAAAACACACATCAAAGTGTTTTCGATTACGTATCATGGACTCCCATTGTCATCCAGTTCTATCAGCCACTCAACTTTAAATGACATCTGAATCCATTCTTCAGTAAATCACTTAAAAAAATGTACATTTACCATATGTAGCTGAAGGAATTATTATTCAATGTTGATTCATTTATGATGGTTCTCATATCAATGCACACTGTTGAGAATGATATAAGATGAGTTGTTATTTTTGGCAAACGAGTTTTTGCACTATAAATTTTGTTCACGTTCCTGACTTATACTAGTGAAGATATCAGACAATATGTTCATTCGTGAATATTAGCTTCCGAATAAATGGAAATGTAGAAGCAATCAGTAACTCCAATCTAATCTTCAATACTTCGATATTTACGTTGATTTTTTCATTTGTAGTCTGACAAACTTCACAATTTACTTTGCGAAGTTCCATGGACTGATTGGGATGAGAAGAACAAAAAAAGCCTCCTCATCATTTTGTCTTATTCTGCAAAAACGAGAAAAATATCTTGCTTTGGATCATGCGAATTGAGCTTCATCGCTATATTATCTGTGAGTTGATTGATTCCTACCAAAAACAAAAATATCAACAATCACTTCTCTTTTCAGACTGCAAAGTTTGGTTACAGTTTACTGACACTTGCTATGAATCTGTCATATTTGTAGAACATTCGACAATCGACTATCCCTCATTTCGAAGCTCACCATGCACGAATAACCTACACCCACGAAGGATAAGGAAGGCAGAGTTTCTGTCACACAGTTTTTTAATTCACTTTATCACTTCACAGCAACATTCACATACGAAGAACATGAGCAATTGAATGATCGGTATCGAAAATGCAATGATTCAAATATGAACTATGACGGATGAAGATGAAGTTCGGGTTGTGAATAGTTTATGTCTTTCAAAAGTGGAATTTTGATATTGTTAAGAGGGCAGGTCGATTTGTTTCCCTAGTTTTTATATAAAAAGTACTATTCGAAATTGACAGAAATGACGAAACGCCTTACTTCCTGTAATCAGTTGTGAAATGAATCCTGATCAATTCGAATCAATGAAATGAATACCAGGTTCGTACAAAAAAGGCTATACTTTGTTCAACCATCCTTTGCCGTTACGTCATACGTTGTCCAACTTTAACTATCATTCATGAAATAGATGAGACGGAATTATGACGTCATTAACGTATGTCTAATGTCGATGTGAATTTTATTTGTCATGTTTGACAGTTCAGTTGTCATAGTTTGATTTGTTTAGTATTTCTGGTGATTTTCGCCTTTTCAGTTAATTTTTCATTGTCAAAATGCCTTTCCGGTATAATGAGAAAGAGCACAGCTTAAATTTGAAGTTAATTGACTACTAAAGAGAAAGAGATGCTGGAGTGCCGCTTTTACCGTTAAATGCAGTCTACAACGTATGTATCTACCTATGTTATGCAAAATGTAAGTCTTAATTGATTTTATTTTATTTAATTCTATAGCGTTTTGCTGATGCTCCAGAAATATCTATTAGAACTAATCGAAAACTAGCTACCAGTGAAATGGAAACAGATAAAGACTACAAAATCAAAGTTCATGCCGGACATGTTTCTGCTCGAAGATCATCGATTTATATCATACTTACATCAATATGCAATATGCAATAGGAACACCAGTGTATGCGATGTATTCTGCAGATAGGTACATACTAATAATAATG
This sequence comes from Zygogramma bicolorata, assembly GCA_032362365.1. NCBI lineage: Eukaryota > Metazoa > Arthropoda > Insecta > Coleoptera > Chrysomelidae > Zygogramma > Zygogramma bicolorata. The sequence goes on from JAVJAQ010000529.1 coordinate 133,434, forward strand.
TTGAGGTTGAGTGTAAAATAATATTCAACTTATATAAGACAAACGTAAAACAGCAGAATACGTCACCGATTATGACGTAACGGCAAAGGATGGTTGAACAAAGTATATAACTATTACTAACGTTAAGTACTACTGATCTCAGACGATAACAATTGGAGGAGCAGAAGAGCGACGACTGGCTTTCAATCTGTAAAGTGTAGAAAATATACCACAATTATTCCCAATAATCGTTTGAATATTAACTTATTTCTAACCCAGTTTCAGGTTGGAAAAAACAGAAATTTTTCACTGAGAAGAGAAGAAAGATGGCAAAAACCTTTATATTATACAGCAGCCAACACTGTCTCTGCTAGTTGATCAGTACCACATCCTCTCCGAGGGTAGGAAGGGGATGAAGTAAATATCAACAAAGTTCATAAAATTTATATCGCAATAGGAAAATTCATAGAACATAAAGAGCATATCCGCAGGGCCCGAATTCTAGAAAGAGAAAACGAATATCAAAAATACTCAGGGGTATGCTTGAAGACTGGCTTTGAATCAAATATTCTAATTTGTTCATTCACTCTTGAGTTGAGGCTGGCTTCAATATCAAAGGGCTCTGGGAAGTGTCAAGTTTTCAACGTATAATATGGCAATGCAATCAGACGAAAAATGCGATAATTACAATGTTTTGAATCTGTAACAGAATTTTTTTTAAATCAGCACAAGATCTTCTGAAAAACCATATCGAAATCGAATATCATTCTATGATCTGACGAATTCAATCTGTCATGATATATTTTCACGATCTCCTACCATCACAATCATTCTCAATGATAGCTCTTGGTCTTCATAGACCAGGAGGTGGTGACCGGTGACGTTCTCCTTACACTGCTCGCCTTTTCAAGGCTTAATAATTAACCCTAAAATATGAAAAATAGACAAGTTCCTGGCAGCCGAGCGTGTGCACTTTATAAGGAAAAAATTTTTTTTGTGGGGAATGTTCATGTGTTTGATTTGCATGCCGTTTTGGATCTCATTAACATATATCATTTCAAGTTATTAACGTAAATGACATGCATGTAGCTACAGCCCAACATACAAAAATTGTGAAGAAATTGAATGAACATAATTTTTAATATTCAAGCAATCATTTCAAGAATTCCGTGACTTTTTCTTGCACGATGCTTTTTATTGTATTAGTGAATATTATTTTGAGCTAAAATGAATGAAAAACACGAAAATTACCCACGAAAAGAAAAGCGTTTTTCCTTATGAAGTGCCAAGAATCTGTCTTTTTTCATATTTCAGTGTTAACTATCAAGCCTTGAAAAAAAAAAAATGCAGTTTAAAATGGGAGAACGTCACCTGTGACCACCTACTGGTCTATCAATGGCAATGAAAGTATAGTCGGATCATATGTAAATGTTATAACAATCAACTGTTTTCATTCGAAACGTTCATAAGCTGCTATCAGTTAGATGGGTACTCATTAGTATTTTATTGACATTCATTGGTAACGTGATCATCACTCATATCGATCAGGTATTTTTTCGATTGAAATATTCAGTATTAACATACTCCAGTTGCTAGTATTCCATCTACTGGAATAATTTAATACCTCTTATCCATTATTTTTGCAGAAACCATTGGTTTTATCATCAGACCGATGTGACAGTGTTATTATTATTTCACTATTTGAGAGAAAAGTTTAAAGGTGATTTTTTCTAATATTGGTTTGGAAGTTTATTTTACTTTGGTTTGAATAATGATAATAATATTTTTTATCAAGAACATTGGGTACGTGCCGGTGCTGTTGCTAAGAAAAGGTTCATACCAGCTCATGCATTGGCGAAAAAATGTGACATTCAACTACACAATCAAAATGGGAACTCAGTTTGTTGCTTTGAAAGCCAAGCTTGATGTTTGGACGAGGTATGATTTGGATCAGTAATATGGAGAAATACAACTTATGCTTTCTGTGAATTACTTGATTAGTTTTGCATATTTTGTGCTGAAGAGCTTGACATTAAAAGTTCGCTTGAGAGAGCAGAAAAATATCTGTTTCAAGTTTGCAAAAAAATATTTGTACAACTTTTGATCAACTATCACAATGGACATGCAGTTTCAGTTCTAGACCTTTCTTTTACAAGCAAATCTATTCAACTGCATATCTTGAAAGCTTTTCACGTTTTTCAACCACGAATTATTTTTACTGAAGCTGATTGCATTAAATTGGACATCTGCAATTATTGGTTATGTTTTAGAAAATGAATATTTACTGCTGAAAAATAATACTATTGTACCCATCCATAAATGAACTCGTAACAAATTTCAATTGTAAATCTGCTCTACCAAATTATATAGTTCTAGATCCAGAGGGTGACAAAAGCAAACTGTAGGTGAAAAAATAATATTGAAAGAATCATATTGACTATGTGCTGAGTAAGCGCTTGCGGTAGGAATATACAGCAAGAACACGCACACTCTAGTAATTTGTCCATGAGTTATTTCAATTATTTACTAATTGTGATAGAAAAAATTTGTTTCAAGTACCCAAAACATATGGGATAACACCAAGTTACCAGGGGGACCTCGACATTTATACGAAACCCCTCCAGTGTCTCGTTGATCACTGAAAATGAGGGATAACGATGAAATTTTTTGTGTTACATGAGTTTCTTGTGGTCGCTTGTGGTTCTGTGTTAATAATAATTTATTAATGAAAATGCCTTAATCAGTAATAATGTGTACGAAGTGTTCAAATTTTCACTCCAGACTGTGGAAGAAAATGATCAATGAATGATTATTATCATTATTATTATCCCAAGAGCGGATAACGTTAATATTCATGAAGCCATATATGTGCTGCCACCTGCTGGTAGGTAGCGGATGCCGGATGCAACAAACAGTTCCGAATATTGATTTCTGAAACATTTGAGACATTGTCTAAGGATCCTTAGACAATGCTTGAGAGAAGCAAGTGTTCATATTATTTCCAAGAGTTATTAACAGATGGGAAAGGAGTTGATTTTGATAAATTTTGCCCTCTAGGGCATGTTTCATCAAGTTCAGCATAGGGTGAATTATTACGCACTCTTTGCTTTTCTGGGTGTGGGATTCAACTACGTATACATAGATGGTGCTACAGAAACAAACTTAGTCATTTGTCTTAGGGAAGGTAACCAAATCGAAGAATATCTGAAGTCATCTCCAAGCTCCGTGAAAGGAGCACACAAATTAAAAAAAAAATCTATTCCTGGACTCCGAGTTCATATTGAGATTTCGAGTTTGATTTCGATATTTCATAAAACAATGAATATGATAATCAATATCCTCTATTATCGACTAGAGGATATAACTATATTAACATTCAACTACTCATACATAGATGGCGAAATATGTCCTGAAATAGAATTTTATAACCGAAATTCAATCCAGCTCTGATAAAGACTTCGGATGGAGATTTGGAACTGTAACAAGTTTTTTTTGAAAGGTTGTAGGTTAGTTTACCTGTATAGGTTTCCTGTACGAGTTTTACCGAATCAGTTGGTCAATATTGAAAACTCTTTCTATTCAGAATTATAATCATTATTGTGGAAAGAAAAAAGTTTTGATGAACTTATTGTTCTGTCTTCCTTCACCGAATGACAAAAATTGGCAAGCATTCAAAGAAAATTTATACTTCCTTTCATTACATGAATCCTGTGTTTTTCAAGGAGACTTGTTACTCTCAGATACTCAACTTCTTTTTCTGTAGATACTGAGACGGCCATCAAAATCTGTGCCGAATGTGAATGATTTCAACTGGTTGTAATGATATTTCCATTCGGACTTTTCAGCATCGCCTAGAGAAAAACTTTACTGCTAAAAAATTTCCACTTCATGCGGGATGTGGAGAAGATTCAGTTTGTAACGATTTCAATCGTTGAGTGGATAATGCTTCTCAGGCGATTGTGATAGTGAGACAAAAAGTTGATCATTCAGAAGTTAAATTTTACCGAGGTTGCCAACTGTTCCATCCAAGAGGTAGAAAATCATTTCAGGAGTGAATCAATCCACAGTCTAAACCGCTGAGGGAGTGAAAGATGAGGGCACACAGTCTGTATGGGACAATGTTATGCCTTGGTCCGATCTACTTCAAATTTCCATTGAAAATTTTTCAACAGAATAGATGGAAGACGTGTTTCGTATTCCACTGAAATTAATCTCGAAACAGGGTTAGAAACGGGTAGAAAGTTTTTTGGGGGTGAATCAACCCAAAGCCTTAACCTCTTATCGTGAATATCTGAAACTTGGAGGGTGTTTTTTTATGAAGTAGGCATCCGATAAAAAATGGTTTAGTGAAATTCCTTCCCTAAGAGGGTGAAAAACTATATGGGACAAACTGATTTCGAGGCTCAGTCTACTTCAAATATTGCAGAAATATTCATTAACAGAGTTGGAGAAAGACCTGTTTCATATTTTATTGGAATTAATTTGCGTAACGGGACAAAAAAGACCTCAAGGTCAAGTGGATACAGTGTATCTGAGATCAACAGGGCCATGAAACTGAAAAGTTCCACGGTTCAAAACAGAAAGGACTCTTAGGTAGTTGCAAATGCATATCTGCCATATATCCCGAGGGTCACTGACAGAATTGGGAAACTCTTGAGGAAATATAACATGAAAACGGTTTTCAAACCGACCAAGAAGTTCCAACAAAGCCCCAGGTAGGCTAAAGACAAAAGAGGCACACTGTCAGCAGCAGGGGTTTATCGCAGACTATGCACCTGTGGGAAGGTATACATCGGTACTACGAAAGAATCCATGGGAACGAGGCTCAAAGAGTATGGAAGGAACTGCAGGCTAGGGCAAACTGACAAATTGGCGGTGGCGGAACACAAACTGAGTGAGGGTAACCACAGGATTCTGTTCGAAAATGCTAAAATGATTGCCCCCAACCAGGGTTACCATAGCCGACTGGTACGGGAGGCGATAGAGATCCAAAAACACACGGAAAATTTCAACAGAAACGAAGAAGCGTTGAGTCCATACAGAATTTGGAATCCCACTCTGAGGCAATCAAGAATAACTAATGAAATCACAGCAGGTAGAGCGGCAGGTATTAATGATGATTATTCCTCGAACCCTACAGAAGTAATTAACACTCCAGACTACCTGCATCAATGTGAATAGGCATTACGAAATTGAAACGTTTAGTCATCGGAAATGAGGAAGCCTCTGAAAAAGCTAGCCAGTCGCGCTAGCGAAAGGTTAGGAAGAAATTCCAAAGAACGACGGCCTTCAAGCCCGAAGAAAAGTAGTTATACTAATAACCTCGGCCGCGAAAGCCTTAACCATTTTGTCAATGATGTTTATTTCCCGAACCCGACAGAAGTAATTAACACTCCAGACTAACTGCATCAATATAAATTCGTAATTGGCATTACGAATTGTTTAGTCATCTGAAATGAGTAAGCCTCTGAAGAAGCTGGCCACTCGCGCTAGCGAAACGTTGAGAAGAAATTCCAAAGAACGACGGCCTTCAAACCCGAAGAAAAGTAGTTATACTAAAAACTTTGGCCGCGAAAGCCTTAACCATCTTTTCACTTGAGAATGAAACTAGCCCTTAGCCTTTTTTTCATTGATATCTTGTGAAAATCTCAATAATTCATCTCCAAACTTGTTCCACCATATAAAAATTTCACATCGAAAAGGAAGTGAAAATGTTCACTGAGCCTTCCGTGCAAAAGCGATTGATTAGCAATCAAAATGAAAGACTCCGCTCTCTGAGACACACGCGAGTTCTTTTGTAACCGTTTCATTTATCGCGATTTGAATCGAGTTCTCCGTTGGTGTTGCGGAAATGAAAAGATGGAGAATTCACTCCAACAAATGAGTGAGTTTGAACGTGCCGTGATGGAAAGACACGAAGCAAATTTCAATTCGGCCACTGTTGTTCAGATTCAGATCTACTTGATGGAACTAGCTTCGAATAGTTGACTCGATGCATTGAATTCCAGTCAGGTATTTTTCGGATCCTGGAGCGGAACCATAAATTACAGAAACAAGTTTAGATAGGCAACAGCATTCTTGTAAAAACCAAAAAGTATCACGCAATTATTTAACAAAATGGGATGGATTAGAGAAAACTGTAGACACTACGAATGCAGAATACTGTATTATCGAGGAACTGATGACAAATTTTCCATACTTCAATAATTTTCTATAGATATATAGTTAGTCAACCTTATGGAGATATCATTTGAAGGGATGAATACTACGGGTAGATAGCACTAGTGATTCCATTTCCAGGTCATGTCTTTTGTTTTGTTTTCCTTACGGACGTCGTAGCCTGAATCACACAAACTATTGAATACTAAATTGTACATAATACTGAAAGATGGCCATCAATTCAAAAACAGAAGTGAAATTTCTGGTCTTTGTCGCAGATCTTTCATGTTTCGAGGATAATTCCAATGTCTAAACTTTAATTTCTTTTATAAAATTCTATCGTCAACTATATTTTGGAGCCTCATAATCTTTTCTTGAACGTTTCAGTTAAACTGACAAATAAAACTCTGCACCTATTTTTCCCCTCAAAGAAGAGAACTTTGTCGTACACTGTCAAGTAAAGGGAAATATCGAAATTATACTGTAGATGGCGTGAGAAAAACGATTCAAATCCATTTTACACAGACATTGAGTATGTCTCTATAATCAATGCTTAAATCGTTCGATACAAACCAACCAATAATAAAAATTCATCTTGACCCCAATTACAATACATCTCCTGTGCGAGAGACCTTTTTTTCGTTCAGAATACATGGCGTCACATACTCTAAGACGACTTACATTGTAAGACGTTGTTCAAAAGTATAGATTTAGTTCTGTAACTAACCTATGATCTTTAAAGGAATCAGACCAATATGTGAGTGTTCCTTCTATTCTGATAGCGTGGATTCTGAAAAAAACTATTCTTTGAATACAAAAGTTGGGTTGAATATTTAATTCCGAAGAGATTTTTATTGCTGGTTGAACTCACCCAATCCAAGTATAAAAAATCCCTTTCCAGCGAAGTTTAGAAAATGGTCTTCATCTACTATTGAATGACTAACAGCTCATAACTCGCAGAAAACTATTTCGTTGGGATAAATTTGAAAGTTATGTTTCAGTTAGACGTCAAAGTCAATTGGAACCATCATAAGATATCATCAGCGATCTAGTATCTTCACTCCCAACTCTGTACCTCAGGGAAAAACAGTATCAATTCCATTCTTACCCAAAATGATATTCCAATTGCAAGATACAATTCTACTTACAGGCTTTCAACTGCAATACTATATTATATTCAACGATATTAAGTTTTTGATAGAGACGATTATAAGGAGTATTTAGACACTCTGTATGTTAGAGGAAAAACAATACCAAATACCTTAATATTGTCTTACACCAGAGATGAAACATACGCATCGTAGTAAGTCCACTGGGATAAACGTGTTGACGTGCTGGGCCGTAGTTTGAGTTAACACTTGTTGGTGTAGCCGTGTTTCTATCTCACCAGATATTCAGTGAGTTTGACGAATTTCTTGTTAAAAAATATAAATCGGCGGAAAATTAATTCCAGAACAGTTAAAAGTATAGAAATGGTGGCCAAAACAAAAACATCATCATGGTTATGTGCTACTTCTAATTGTGAGTTATTACCATTCTTGAGGTGGATGCTTCTCACTCATTCATAGAAAGAAAAAAGGAAAAGACACCAGTTTTTCATATCATGACTCTTTGGGACTGGCAGCAACTTGCAAGAATGAGTTCTATCTCAAATCCCTTTGAAGTTATGAATATGGAATTGCAACTCTTTCTTTTTTTGGAAGAAAAAGTTTGTGCCGTTAGCTAAAAGTACGGTGGAGCATGTGGTCGAGGTTATGCGAAGGCAATCAAAATTTATATATACTAAACTGGACGCCACCCAATTCTCCTTTAAAAGATTTCTATGACCATGTCCGAAATGGGAAAACACGATTCAAAAAAAGTTGTAATACACTTAGTGTAAGGTATAAATTGGCTGCACATCGTTATTCACATATTCCTGAAAAAGATGTGGAGAAAACCTGAAGAAAACAAATATATCCCTTTGAATCCCTTCTATTGATAAAGAAATAAGTACAAAAAATATACAATGTGGGTATAACAAACGTAGAGTCCGCCTGGACTAGATACAGTGGGGTTGATGTTTTGCTCTTACTTTACTTAACCAGAAATTACTAGTGAATACCTTATATAACTGAGTTGGAATATTTTAAGGTTAGCTTTCGTTCAGTACTGTACGAGGGCTGCGCTAATATTCAGGTATAATTATAAATGCATAAATTGATAGGATAACATCAGGTCAGATAAGTAAGTAGTTCATGAATTGATAAATAAAGGTTAGAAGGTAATGATATACTGTCCTGTCTAAACCAAACGGAGTCTAACATCCCACGAAGCCGAAAGTTGTGTCATCCACTCTGTTCTGGTAAGCCATAACCAGATATAAAAAGGAAAGACGAACTGGTGGAGTAGATGAATCAATCCTGGGCTGCTCGGTTTGATAGGTGTGAAAGGTGGACCACCTCCTCAATCCTCTAATCCAGGTAAAAGCCGGAAAGACGAATCTCTGGAGAAAGTGATTCAGCTGCCACGTTCATATTGGGCTGCAAAATTGGGTTATCTTCCGTCCTGGTGAACCCTTAAATCCTCATAACCAGGTACAAGCCGGAAAGATGATTGGGACTGGGAAAATAATCCATCATTGGAACTCCAAAACCATGGAAGTGACAAACTCAATTGCCCCCAAAAAACAATGGCATTCTTCACGAGGGCCCGACTTCTCCTTTTATTCACAGGAAGAGAAATTGTAACAATGATGAGTGCTGCATATCTCAAGCTGTACATTTCCAGGTAAGATCTGAAAGTAATGGGAAACTTTACTATAGAACAGATATTGATAGTCCTAGTTTCTTGGTAGTTAACCTACGTTTGAAGATACTGATAATCAGGGTCAGTGCAGTCTGACCTTCATGCATAGGGATTTGCTTGAATGTCATTCAAACCCAATCGTGGTATATGATTTCCAGCAAATACCTTTTCAAATTTCTACCTGTATTGGCGGTGATGTAACGAAAAAATAACCACGAAATACTGTTTCATTTATTTTTCTAGTGAGAGCGTGTATTCTCAATAAATGCTGAGTATTTTCTGTTCATCTACTTTCTTATCCTTTTTAAGGCAACAAAATAATATTACATACTTTGAAGGTGCAAACAAGAAGGGTATATTGATGAAAAAAATAGAGTGCATGGTGGCATTGCCAACATTGCACAATGTGTAGATGTGACTGAAGGCAGAAGTAATGCAAATTGCAACTTTCCTGGTACTTCCCAAACGTCTCTAAACGTTCAGATTGAATTTAACGCAGTAGAGAATGTTTCCCCTTCTCTTGAAATATATATTTTATATTTAACAGAAACTTTTCATTTCAATAAAAACTGCAAATCTTTCTGTGTATTGTGGATATTCAATTTTAATAGATGATGAGTGCGGTCTCACCAAGAAATGCAAACTGGCTCCTTCGCCAAAAATTTTGTTCTATATTTGGGATAACTACAAAAACAAATTGCTAATTCTGAAGGTTTTAGTGAGGATTTCGAGACGCCTTTTTGATGTAATTGCATTGTCATTGGTCATAAATGAGCATGCCAAAATTCAAATCAATCCGACATTTCAAAGTTGCTCAAATCCGAGTTTAAGCGTGTTAATGAAAATAGTGCTTTGTTCAAATCACTCTTGACTTCGTATCGATCCTACCCTGTATATGCCGTCAACTGCAGATCACACTGACCTAAAACCGAGCAATACAATCGCCGGATACCGATGCAAGTACGTCTCCAATATCCCGTCACCCTCATTATAGCCACTCCAACAGACTACAAAGAAAGGGTGGAGCTGCGCTACCCGCGCTCCGGTCTGCCTCCCTTCCCGGCTCGATGGGCACCGCTGCTCCGGATCAACACGTCGCGAGCCGCAACACAAGACAATCACATTATTCGATAGTATCACTCTTGACTATCGAATTTGCACTCGTCCTTTGCTTTCAGCATTCCTGCTTTCGAGGGTGCTCAACTCGCAGGAATTTTCAGTGACGTCAATCTGGTTATATTGGATCTTTGAGAGGGTTGCTCATTGAGGGGCAATGAGTGGCGTTTGCGAGGCAGTATCGTTGAGGCGGTAGTTTTCCGATTCTGGGGATATGTGACAGTGTCGACCATAATATTCTCATCAAAAAATTGGACGGATATGCTCTTAGAGGAATTGCATATGAACTATTGAAATCATACCTATCAGAAAGGAAACAGCAAGTCATAGAGACAGTTTTGAAAGAAAATGTCATGGAATCTGATGAATAAGGAAGGATCTTCTCCAAGGATCTATCTTGAGTCCCTTCTTATAAATGATTTACACTAATGAAATCCCAAATGTGATAAAAGGAAATGTGATTTACTTGTATGCATATGATAGATACTGATGTCATTATTGATAGAGAAACCGACGATAAATCTTGTGAAAATTATTTGAACAAATGCAGATATTAGGAAATTTGTTCAAATCAAATAAATTGACAATGAATGTGGATAAAACTCGAACATTGAATTTCAATAAATGAGGGAACCAATGAAATTTCCTTAGATATCAATTAGGTAGAAATTGATTAATTGATCCTTCAGAAAAAGTTGAGTATTTATCATAATAATATATAGATATATATATATATATATATATATATATATATGTATATATATATATATATATATATATATATATATATATATATATATATATATATATATATATATATATATATATATATAGGAAAGTAACTCGTGACTGATTATTGAATATGTAGTGAATCTTTTGGGGTTGCAGTCAGTTGTGTTGGGCTATATCACGAAGAAAACTCTTTGTTATTCGTCGAGCTTTCGGCAATCTTTATTGCCTTCCTATGCTATGCTATGCAGCAATTAAAAGTACTCTTCAAAGTAAATCCAAGCCTCCGGAAATTTTATTTCTTTTCCATCATCAGGGAAGAACTCTGGTGAGGATGCATAATGAGATGGTGTATTGAAATATTGGGCACATAGTGTCATAAGTGACGTAAAATACAGTAAGAAAGGGGAATTCGGTGAATGATATAGATGAAAAATCGTTGAAACTTCAAAATGGATAGAAATATGTGAAATTATCACGTGCACCTTTTGCATGGGGTTTAGCAGGGACTTTGTTTTGTGTAAATCCAATGTACCATATATTTATTATGTATGTATTCGTCTACAAATTATTTAATGTAGGGCTAGTTGTATTTCTATTTTCTCTGTTCCCATTGATTATATATATTCATTTTTACTATCGTATTGGGATGTTCCACACCCTGGAGGGTATTGGTTACTTTGCACATGGAACCAATAAGCTGTTTACTAACTTATATATTAGGGTGGCCAATCTATTTTTGAATTAGAATTCATCCTGCAAAAGATTCCTTTTGAAGCAATGAAAAATATTTTTGATACAAAGTTACAGCAAGCTGTGCCGAATAATACATTATTATCTGTAGTTTAGGAAACAAAGAAGTAGCTTTTAAAATAATACGTTCTTTAAGTATCTGTAGTAGTACCCTCGACGACGTTTCAGAAGCTAGTCTACCTCTTTTTTCGAGCCTGTTTCGAAACTTTTTAATGAAATTGACAAAATATTCGCTCGATATTGCGTCTTTTCAATTTTGCAGTTACCTATCGGAGCAAATCTACCAATTTCCCCTTGAAAGTGATATTACGAATATTCCGGTTTCTATTACTATGATGTTTTTTTCATACATACTAGTGAATATAATCTTGAGTCTGACAGGGCCATTAGGAAATAGGTGAAACATACTTTTCTTTTCAAAAGAAAAAACAACCATACAAATTATATTTTGAATATTCGAATGTCAATATACTCTCCAAAAACTTAACATAATTACTTTTCCGCAATAGTGCGGAAAAAAGTTTCCTCTGCACTAGTGCGGGAGAGCGACCCTTTCAACATCGAAACAAGTGCAAAAAGGGGACTTTTTCCTACGCTGCTAGTAGAAAAATTATTTTCTACCTTCTTTTCTTTTGAATAAACAATCGGTGAATTTTCATGCCGAAAGAATGTCAGAAACAAGTACATTTTATATTGATTGTGAATAATGTTCTCTTTCCGATCAGTGTGAACTGTCTGGATTTCTATCAGTAAATCCGATTCCGATGATACACCGGCCTGATGTCACCGGAATAACAAACAACGAGAACAAAATGAGGTGACACGATTACACATTATCCCTCGGTTTGTAATCCCCGCTAATCCGGCCTTAAAAGCCCCATATAACTGCCAGTTCCTATAGATTAAAGCCATCAACCCTACGAACATAATAATCTTGCACTATTCTGATTGACGACATTCGTGCACAGCCTTCTCGATTACGAGGGCCTTTCTGATAATACTAAGAATTAGAGAATGCAAGTTGCATTTACACTGGACGCTGTTTTGACCAACACCTGATGAAGCAATAAACAATCCTCAGGTATAGTATTTTTCACAATAAATGGTATTGACTGAAGGATTATAATAAAACCAATTAGACCCTTGAGTTGTAAAATCCGAGATGCACATCATAAATGTAAAAGGATCGAACTCAGGTGATTTTGTTTCTCAGAGAGGGATTGTAGAGGATAACAGCTTACACTTCTCGTTCATTTTAGTCTTTGTATTTCATTGGAAGTGTTCACTTGTGTTACGGCGTGCAATAATTTTTTTAACATTTATTTGTTATTACAGAAATCAATAGCAAAGATTTTATACCCCTACGTACAGAATAGGCAGTATGTGGCGTCCGTGGATAAAAAGTAATAGTGCTTCTTCCAGTGGTTCGTTAAAGAAGAATCACTTATCTTGTGACGCGAAAATTATTATAAAAAATGTGTATAGTTCCTTACTTCAGCAAGGATATAACGCGGGGGCTGCAGCAAAAGTAACCAGTAATTTGACGAAGGTGATTCATGAAGATAAAGAGTCATGTTATGAATGTTGAAAACTCGTACCTTTCTGTAAAATAAATTGCGCCAATTATAATTAATTTAGATAAGGATAGCGATAGCGACACTGAGCTAAATATAGAATAGAATTGTAACATTTAAATGAATTACTTGTATCTCGATATCTCCTATATTATGCAAAATTCAAATTCCTTATGTTCGACCCTGTAGCACATTTGCATCTTTTTCCAGATGATTTTCTACACAATGGGATTAAATCGGGTAGTTTATTGCAGTTAATAAGCCAATACCATTTACTGTGAAAAATACTATATATTTCATTATTCAAGTCAGATCAAGTGCTGCACAAAGTGGTGATTGTAAATTAACGTCAGGATAAGTAAAATGAATGAAAATCGAAAAGAAAAACATCATGAGAAGATTCAGAGTCACTTTTTTTGTTCGGGTTTGGAAGCCGTCGTGTTTTGGAATTTCTTCCTGACGTTTCGCTGGCGCGAGTGGCTAGCTTTTTCAGAGGCTTATAAATCTCCGATGACTCCGATGACTGTGTATTACGACTTCGTAAAGCACCTGAATCCGTTTACGAAGTCGTATAGTATATTCCACAGTAAATGGTATAGGCTTATTAACTGCAATGAACTACCCGATTTAATCCCATTGTCTAGAAAATCATCTGGTAAAAGATGCAAATGTGCTACAGCATACAAGTAATTTATTTATATGTTACAATTCTATTCTATATTTAGTTCAGTGTCGCTATCGCTATCCTCATCTAAATTAATTATAATTGGCGCAATTGATTTCACAGAAAGGTACGAGTTTTCAACATTTATAACATGACTTACAGAACTTTTCCAATTCTCGGTAGGAACATCATTCATACAGTTCCTAATTGATTCCACCACACTACCACTTGAAGTCGGAGAAGTATTTTTTCCGCGCACGCTCGATTTAAGTTGGTGCCACATAAGCTCTATGGGATTGAACACGCAGTAGTAGGGAGGTAGTCGTAACACTGTATGTCCCAATTTTTCTGCAATTGTATCACAAACATATGTTTTTTTTTAAGAAAATGACTACAGCACTTGTAAAAGTTCTTTTTTTGTATAATTTTCCTCAAAATATATGTCATTTGCAGCCATGAAGTTTTGAATCTCCAATTTCGTATTCTTTGAGGCAGGAATTTTTTGCAATTGTCGACTATAATAGCTTGCGTTGTCCATTACTATAACGCTGTTTGGCGGAATGTTGGGTGACAGACAATTTTTGAACCAATCTTCAAAAAGCTCTGCTGTCGTATCTTCGTGATAATCAAGACAAGAGTCCTTAATATTTTTGGCAGAAAGCCACATAGCGTTTGGGATCCAACCATTTTCTGATCCTGCATGTAATATTGTGATTCTCTTCCCTTTATTTGATGGTGCTTTTGTTCAACACTTATCAGAGGAATCAGACCATCCTTTGGAAGGGGTGTCATGCGTGTCAAATCACGTCTCGTCGAGGTAGAGTATTGGCCGATTTTCAGACCGGTATTTTCTTATTGAAGTTATGTATTCAGAACGCCAGTTCATTGAACGTGTGGATTCCATTATTACTTGCCTCTCGTCAATTTTGCGATATTTAAAGCCCATTGCAGACAGAGCTCGCCAAAGAGTAGTGAGGCCACAGTTGATGTGAGTTTCGTCATTGATGAGCCGCTGTTTCAGACTTCTGATTGTAGGGACACGCTGCTCATCGTACATAGTGTAGATTTTTCGCCTTATCAAATCTTTTTCCCAGTCGTCTAGAGATTTTGTGACACCGGAATCTTTACGCTTTTTCTTGATTCCATGGACTTTTCAACAATTCGTCCAAATGAAGTAAGAGGCACCTTCGTCAAATTACTGGTTACTTTTGCTGCAGCACCCGCGTTATATCCTTGCTGAAGTAAGGAACTATACATATTTTTTATAATGATTTTCGCGTCACAAAATAAGTGATTCTTCTTTAAAGAACCACTGGAAGAAGCACTATAACTTTTTATCCACGGACGCCACATACTGCCTATTCTGTACGTTGGGGTATAAAATCCTTGCTATTAAGGTCTGTAATAACAAATAAATGTTATAAAATAATCGCACGCCGTAACACAAGTGAACACTTCCAATGGAATACAAAGACTAAAATGTACAAGAAGTGTATGCTGTAATCCTCTACAATCCCTCTCTGAGAAACGAAATTACCAGAATCCGGTACTTTTACATTTATGATGTGCATCTCGGATTTCACAACTTGAGGTTCTTATTTGTTTCATTATAATCCTTCAGTCAATTCCATTTATTGTGAAAACTACTATGATCAATTCATTTTATCACTGAAGAGCTCAAGAGGTACTTTTCTCTGAGCGAAACGAGATATTGTATGGGTTGGAATGGAATCTCATTCTGTTGAGTGAGATTTTATTCTACGAATAGCTCTCTAGTTGGCCTTGAGTAAAAATTCTTTCCTAGGTTAGTTATCTTTTTGATTAAAGTTTCATGCGATTTTCACACAAATTGAAAAAAAAAGTGATTTCTATGTATATCATAAAGGCAGATAGACTCTTTTTTCCTTTTTAGGAATGAATCAAACGTATTTGAATGATCCATCAAAAGAGGGGGTCTGTAATTATTTTTATTTCAATTCCATAATAGAAGTAGTGATTTCTATTTTCAGATTCAGAGAAGAAGAAATCCAAAAAACAAGTTTACACGATTAAATGTTGGTATTTTAACGAATACATACTATGGCACTAAGTTGAAACACGATTAAATTTCCACAGAAATCATCACCTTCGCGACATGTTTCGAAACAATGTTTCTTTTTCAAGCGAATGTAGTATGACACTGAATTATTTTCCGATGGAAGATCTTTAAAAATATTTCTCATCCAGAAAGCTTATTATGGTCTGCTATGATTAACCTTGATTCATAGAACCTTACCACTTATATGAAGTAACAACAACATGTAGGTACAACAACATGTAGGTACATACATCGAAATTTCAAAACATAGCTTCTACTTAACCGATTGAATATGTTCAACAAAGACAACTGTTGAGGTCCCATTGATCATTTAGTAAACGAATTGACCCTCTCTAGTTGTTGATTTATTATTTATTTTCAACATGAAGAACTTCCAAATTTGCATCAAAGTCATAGCCTTTCTTCGACTGATGATTGGCATATGATGAGGACGTTGTATTCTTTTCATAATTCGTACGATGTTCACGTATGCGGCTCCTGAATGGTCTATGTGTTTGGCCTATATATACCTTGGAGCAAGATCCCCAATTCAATTATAGAAATGAACTTCTGATTTTTCAGATTTTTGTGTATTAACTTTATTATTCTTGATAAACCTTCCCAACATGTTATCTGTTCTGTATGCCCCTCATGAATTCTGTATATGTGAAAATGAATCTATTTTTCCGTACTGGGTCCTAAATGAGATGAAGTTCTATAATTATTGTCAAGGTTCCTCAAAGTGGGGTACACTTCTTGGACAGCCTTTCTATGTAGTTCTTTAGCAAGAATATTCTCTATTAATTTGAATTGATATCCATTGTTAACCTCTATCTGGTTTATGATATTCGCCTCTTTTTCAAAATTTTCCTAAGAAAGGGAAATATTCACTAATCTGTGCATCATTTTACGTATGGTATGCTGATATTTTGTGTATTATGAATGGCGATGTCAGTATGTAAGTACATAATTTTGTGATTTTTTTTGAAATGAAATTATAAAAAAAAATAAGATATAGAGTAGGAATGCCATAAGGAAAAATTAAAAACTCGTTTACGGCTGTTGTAAAGCTGAAACGCACTCATGAAATTACGCACCCGCCGCTACGTGGCTTCGTGCGTAATTTTTCCCTCCGTGTGTAATATGGTCTTCACAACACTCGTTACGTAATATACTTAGAATCGATTGAGATAAAACTCAACTCTTGATGAGATGAGAGACAAGTAGTAAGACCTCCGAACGAATTTTCCACAGCCTCCCTCGTATCACGAGTGCCAGCGGCATCCCTACACCAGCCTAGTTGATTATTGCGTGTTCCGCGTCTATCAAACGGAAATCCATCTCCAATCTCCGTACCGTCGATCGTCAAGGCCCGCTGGAAATTATCGGGACGCATTCCGATAATTTCCACCCCGGTTTTCCTATATCACACCGAGCGAACGCTAATTATACACCCCAATTGGAATTATTAAGCCGGCAACTTCGCGAACTCTGCACCAACTACCTTGCATATTTGCGCATACAATTATTGGGGTGTTAAGCGCCGTGTTTGACTTGGTTAACGAAAAATTTGCATTTCAATTAGAGACGCGCCAAGGAGGGTGGATCGAGTCATCTTTCTGATTGTTTTGATTGGGAGGGTGAGCCGAAGCGTTGCCGCCGCTTGTTTGGCTTTGATTTGGAGTGAATCGAATCACCTGGAGGTATTGATTAATATATAAAAAACCACAGGAAAGTGGTCGGACTGTTAAGATTGCATCAAGAAATACATAGGTCAGAGTGGACGAGCTATTGAAAGACGATTCAAGGAACATCATTCGCACATGGGTGTAATGTGCATTCCAGAATGGCAAAATGTAAAAAATGTAAGTGAAATATGAATCGGGACGAAGAGCCTATTGTATTCTGACCATTGTTTGGGAAAATGTCGGGAAATAATTTATACTAAGTGACAGACCGAGTTCAGAGACCTGTTTCTATTTCACGAATCGAAAAAAATCTGTCGAGTCACCCATAATGATGCCTTGAAATGCTTATGGATTAAAGATGGCCAACTAGACAATTTTCATTCAATGCAGGAAAAAGAAGTTAACTGCTGGTCGAACGGAGACAATGTCTACAGATATTCCTTTAGGCTTGCCTGCTCTACCTTAGAAATGTATTCAATAAATATACCAGCCCCAATCTTCGAATTCAGTATCATTTTTCTCCTTCTGAAGATTTCAACCTTTTTAGCGAAGAGCCTAGGGAGTGAAAGTAATAGTTATGGTGATGGATCTATAATGTTTTGTAGGACTATACAAACATTGCTTGAATAATGTGAAAATTTCATAATTCTGAAACAGAAAGTCAGCAGGAAAATTCCATACCTCTATTTTTCAACCAATAAGATGTCTCAATTTCGAGTAGTTACCATGGCAACTAAACAAATATCCAAAAATTTTTTCGACGCTTCCCATATTCAAGTGGAAATTTTTGTGTCAAAAATAAACATGTGATCTACGACCCTTAAATAAAGTAGATATATTTGTGAAAAATGAAAAATACATTTCTACGAACTTTAGTGACCTTAAATAAAGTAGATATATTTGTGAAAAATGAAAAATACATTTTTACGAACTTTAGTGACCTAAAATTATGAAAGGGCGATAGACTGGGCTGGCACCCATCTTAGATTTAGGATTTGGTTTGACTGAGGTTGGTTATTTTTTTTATTTAACCAAATAAGGTAGATATACCTACATAGGAATTCCCTTGAAATTGCGTCACGTTCACTTGTAAAAATATATTTCCCCTGCCTTTACTTAACTAAAATCACCTAAGGGCTGAGTTTCAGCATATGGTTCAACTAAAGTTGATATATTTTTTATTCAACGAAATAAAGTGGATATACCTATATAATTTAAACAGCAATACCCTGACCAACTTGACGATCAGAGAAATCAATTCAAAATGTCAGGTTGGTTTCGTAGTTTTCTTCCAAATTATGATGTGAAATTTCCTTAGGAAAGTTAAATTATTCCTGGAAATTTTTTTCCAGTAACGATTTTTTTTTCATTTCAGAATATTTCTGCCCCCTAATTTCCGGAAATAATTGTGATATTATAAGTTAAAATCTCACTTGAACTGATTTTTATATCTGATTTTCGAAACTACCTCGACTATACAGGGTCAAACACATCAGAGTCAAGACCTGAGGTGCATTATTTTGGATACCACACCCAGTATATAATGAGATTTTTTGAATCCTCCAATCCAAGAACAAATCGAAGTATCCGTTGATGGTGAATCTTCAGATGCATTCGAAAATGATCGAATAAGTATTGATTTTAGAATTTCTTAGCTCCTATGCACTGATTTGGCACAGAATGATAGATATTACCAATAACAGGTTTGAATACTGATCAGGTCATTATCTATCTTAAGCTCATTGAAATTTCAATTTGAAACTGTTAGAGTTTGATTGAAAAAGATGACCGATAGCCAACTCACCACACTACAACACTAATCGCTTCTAACATAACTTTTTAATCACTTTACTCTTGGGATTGGACAATATTTGATGTATATCCAGATTAATAACAAAAAAATCTTCTGTGTGATTTTCATTAGACAGTTCGAGAAACACGTGTTTCACTATACAATTGCTACTTCGGTGCCTAGGGAAAATCGATATATTGTGTTTTTAGTCAAGTTCTCCATCACCTCTGCCTGAATCGAATGTTTTTGTATTTTTTTTACATGAGATATAATGTACTATATATTGATCTGATATCAACAAAAAATTCAACTTATCGTACTTGAGTCCACTTCAATAATATAATATTACAATTTTAATGGCAAGTTCTTATGTATGGGTTATTTTTGTGGATATTGAACTGTTGTGTGCATTTCAAAATAGAACTCAAATGTTTCGGATTAATTTTCATCATTATTTGATTCAAAAATAACATTTCAATTTCACTCTTTTTGATCTCGGTGTGCTTGAAAAAAACCACTCACAGTCATCATCCTAGATTCAATACAAATCTAGATACAGAAGTAATCTGTACAGGAATACTACAAGTTTGAACTATATTTCTCCAAAATCACTACCATTACGGCATGAATATCGACGCAGATGAATCCAATGTTGTGTAATTTGACGTCACATTTTGTTTCGACTAATAGTGACGTGTTTTGTAAGTTCAAATTTCCCCTCCTTATTTTTCATTCTTTATATTATATTTCATGGGTTCGGATGATAACTGAATGACGAAATACCCTTCAGATATATTTTAAGGATAATAAAGATTATAGAAAAAATTCTCGAGACACATTTAGAGTTCATTTATATTTCCCATTGTATGCGTTACTTTCGCAATATGGTGTAATAATCCACGACTCAAGTCATATTCATTTCAACTCCTATACTTCCTCACCAATAAAGATTCTGGAGTAATAATATACTCTTTTCCCTACCAACTGGAAAAGAATGCTCATTGCCACCATATTTTCTCGCATATTTTCAAATGGAGTAAGAAGTTTTCGAATCATATGCTTTCAATTCTCTCCATCTACATGATGCAGTCTTATTTCCATTCTCAACGAGGAGTTCTCGGCTATGCATTATTGATTGATACTCTCTTCTTGAGTAAAAACACTCTCGATTCGTATCCCTCCAACTCAAACATTTATCGGAAATCTTCGGAAATAAAAGCAAAATGGCTCTAAGGACTGACAGCTTGAACGGTCCATCGAAGAATTTCATTCAGATCAGTGTTTGATTAAATTCTCTTGTTTCCATTGGCGCATCATAGGGTACGCCTGGTATTTCTCTCAAGATATTTCTTTGAGTATTGGCACCCGGATCGATATTTGGATTAGACATTGGATTCGGGATTGTCATGTATTGAAATATTCGCAAAATCTCCGCTAGTCCAAAGTAGATACACAAATAACAATATTACATTCTCAGTACATACATAGCATAGGGTTTTTATGAACGGACAAATGATATGCATATTCTCTATTGTCATTAGGAACTCTATTGTACATATTGCCAGACAATAGTTATTTGTCCCACATTGTAATATGCATGGTATATACTTGGGATAAACTTTTCCCATATGATTAGTAGGTACTTTTCAACATATATTTATATAATATATCAGTGGGATTTTGAACACACATCAATCAGACCATCTATTTTCAAGTTGAATCCTATATCTGCGATGATGAGGTATATTTTTTTGTTATCTTTTCGAGGAGATAAAGTAACATTTTATGAAGAACAATTGAATAGTATACTGTGAAATTTTACTGAGTATGTACTTTTCCGAGTATTATCCTGAGAATATTGCTTGAGGTAGATGAGAATACGTCCCCTATTGGAACTTTTCCAAGAGATCAATTACCCTAACACCAAACTGATATTTTCGCACTCGACGCGCGTTTCGCTAACAAGGTTAGCATCTTCAGGAGAAGAAAATTGATACTAAATCTAGAGCTGGGGTTAGTTATTCATATACCTAAAGTTTTCCGGTCCGATATGGACTTCGTTTGTTACTGTTAATTATTCTTATTAATTTCTCGGTTATGAACTGACTACCTGCAACTTCCGTCGTCTGTTAGTATTGATTTCTGATTAGTTTCTCAACAATAAATTGAAAAGCGGACTGAAGGGGATAGGTCCCTTGTCACCATTCATGCTGTTTTTACATTTTGCTATTTCGAGACTCTCACATGCATCGAGTAGTCTTGTGTATTGCACATGCTTGATCAGTTTCAGATTGCTTTCACCAATTTTGTGGTCGTTGTCTAGAGCGTGTTGGGCGACACAGGATTCTTCTACCCTTCCGTATTTTATATGTGCAAAATTCTCTTTGAAACGGGTTTCGATAGCTCCTCGGCTCTGACCGATGTACTTTTTGTTGCAATCTTGACAACTGATCTCGTAAATTCCCGACTTCTCTGAGTGTTCTAGTTGATCTTTTGGGTTACCAAGAAGCTGCTGTAATTTGTAAGAAGTTTTATATGCAACTTTCATATTAACTTTTGTCAAATATCTGTTGGAGTCCTCTAGTGAATTGAGGTTCATATGGGATTACTATAAACTTTTCGTTTCTCTCATCTTTTTCAAAAGTCGAAGATTTTTCGTAAATCTGATGTTCTTCATATTAATTTTTTTTTAGAAAAGCCAATTTTTCAATCATGATCACTAACAAGTACTTATAATGGGGTAAATACACGCCAATTTGGGACAAAAAAAATTTTTTTGACCTTCAAAGATATCAATACTACATTATTTCTACCTGTCATTAGAGCTAAAATTGATTAGCCTGTATCGAAAGAACTTGAATTCAACACATTGAAAAATTCAAAATCAGTTCATAATCCACCGGAACCAAGAAAATATCATTATTTTGTTTGGTTGTGTTTTACTAGCGGGGGTTGAGCGACCTTTTGAAATGACGAATTCAGACTTCCACTGAAAAACCATTTTCACTTGGTTTATAGCACGTCATCCAAGCTATCTATTTTTCTGGATCTGACAACAAGATCGCGTGTCTACTCTGAGTTTTCCGCTCCTTGATGCTCTTCTTCAAGCTGAACTCCATCCATTTGAATGCACATGCAATGCCAATGAATTTAAATTGCGTTTTTGTTCGCTTTTCACTTCTAAATGGAAAATGTTTTCGAAACTAATGGTGTTATGCAAGAGTTTCCATGGAACTCTCTTGGGAAGCGTACGGGGAAATTTGAAACAGTTGTGTCGGTAATGAAGTTTTAAGGAAAGATATAGAAATGGTTGTCGAATAGATGAATAACGATCGGAGTTGTCATTATCAGGGGATTTCCAGGAGACTCAACTAAATATGAGTAAAAATAATCGTCCATTCATTATGTTCAATGTTTCAAATAGGTCAAAAGGAAAGATCGTTCAAGACACGGATGTTACACATTAAACTCACCTGGGTAATGGAGAAAAATTGAGAATGATCTGTTGGTGAAAACATATTGAGGAGACATCACAACTAGTTTCAGTGAACTGGATGATATCCACCCTTTGTCACTTTTCATGGGGGACACTTATAGACTTCTGGATACTTACACTTTGAATGGATTTCAATAAATTGTTGAACCCACCCAAAGTATGCTAAGTAACTTTATATTTTTTCAATCTTCCATATCAGATGAGACCATAGTGCTTTTTGAAACAAGTTCTCATTATTGTTTGAACGTCATTATTTTGAGGGTGAATCAATATTTGTTGAGTTTTGAAATATTTGACAAATGTCAAATACGAAGATTGTCAAAAAGAAATATTTGCATTCGAACATTTGAACGGTTTTGAGAACGGAAGCGGATTTAGTTTCCGAAACGTTAACGATACGATTTTATATATATATATATATATATATATATATATATATATATATATATATATATATATATATATATATATATAGATGCAGCAAATATTTGGGGTAGATTGAAAATCTGCCCTTCTACACTTGTATAGATTCCAATATTAATTCTGATTTTTCAGATTCTGGTAGGTTACAAACCCAAAAAACTTCGGAACAGAAAGTTATCATTATAATTCCACTTTGAGGAATGTCCTTTTTCTAGAGTCATTCAAACTTTTCCTGTATATGTCCTCGTAGGTTCAAGAAATGAATTGAAGTATACAGATCGGTAATGTAAAGTCGGGGTTAGCTCACTCTTCTTTCAGCAATTTTCGATAACTCATCAACTCCAGGTTAAGTGGAAGAGCGCCACTCTTGAAATTGGGCAACTAATTTCAGGAGAGCGAACTTTGCCTTTTGCTCTGCAGGCACTGGGTTCAAGTATATTTTTTTTTTTGTCTCAGCATCTCTACTGTATGATATTTTTTATTTTTTCTATTATCGTTTATACACATTAGTACTTACCTACCTTGTTTGTGTGCTAATGTATTTTTCGCCTGCATCAATAAAATCGATATTATTATTATTATTATTATTATAAAAGTTGCAATCACAGAAAGCAAATTATTTCAATCAAACCTGATGAACACAAATTTCGCTTCATTCGATATCTCTTGGAAAGGTTTAGCTCAGAATTCCCAACATCATGATGTGCTCTATTATACACAACTGTGCCTTTATACAGTGTTATCCCAAAATTACACACGATATGGAAAAGTTGCATCCACTGAAATTTCTCATCACCCTCCTCCACTCCAAAAAGTGTTTATTCACATTGTTGTTGACTTGTCATGAATGTAGTTTGGAAACATAACATGATCAATAAATTATATATCTATCTATCATCTACCTATACGGAGAGCCTTGAAAAAATTAATTTTAAGACAAGGGTAGAGTGCCCTTGTGTTGGAAACTCTCGGAAAATATTATTTGAAAAAGTTGTTCAGCATTAAAAAAATCTAGATTTGAAGTCATGACCATCTAAGCGGAGTTTTATTATTTCATCCATTTTTTAATGGCCACTACGATGATTAATTTTTTGTAACAATGAATGAACAACATCCTGCGTAAGACGGTTCATTGAAAAGCCTGTGATATTACGAATCAAGAAACTATCGTGTTGACCTCAGGCAATATTTTGAGGAGTGAACTATTTTCAAAATTTTTGCTGCAAAGTCATTTCGATATTTTATTAACACCAAACATCGCTCAAATTGTTGTAGAAAAATTCAATATGCATCAATATCAAGTCACAAAATATCAAAATAAAATGAGTTTCTCGGCACGAATTGAGAATTTCTTTGGACAAGAAAATCCCCACAATTATTAAATGCTGGTGTATCCTCAGTTTCAGTTGATGCTGGAAACTTTCATCAACAATAACTTCTCATTGAATATATTTCCCTATGGTGTATACTTTGGGGATGACACTGTAGAACATCCTCTGTATCCCTCACCGTTTCCGGGATCTCGAAGCATCAAAACGAATTTCACTCTTCTGGTATCTCCGAACATCGTATGACTTTCTTTTTAGTATACTCGTTGAACAATAACTTCAAGGAATTCATATTTACGGCATGGCGTCAGGATTGACCACTGAAATATAACTGTATGGCCAATAAAACTGAAGAGGGCACTTTCTGGACGAAATGAGCACACAATATAATAGCATAAACGCTTTATTACGATATCATGTTTATAGTAGTTACATAGGTCTTACAGATTCATATTTGGAGATTTCAAACATTAAATTTTATAGAGTAATTCAATGATTTATACCATACTTTTCCATTTTCAAGTATGTGGTCACATATATCGAAATAACAATATTTAAAGATGTGTATGTACACTTTGTACAGAATTGTGCTAAACGTCTTCGTGACAAAACGGACCAGCTGCTACATATCCCTTTCTCATGATCCTTTAATTTTAGACAATAACTTTGGAAGAATCATGATTTGTGAATGAATTTCTTACAACGAAGTAGCTGGTTTGATTTGTCCGTCGACTGATATAATATATTCTTTCATTCCATCTAGATAAAAAATTATATATTTTTTACAAAATCTTATTGTTAACATTCACACTACAATTTACAGGTAAAATTCAGTAGATTTCATACTTTCGACTACAGGAACGTTGATCAGAGCTCGAAAGATAATGGAACCAATCAGAACTCACGAGTTTGGGAAGTTGTTTGGTATTTCTGAAAGCTGCTGACCAGTGCTCGAGAAAACATCAATAAGAAACAACGCTGTGAGACTCACTGATTCTGATTTTTCAGACGAAAACACTCGGACACTGTTTTCTAATTGGGTATGGTACGCATAAAATAATAACTTTTGCATTGCATTTAAGAATATTCATTTCAGCCACATATTATTTTCCATGGTGCAGATGGCGTTTATGGTGGAGAAAAACACCATCCACTGAATAACCAAAAAATTGAACTCCTATCACACCAAATGCTGGAGAATTCTAACAAAGGGACCTTTTGTGCCATAGGTGCACCCAGGAATTGGGTCCTGGGGGACTGAGGTAGGCACAATTAATATTTTCACACAGTTTTCTGATGTATATGTTGCAGACAACTCCATCATTTAATTCATGAATGGAGTCAATCTCTTATTCATGGAAGTAATTTTTATGTACTGTGACAGAAAAAAAAACGCAACATATGGAAGTTAACTCTATCAATAGATACTATTGGAATTTGTGTTCGCATTCTTCTCTTACTTGATATTCGAAGACAAAGTAGCCGAACTTCATTTGTCATGATTTTTTCTAACTTCTCTTCATTGGAAAAATTCAGGATTTTCCTAGGGATTGTGAAGAACTCCAGATGTTTTTCAGTTTCTCATTTTGTCTATCTTCAGAACATACAAACCTCCCACTGTGACTTTGAATTTTTTTCACTCTCTTGTGTGAAATGATTCAAACTCCGTAGTCTTAGTCACTAAGAGATGTACATACAGTTTCTAGCTCAGAAAAAACTGGGTGAAGAAGAATCACTACCCCTTTTTAGTCATTTAGTAAATATTCTGAATATTCTGCTATAGAACTTCAAGTTGTGAATAATATTTATCATTTATATAATTTCAATTCAAATTTTCATGATGTCAAATTCTTGTGACACATTTCCGGCATGGTCAACGACCTCACGTTCACGTGATATCAACGTGTTAGATAGTGTGGATGACTTGTTTGTTAATATTTCAAATTGCAATTGATATGACCTTCGGAAAAGAGTAATTACAGTTTCCGAGATTTGGCGGTAAGCAGATATTTTTTCGATGGTTGAATGGTCATTTCATTTTTGCACTGGGTTAAACTTTCTACAATTTGGTGAAATAAAAGAAAGGTATGAAATATAAATACAATTTTTTTGTGTGGTACTGATTCATTATTATGTTTTGATTGCCAAGTTACCAACTGCATAACTGGGAACTCCAAGGCCTCGATTTAAATTTTTTTTCAAATTTTTATACTGTTGAAGAAATGACGAACCACACCTTTTCCAATTGTAATTCAGATAATATAAGATGTTATCCAGAAAATATCAATATTAATTCAGATTAGTCAAATGTAATTCGGAAGAAATCAATTGTAATTCAGAATAGTCAACTGTGATTCAGATAATATCAATTGTAATACAGATTGATCAAATGTAATTCAGAAGATATCAATTGTAATTCAGATCTTATCAATTGTAATTCAGAAAATGAACGTAATGCAGACGTATACGTTTGATCAAGAACACAAAAGGCATTCAGTACTGACACGAGAATTCTGAGAACACTGCGAAAACACCAATAGGAAAGAAAATTGATATTTACTGATCTACGGAATATATAGGTACAGGATACAGGGCCTTGTCTCATCGAACTGCCATTCTGACTTCGAAGTGAAGGAGTGAAATTATAGAAATATATTTCATTTGAAAGTTTTATGTATGTGCATACATAGATATTTATCAACGAATTTAGGCTTCTCAAATTGTTTTCCAATATACAGGGTACTGATTGAAAACGAAGCGTATAAAAATGTTTCTATTATATGCAGTGTTATCATTAACTTGTTAATAATGATATCTTTATTCGGTTATGATTCCTACTTAGGTATATTATAGCTTCTATAAGTTTGAATATGTAATATTTGGGTATTTTTTGCTACTATTCGATTCAATGATATAAATTAATGATATTTATGCATACAACACGAAAGATATACAGAAAACTCATGATTATAATGGACATATATATATATATATATATATATATATATATATATATATATATATATATATATATATATATATATATATTATATATATATATATATATATATATATATATATATATATATATATATATATATATATATATATATATATATATATATATATATATATATATATATATATATATATATATATATATATATATATATATATATATATATATATATATATATATATATATATATATATATATATATATATATATATATATATATAGAGAGAGAGAGAGAGAGAGAGAGATAGAAAATAACTGACTGCCCCAAGCAAGAACACAGTAATTGTATTTCAGTGAACATGTGGGAAAATGGGCGCCGAACTCATTTCATTTCTGTTTCGGAAAATCGATTTTTTCATATGTTCTCCCCAGGAGCCACGCGTAAATCTCCCTTCATTATACTTAGAATCGATGTGCTTTTCAACCCTATTCGAGGCTTGTATGCGAAAATTGGGCACCAACATCTGTCGCTATCTAACGGTCTGATTGTCTCCATTGAATATATAATCTGAATTACATTTGATATTTTCTGGATTACAATTGCTATTTTCTGAATTACAGTTGACTATTCTGAATTGCAATTGATATCTTCTGAATTACAATTAAGTATTCTGAATTACAACTGATATCTTCTGAATTACATTTGAGTAATCTGAATTACAATTGATATTTTCTGAATTACAATTGGAAAAGGTGTAGTATGTCACAAGAATTTGTTTGCACCACAGGTGACTAGACGTATGTGCTCTCTGGCGACGTAAAAATCGTGGGAAAAGATTATCTTGGCCCTATAAAATCGTACATGAATATTTACCTCACACCCTGGTTTATAGATAACTATTGCGCCATTTTTCAAAATTTCTCGGTAATATCCCGATTTTTATTTGAATAATGTCGAATTCAACAAGTTCAGAATAGAATATGGAAATTGAAGTGGGGCTCTGTTGTAACCATTTCTCCATCGAGAACTAACTGCAAAGTTGAATTTCAGTAATAGCTATTCATAAAGAAAACTTCCATATAAAGTGTTCATTATGTGTTTCACTAAATTATCAAGCACCAACTCTATTGCTGAAAGTAGATGAAATGATTTGAAATTGTCGTATCATTACGAACTCAGTCTGTCATAAAAATCCCTTGAAGAAATTAGAAATTAATGAGGAATTGTAACCTCATTAATTTCCAATGATAATGGAATTATCATTAATTTCTAGGATAATGGAAAATTCAACTGATTTCGTTATTTGAATATTCAGCGTATTGAGTGTCTTTGACTGATAACACAGAAATATTCTTGTGAGTTCACTCATATCATCACGTAAAAGTTTCATTTTGATAAAACACCTCGTTCGGGAAAGCAGACATAAAAAAAGAAATGCCTACTCACTGTATGGAATTCAAAATTGAGAAGTGAGATTTTCATTTTGAAATAATGTTCAACATTCTGCTAATGAACTTCTTGCAGATATGTCGTTCGAGGAATATTCATCCATAATGACTCAATGACATTACTGCTACATGTTTTGTCACACAGAAAAGGTAGAATCTGGTGAATTGTTTTTGTGAATGAGAATTTCAACATATATACATATATATATATATATATATATATATATATATATATATATATATATATATATATATATATATATATATATATATATATATATATATATATATATATATATATTGTATGCAGTACAGTCGTAAGAAGTCCCTTCCTTTGTTTACTTCTGAACGAGACACGATATCAAAGTGAGACAAAGTGTATGTTGCATGGTATAATTTTCATTACTTAAAAAAAATAGTATATTTCATTAAGATTCAAGGGAATCGTTTTTTCCGCAAATCCCAAGAAAATTTCGACATTTCAGGAAGAAAACCCTAAAGAAAAAGTCAAGATTTCCTTACTGCAAGGAGACGATATTACATACAGTTGTTAGTGTTCTACACCAGACAATGAATACAGTTTCCATATCAACCCAAGTAATTTTAATGAGAATTTCGAAGCACCATTTATTCGTGAATAAAGTTATTCGCGATTTTTCAAAAATCACTTATAATCTTACCGTTTCACATACACTTTGTTTGTCTCTTATAACTTGTCCCGTACGAAAGTTGGGAGGTCTTTTTTGTCCTCTCTGTATATGGAATAATGTTATAATATGATCAAAATGATTCAAAAAATATTCATTTGAGTCGTCTGAAGTGTGGATAAGCAAAATGTTCACACTGTCAAAATATGAATCCACCTCAGATGTGAGTAGATATGGATATCTTTGCATAGATATGTTAGTTGATATAAGAAACGATATGGTTCCGGATAGTGTCAAGATATTATTCAAAAGTACGTATATTGTCATTGGTAAGTTACACCTATATTTATCAATATCTTATCTCATTTAGACTATTTGAAGATATTACAATTATTCGATATGTACAAATTGATCCTATATATACATCATTTATCACATACAAACGAGTATCAAAATTGTTCGTGACATATGCCAGCTAGACGATGCCTGTTTTCCAGGCGAAAAATGTATACATCGAAGGTGCATGGATAAATTACCGGGGATATGTACAAATTTCGATATCGAAAAAAAATTTCATTGTGATAATGTTTCGATGTGGATTCACCAATCTGGGATTGTAAGAGTGCTACTTGTAGGAGACAAATAGGAAGTGACTAGAGCTTACACATTATTCGTATTTTTTGTCAAACAGTACAATTTAATTCATCTCGTTCAATTCTGCGATAACAAAGTGGTTCCTTTTATCAACTCTCAACACCTGGGTCGCAAGGAATCATGCTAGAGATTCAACACT
The DNA here is from genome assembly GCA_032362365.1 of Zygogramma bicolorata. Taxonomy (NCBI): domain Eukaryota; kingdom Metazoa; phylum Arthropoda; class Insecta; order Coleoptera; family Chrysomelidae; genus Zygogramma; species Zygogramma bicolorata. The sequence goes on from JAVJAQ010000529.1 coordinate 163,847, forward strand.
ATGTTCTTCCGTCCAGTGAAAAATCTTAAGTTTCTCATCAATAAAGAGTTGGACATTATACGCTATTCCGGTTTCCTTGGAGTGTGTCTAATAACCTCAAAAATTCCAAATGAGTATCGAATTTTCATAGTGGATGAATTAGGGATTATTTCTATGAATATGTAGAATGAAAATTCATTTGAATATGTCTTCGTTTGAAACAATGTGGACATTGAATACCATGTCACTAGGGATCGAATCATCTGGGTTAGTTCGAATCAATTCTGAATGTTGGGAATGTGGTGGGTGGTCAAATATCTGACCTCGAGTTGTTAGATCTAGCGGAATCAAATCCAAACTTTCCTCTGGCAAAAAGTATGGAACTCATCAATAACAGGATTTCTTGAATATTCCAGATTCATTATGGGGTAATTACTAGATATTGGTCCCAAAATTTGGAGTAGATACATAAGATTGTTCATCTCTCATCTAGAACAAATACATTACTAGTAGAATGCTCTTCCAGAAGGCATAACTGTTTTTTTTTCAAGAGAAAGAAGTTGGTATCTATGAATGATTCAACCCCATCAACAGCTTTATTCACAGGTGTTCAGAGAAGACAGGATATTCGTTGAGGTATGAAGCTAATAATCAGGTTGGAGGATAGCAGTACTGAGTACTGAAAGAAGAATGGAACACACCCTCACCACACTGCAGGCTATGACAGGTGTGAATTGTTTCTGTTCTTCAGGTGAAATTAGTTAGGATTTTGAGTAACTCTGTATACCAATATTTATGAATCACTGTCTCCTGAATCTCACTAATAATTACCCAACATCCCTACTCCTTCCACTTGTAAATTTCCATAAATAATTTCTTCCAGGAAAACTTTTGGAAAAATCCTTCTATATTTGTGATCTATACTTATATGAGTATGTGTGTATATATACACTTGAGTGTATATTCAATATAATCGACAAAATAAATCGTAGTTTGCCGAATATTTGTTCAATGTGCGATATATTTCATCCACAGGATCTACCCCTGAACCCTCTTTATTTGTACTAGTACACGCCAACCCCTGATGTCTTTTTTCGTAGGGGGTGATTTTCTTTGTCAATTCATGGGATTCGAAAGCGACAAACACCTACCTGTGTAGTACACCTCAGTTTTTCACTGGTGCAAATTCAATCACCTATTTTAAGACTTTCGAAGCAAGTTTGTTAGAAGTTGGGTGCAACAACTTCCTAGAAGGTCAGGAGCTCACTTATTTTCGTTCTCGAGATATATCACCAGATGCCGGAGGAATTAGTGGAATTGGTAAATTGATGCCCTTTTCACAACAGGGCGAGTATTCAAATTTCTATCTTTTGTTTGCATCCCACGAGTGTGAAAAGTCACTCTCGCACAAGTAATGTAAACTATTTTTTCTACGACCACTTATTTTATTAAACAATATGTAAATATCAGATAGTGTATATGTGATATATACGCTACAATATGAATTCACCTTAACAGCAACCTGACAGCTGACGGTCCCCAGAGAGGTACTTGCAATCGACTATTGATGAATATAGATTTAGTGGCGTCGGCCAGAAACGTTGCTTCGATGTAATGATTTTTGTAATGAATAATGATTAATATTATAACTTTTGAATGGATATTATTGTTGTGTGAACTGTGAATACACAATCAATATATTAAGTTATCTGCCTTAATCTCAATTTTTTTTTGTGTCAGTCTATGTTTGAGTATTGCTTTTGAAAAAAATGCACATGAATTTGCAATAACTTTTATAGTGAAAATGGAAAATAACGATAGTTAACGTTTATTTGAAAATGTGACAATAAGTGAGTACTTATAATACAACCCTCCTTTTTATTTAATTCATTTTTTAATAATAATCAGTATCCTAACAGTCCAGTTGATATATAAATGATAACAATAGGAAGAAACAATTTCTACTTTGCATCTTTGAATCTTACAGGGTACACGGCTTTGACGGCTTATTAACATAAGTGCGGAAAGTTATTTTCCGCGTAGTAAAATAAAGATCACTTTCCATGGGGGTGAAGATTGCGGTATGTGTCACTTTCCTATGTGGTCGTAGGAAAATGAATTTTACATCCCTAGGGATCAAAAGTGCCACCTTAAGTATATAACACCATGAAACCTGACTCAGATCTCTATTTCATGATTCCCCATTTTCCGAACAAATAATATTCCCAACTATCCGAATCACAACCAGTAAAATCTACGAACCCTCACAGGATCCAACACTCAAATACACTCCCACACCAAACACAAGTCCCAGAACGCTTTACACACAACTCTCCTGCTGGCAGCCCATCAACGGCGTGCGAACAGTCACTACCTCCCTGTGGTAGACGCCCTTGGAGGGCGGAAACACCGCAGAGCCGGGCGACACTATCGGCGAGGCTTTGGTGTGCAGGGGCGGCCTCCTGTTGTGGTCGATTTGGGCGTAAATCGTGGGTTCGTCCCTGTTGTTGCGCAGGGTGCCGTATTGGTTGCTGCCGCCGTTTCTCATCGTTTCCAGCGTGTTCGGACGTGCCAGGGCTAATTCGGCGTAGGTGACTTCGTTGCCGATCTGCAAAAAAAATAAGTCGATGTAATTGGTTCTATAAGTCGGTGTTATTGGTATTGCTTCTCCTGAAAGTGCCAAATTGGTTGGCAAAACGGACAGCGAGTGCTCTGTTTGGTATTGGGGTAATTGATTTTGTTGAAAATGGTTTCACTTCGGAGATCGTCAAAACATAGTTCGGGAAGTTTGAGAGGCAGAAATGTTAATGCATGAACCTAGTAAGAGTACATGCAGTCTGAAATCAATCAACATCTTGATGAAAACTGAAGGGAGAATGTCGGGCAGTGTTCTGCTTTCAAACATCCCGAAGGATACTGATAATTGTTTAAAAAAAATTATAATAGATTTCGAGAGCTTGTTGCTTGGAAACAGACCGACGCCATCGTCATGTTTACAGAGCTCAATCCTTTAAAATTGAAGCCAATTCTTCCAATTTCTATCTTACTTAATGATACATTCTATCATTGTTAAAGTCCATGAATGCTGTCCGAATAAATTCTTCACTGTAAACGGTTATTTTTGGTATAATTGATTTCGTAATTTCTTTATTATTCCAGATAGTATCACAAACAAATGGTGACATTTTGAAATATTGAATATTTGAAACATAAAAATCGAAATAAATCAAATTTGTAAGTATCCATAGCAACAAAATGAAGTGGAAAGAGCCCGTGTTATTCTTTCAGTATAATGTTGTTCTGATTGGTTGTGTTCGATCAAATGACTTCAATTGAACTGATCTCATTAGTACTACGCTGTTTTCAGAGTGAGACAACCTTGAGCATTACTTAATACACCATCTTTGCTCAACCGTTTGCTCATCAAATTTATGAAACGGAACAAGGCATTTGTGAATAGCATCCAGTATGGATTTTGGAAGCAGTAATATGTATCCTTTCCCAGTTCGATGTTAATTTGGTTAGAAAGGAACATTATTAAGAAGATGTTTTAACAGTCCAGGTCTACTGATAATTGAGAATCTTCGAGAAGTGTGACTATTAATCGAAGATTCCATAGAAAAAGAGCATTCAGCAATATACTGGAGGAAGTTTCATTGAAAATTTGAGTGGCATTCAGTTTTCGTGAGCCATTCAATAATTTTTTTTCATTCCATTCACGGTGTGTGAACTTGAAGACTGGCTCTACATCAGAACAGCTATAATTCAACCCCCTTCGTGGTATAAGACAGATGTTAGAACATCATATATATTTCAGAATAATCTTATAACTGAATAATCGACCTTTGAGAGTTACTTATGTTCTGTTCGGTGCTAGAAGTCAACATCTTTGCGATGTTGAATAGCAAATATTCCTGTTATACTTGAATAGTAAGTTCACTAGATCACGCAATTGCCACGTATCACCGTAACCTCTTGTAGACATGACAGGGATGTATTGAAGTGATGTCGCAGGCGTCACTTCGCTATAACATCCTAGAGATGTTAATGTCACAAGTGTTTGCTGGAATCTATCTTGTTCATAAATAGCAGGCGTTAAAGGAATGAAAGGAGTCGTGCTAAAGAGAAGTCGACGCTGCAAAGCACGAAAATCCACCAAATATCTGAGGAAGCTAAGTTATGTCAACTTTTGCGAGGTTAGCCAACTGATTAACTACCTAGTTCAAGAATATATCTTATTTTCATGTGAGATATCGTTGATATTTCTATGCACGTATATATTTCAGAATGATCTTATAACTGATTAATCGACCTGTTCGGTGCTCGAAGTCAACATCTATGCGATGTTACCCAGCAAATGTCGCTGATATATTTTGAACAGTAAGTTCACCAGAGAACTCAATTGCCACGTATCACCATTACCTCTTGAGATATCGCAGGGATGTAATGAAGTGATTTCGCAGGCATGACATCAATATAACATCCCAGAGATGTTAATGTCACGAGTGTTTGCTGGAATCTATCCTGTCCATAAACAGCGGGCGTGGAAGGAATGAAAGTAGTCGTGCTGAAGAGAAGTCGACGCTGCAAGGCACAAAAATCCACCAAATATCTGAGAAAACTAGGTTATTTCAACTTTTGCGAGGTTAGCCATTTGATTAACAACCTAATACGAGAATATATCTTATTTTCATGTGAGATATCGTTGATATTTCTATGCACGTATATATTTCAGAATAATCTTATAACTGATTAATCGACCATTTGTTCTGTTCGGTGCTAGAAGTCAACATCTTTGCGATGTTACCTAGCAAATGTCCCTGATATATCTCGAATGATAAGTTCACTAGATGACGCGAATGCCACGTATCACCATCCCCTCTTGTAGACATCGCAGGGATATAATGTAGTGATGTCGCAGGCGTTACTTCGTTATAACATCCTAGAGATGTTAATGTCACAAGTGTTTGCTGGAATCTATCCTGTTCATAAATAGCAGGCGTTGAAGGAATGAAAGGAGTCGTGCTAAAGAGAAGTCGACGCTGCAAAGCACGAAAATCGACCAAATATCTGAGGAAGCTAGGTTATGTCAACTTTTGTGAGGTTAGCCAACTGATTAACTACCTAGTTCGAGAACATATCTTATTTTCATGTGAGAAATCGTTGATATTTCTATGCACGTTTATATTTCAGAATAATCTTATGACTGATTGAGCGACAATTTAGAGTTATGTTCTGTTCGAGCTAGAAGTCAACATCTTTGCGATGTTACCTATCAAATGTCCCTGATATATTTCGATTAGTAAGTTCACTAGATGACGCAAATGCCACGTATCACCATTACCTCTTGTAGACATCGCAGGAATGTAATTAAGTGATTTCGCAGGCGTGACATCAATATAACATCCCAGAGATGTAAATGTCACGAGTGTTTGCTGAAATCTATCCTGTTCATAAACAGCGGGCGTGAAAGGAATGAAAGGAACCGTGCTAAAGAGGAGTCGACGCTGCTGACTGACAGCGCCTTTCAGGTCAATGATAGTGTGCTTCATTATTCACACTTGAGTGCTCACCTCAGTCATGAAAATGAATGTGCTTTCTCCGTTAAATGACCACTCTGCTTAAAAATTTAATAGTATTCTCTTTAGTACCAAGGTTGTTTTGCATACATTTCCACTGAAAGTTTGCTATATTCATCGCATGCACAGTGTAACCAAACCTCATTCATTTCATATTCATGTTCGTTGCCTATTATATCATAACGGTTTTCATGATGTAGTGCGAAGATCGCGTGAAGGAAATGATACGGTGACGGGGGTGTGATGTCTGATCCACTTCAGAATGGTAGTCAGTGTCTGAATTGAAGCTACAACCTCGAACTGAATTATGGAGGTGATAAAACTGGATAGTTTTGCCCGTAACCCAATTTATTTGGATGGTGAAATGTAAGACGAGTCGAGTAGATGAAAAATTTGGACGGAATAGAGATCTGAGTAGAGTAGCTTTTTCCCATCTACAATTTGCTCTTCTTATTGTATTTACACTGAATTTATAGGTTTGAAGTCTAGTTTTATATAAAGTCGATCTATTATATTAGCGATATTGAGTTAGTTTTGTGATGTGATTCCTAGTTTCGTAAGAATTTTTACTTTCTTGAACATCGAATGAGAAACCTAATCGGAAAATCAGAAAAATGTCTCCACACTCATTGCCTTTATACTTTGTTGCCTAGATTATGCTTTCTTATTGATCTCAGGAAAAAAAAAAGTGATTGAAACTGACGAGAGGCCAAAAAGTCTGAAATCGGTCTGAAATTGTGCTCGTCCCAATAATGAGGAACCGGAATTAAAAAAATGTTCCCTTTTTTTTTATTTCATCTGATAGAGCATGAAAATCTGTTCACAAAAATACCCTTCTGACCTCGATCCTTCCACTATTTTTTTTTAAAACCTCTACTATGTAACGAAAAATATCAAATGATGACGTCAGCATTTACTCATTCATAAATGCTCTCCATCTCCTTCTAGTTACGATAAAATACTACGAAATACTATAAAATATTTAGATTTACTACAGTGAGTTGGCAATACGAGATTGATTTGACAGCAGCTAAATTCACATCATTCAAAGTTACAATGGCGTCTGAGCAGTTTTGCTGTTGACAAAGGCACTCTTTTGGGCCAGTTACGTGGTTAAACGTTGCTCGTTGCTGTTCTGCGATTTAGTGATTTGCATTAGCTAAGTTCGTTAATTCATGGATCGAGTAGAGAGACTGAGCCAGATCAGCTGATCACTGAGCGCATGGAGCTTAAGAAATAAAAACGAACGGGGTTTGAACTTTTGGAGCGTGTAACATAACTAGACGACGAGGTGGGAACATGGAATTTCCCAGACGTGCCTAGGAGGGCACATTCCTTCCTGTGATAGCAAGAAATCAACTTGATGCTGGGTATATGTCCACGGACGATCTCCACAAATGCAGTAACCAACCATAACCTCATAATAGCAATTTGTGCTTGAACGTTCACGAATTTTCCTTTGATTATCCAAATTCGCCATGCAGATTGTTCATATGAAGATCATGTTGAATGAGAATGTAGGTAGGTAGGTTGAATTTTTATGTTTTCTTCACAATGATGTGTTTATAGGTATAAGATGAAGTTAATTCAAGATACTTATGGGTACCTACTTTCACATTCAGACTTGGCCTGGCATTCTATTCTCCAATGATGAGCATATCAACATTGATACGCTGCATTGTTGCTAGTCCGTTGTACCTACTTGAGCAGATGCTAGAAAAATTGGAATACTTGCTATTCATGTTATAACCAGTTAGGAAAAATTTCATTTTATATAATGAACATGATTCCAGCGGTATGAGAAGAAAAACTATGGAAGTGTTCGAAAGGAGTCCAAGTTTCCCAATGCTACACAGAAAAGATTGAACACGCTCTACATTATATCCTTGGAGTATTCAAAAATGTATTATGGATGCCTGTGGATAAGGTAATACAAGATAATGAGATATGTTGTTTTAATAAGGGATAAAGAACTGAAAATTGTCAACACTAATGTATCACCATTTTAGTGTTTAGAATGGAAGTCAACAGGGATTGCACATATCCTTACTTTAGAACAAGTTTTAAAGGATCTGAAGGCGTTTCGAATGATAAGCAAGTGAGTTTTTTTTTAAACGTTATCAGGATGCAATGGTTGCTAGAGTGTAACAGCTTGTAAAACGGCAGAAAGAAATCTTCACATCAAGATATTATGGACAGAAGATAATAAATTTGCTGAATACTAAATGGAGATGACAATGTGTGTATTCTTAACGTGAGGAGTAAAGCATATTCAGTTGTAATGGAGTTCAATGAAGAAGAGAACGAGATTAACTTTGTCAAATGTGAAGACTGTGCTGCCCATTCAGGTAAGTTGAAGATAAACTGTGGTATGCAGTATCCTTTGGGCTAGAAATAGAACTTGTATTTTTGATCTGTGTGTGATCAGTTGATGGTGGCACATGGCACACCTGATCTCGTACTAAACACCCTCAGTACTATGTCTTTTCAAGAATCTGCCTTCGGGAAATTCTTATCAGTTTGAGTTATCTGCTTTTCAGCTACATGTTCTGTTGGTCATTTTTGTTGATGAAGTGTGAATAAGGTAATATTTCGAAATACTATAGTTGATGAATATTCTCTTAACTGGATTTGTTCCAGTCATTTATAATTTATATGGATCAAATACATATCAGAGAAGTAAACAATACTTCTCAATAGGTTTTATATTGATAAAGATAAGTGAGATCTTTCACTCTTATTCGAACCACCAACAGAATAAAACGGTTTAAAGAATGTGAGAGCAAAAACATTTGTTCCTGTATTGATAATATTACTATTAATTCAAATTGGCCAGTGTGTTAGTAAGGAAATATTAATTTTCGAAAACAAAACTAAAAAAATAGTTTCGTTTTCATACGGTCAATAACTATTTCAAAACAATATTGAAATTGTTAGTTTTTCATCACTATACAGTTCAAAAATAAAAAGTGAGATCCTGGGCTAAACAAAATCAACTATAGCTTATCCAATCCATCTTGGCACAAACTCGGTTCCTTATCCAGTTGCACACTGGTAGTTTAGACTGTGACGAAAGAAAAGACACCGTATAGGAATAAATTTCAACACAGTGAACACATATAATAGGTGGTTTTTTTCCCTAGTATATTTCACAGAGAATACTGGGCATATACTTTATCAGTTCTGTGCCAAGATGGATTGGATAAGCTGTAAATATTTATGTATCCATTATTTTTCTTAGTTGGTTATACCATAACTGTTTCAATAGATATTACTATCTTTTCTTTGTCATTTATTGTGTGTGTATTATGATCTGATGACATTATTTTAAATATTTAATTTTTTTTGTATTTACATCGCTATATAAGAATTCATTTCTTAGGATCAGCAACTCAATGAACTTTAAAATAAAAAGATGTCTAATAAGTCAAACTTTTATCTTTCCAATGCTGGATTTTTGAACTCAACTAAACTAACATCAATCAACTACTAATAACCAAGAAAGATGAATGAATACAGGAAAACCCCATTGGGGGTTTATTAACTTTCGTCTGTCAATAAAACTAACAACTAAGAAGATGGCCATCTTTTCAACTAAGAATGAATAACTATGAACTTAACGTATGTGCATAAAACACAATATTTTCTGACATTACCAGTAATTCAAAAAACAAATTAAAGATTGTGATGAGAGGAAGTTTGTGTCATACAAATCAATTGGTGTAACCAAAACAGTATTACCTACTTGAAATTAGTCGGAATCAATATGGATCGTGAAGAAGTTATTGAAATGATTAGTATTATACTTTTATAAGTCACAACTTTTGTTGCCACTGGAGTGATCAAGAAACAAAAAAGACGGAATGATGATATCTATACATAGTGAGAAACATATTTACAAGTGGGGTATTATTCAAGGCGTTTCATGGTGGTATCCGTTAAAATACCTTTAGAGTTCTGAAAACGACTCCTGGTAGATGTGGAATCTGGAATAACCATATCTCTTTTTATTGTATTTATTTTCAATATGAGACATTTCACCTACAAACACATCTGTTTTAATATCATCAGAGCTTTCCCAGTATGAAACCAAAAGTAGTTGGGAGGATTAAACCAATCCTTCCCATTATTTGACATGCATGTTTTGGTTACATTTTACTGACAGCCAGTGGGATTCACAGGTGGCTGTTGTGTGAGAATAACATTCCTCATAATAATTTGTTTATACAACACATAATCCACTTTGACTATTTTTCAGGGGGATGCAAACATGCTATTGCATTCTTAACTGGGATTCATCGACATAGTGAAGAACCTTCTCCTACTGCAGTCACTTGCTACTGGAAGAAGTCTGAGTTGGCGTCAATAGCTTCGTCAAAGAAATTCATTCTTGCCAAAGAAATAGGAACTTTAGATTTGGAGCCTATGGTAGCTGGAGACAGAACTTTCTCGAAAAATGTTGTTGACAATAGTATATCTAGTGAAAGAATGAATACCCAACTCACTAAATACTATAGGGAATTTGATGATACTGAGCACCTCTCTTTCCACTATCTACTTAGTGCATACTTTGATGAAGTTAAAATGATCATTGAAATGTTTATACAATTTGTGAATAATTTTTTCTCCTACTCTGATTTTTTAGTTCAACCAGTCCATATCATTTCTGAATTGATTTTTTGTGAAATAAAGCATAATACTGAATGTTTTTTTTGATACTTTCCAAAAAGTATACTGAATGAAAAAAAAACTGTTTTGGATTTCATAATTTATTGAAATAATAATGAAAATTAATTTTGTACCAAAAATTATCAGTGGGAAAATAAGAGGTGATGCATTTGCTGTATTTTGAGAAGTTGAAAATTTGCCTACATTTGAAGCAAAACAATTATTTCTAGGAAAGACATCAAAGTGAATGCTTTTAATTTCTCAAAATACCACCATGAGAAAAACCCACCAAAAACTCATGATATCACCTACAAAGCAATAATTACAATTTTGTCCTATATGCATAATCTAAAAACACATTGTTTTGTTTTACTGGGTTCGTTAACCGTGGCCTGCAACTTTTAGTGCATTTGAGGGTGATAAGGTAAAGGACACAGTACCAACTTGTCGAGCGCTATAACAGTAACCAGATCACTACGTCATTACCTTACCTCATTTGAAGGTGTTCAAGGCAGTTGTAGATGAAACGTCAGTTATTCTAACTTGAAGGCCACGGCCAACAAACCATAATGGCTTTATATTTTTATTCAAATTTATGAATTGATATCACTTAGGAGGTAAATTTTCAAACATTCACTTAAAAAATATGTTAGTGATGAGATCGAGGATTTTACTGAAAATTCAAAAAATCATTTTGTCATACATAAAAATCTGAAAGAAATTATGACGTTCTAGCTGAAAGTAAACTTTAATCTTGAAAAAACAAAATGTTCAGGTGGTGACGTGAGACACTAATGATACATAGGATTCCTTCAGAAACAAAGGACCAAGTAATAAAATAATAACTTTTCAGGATTCAATGGCAAGATTTAGGAATAAGAATCTAGAATTGTAGTTATTTTATTATATGTTTGTATTCGTGAAATGTTTTACTGTCTCATTCAATTTACATTGTGGACAGAATAAAAAAAACAAAGAGATTATTTGATACTCGATTCAAAGTCCAAATTTAAAAAAAAAACTTTTGAGCAGAAATTCAACATTTTGATTTTTCAACACTTCACAATGGAAATAAATCTTCATAGAGTAAGTAAGTGAACATTTCACTCAATAATCCTAAACAATTCCAAAAATTTATACAACATATTTTAGTGATGTGTCCATGAATATTTGAGAGGCTGATTTCCATTTCATATAATGATTTATACTTTTATTACATTTCGAGAAAAGGAAAAGATGTGTGATGCATTTTTCAGTAAAATCAATTTGCCAAAAATTCTGTTTGGAATAATTCTATTATATTTTTGATTTCAGTTAAGGGTATAAATCAGTCATTAAAACTAAGTACATTACCAGTAAAAGCCTATCTCCTATTTTATTACAAGATTGATAATTTCAGAAAAGTATACACACCACAGTGAGCAGCAAAATTGAACGAATTATATATATACATATAAAATTTTGGTATTCTTGAATCATGGATATTTTTTTCATTGTGGGTTCCTGGATTTCGGATTTTATTGAGAAAACGACTTCATCTCTGGCCATGAAGACCATCAGTTTATTGTTGAAGTATCATTCTATGATGTCATGAAGTTATTGTTACTTGAATCGCGTTCAGATATTATTTGTGGTAACATTTTATATTATACTCAAATCAGTGCCACAAATATATATATATATATATATAAACATATATATTAGAGTGAACTCGTGACGATACCTGGGGAGTAGGTAGATTGAGGCCCTGGCATAATATATGTATTTATATATATATATTAATAATTGAATTAGTTTCTATAAATATTAATACAGTATTTTAACTATGTTTATATTGAAAGCAATTTTTACATGAGTGAATAAGTAGTAAAAAAATGTACCAAAAGTAATGATGCAAAATTATTAAAAGATATACAAATAAGCATTCAAAAAATTATACTAAACAATCAATCAATTTTCAAATCAGTTTTATATTTCAGTTTACCATGAGATGATATTTCAAATGATTGAAAATGAATAGAATTTTATGTGGGCATGTTATATAAATTGAGGTTTGAGAAAAAATATGAATATAAAATCTATTTATTTGTACACAGTTTTCAAATTTCAAAATAGGTGATAATATTTCTGATACATGGTACCCTGAGCATTTCATGAACATAGTTTTGGATTACATTTGTGTATTAAACTAGTATAATAATACAAATTTTTTATATATAAGGTAAGTGGTAAGCAGAACGTATGACTAATGAACAACTCGACAGTGAATAAATTAAATTGGACAGTTAAAATACAATCACTATAAAATTATTTCATAAGAGATAAAACGTTTTCCATGCTATAGCAATATTTCCCACAAATTATCCTGTTTAGAGATATAAACATTGAAATGCAAAAAAAAAGACCTTTGAATTATTCAAAAACTCAATCACAATACATACAACTCATCAAAGTATTCAATATGAGGATTTTTTCAATATTCAAGGAAAAACAATTTTGAAATAAATCGGTTACTCGGTTTGCAAGCCATAGTGCTAAACAACTGACATTCCAAAAAAAAACACCTTTCACACAAATAACTGCTTTGAAAATTACACATCTAAAAGTGTGTAATCAATTTCTGAACAAAGGGTCCTGAAAATTAATAATTCCACAAGCAATGACAAAAATATAATCCAATAACTGTATGTGATTATGATCTATGCAAGAATGGGGTTCTAACATTTTAAAATTCCTCAGCCTCCCGATAACTCTTTCGACATGTATTCTCAAAGCATCTATTCTCTTGGATTCCCTCACTTCTGCAGGTGAGAGTACGTTGTAGAAAATTGTGGATATCACCACAAGCAGAATCGGAAGAATCAGGGTCATAGTCAGAATCTTTATATGTTGCTGATCTTGTATCAATACTGCTTGCAGAGTAGGTGGAACTGGATAGTTTTTGACAATGCACATCATTGCTCTTTGGACCTCTTTCACATTTAGCTGGCACAGGTTGCTCAAGATGGTCCTTGTTCACCTGAAATGTTTGTTGATCTTAATTGAGTGTTCAGCAATAATGTACTGATATAAAAACTCCGGCGAGTCATGAGTATATTGTCAGAGAAGAGAAAATGAGTCAGCCACCCTTGCTTTGAGAGAAAGAAACAACATTAAATGCAATTAATCTGAATGGTATGCAACAACGAATAAACAGTAACACATACACCTCCAATAACCACAAGCTGGTGGTAATCTTTTGTCTGTATTTATTCTACTCTCACAATATATGTTTTTATTTGTAGTTATTCCAATGGCTCTGTTAGATTACATCCAAATGATGATACATTTCATCGATAAAAACTCCATTGAGTCATGAGTATGTGAAATTAAACTTGAATTTCATTAGAAAAGGAATAAACGAGCCACTATAATGAATATAATACATAAAAATACTTCTAAACAGAAAAACTGTGAAATAGCATAAGCAGCACTATTATTGGAATTTGTTGGGTACTTACGAATACATATTACTCAGTCATTGTTTTTTTCAAAACAGATCAATGGGCCAGAATATGAATTCAAGCTGAATTTTTTCACTCACCTCAGTTGGTTGTTTTCGTTTCATTTCAACTCCATTCTCACCCGGACCAGACACAGATATACTTGGCACAACATCCTTCTTCAATCTAGGTGTATCATTCATCAATTCCACTTTCAAAAAATTCTCTGCATCTTCTTCCAACTAAAAAAAGGTATGTGATTTCGAGTGTGATCTTGCTACAATACCTTAAAGCCAAGCCTAGCCAAATTCTATAATAAAAATCAATTCAATGAACACTTTCTTGGAGTCAATATTCATTATTATTTCTTAAAGTAGTAGTTACAACTACACGAAAGTGTTTGTGGATGGCTAGTTTTGAACTCTAGTTATAATTTGGATTAATTTTTAGGTATTGTTACAGAAACAAGCAATCATTTTAAGAGTATTTTATACGATCAATTCCTAAACCGAATCACAATTTTCAGTTACTTACGTTGAAATGATCCTCGCAAACGTAGGCCCTAACTCTTTTAGAAACCCTATCACACCCATTCGAAGCAGTTAACCAGGCATCCCTCCTCGATGAATCGATCGGCAACAGAAAAAAGTACTTATTTGCGGAAACTTTAGAGTTGTTCTTGCACTCAGTTACCAAACAAAACTTCACAAAATCACTCTTCGATGCCATAATTTCGGGAAATTTTCCGTTGAAGCGCGAAATAACATGAAAAGTTGCGAAAGAATGTCAACACTGTCAAGTCAACAGTAATAAGTTCCTGCAACTTGTAAAAATGAAATTCCTCTAAGATATTCATTCATTAAATAGGAGGGGTGTGGCTTACCAAAACCCAACTTCATACGGTTGTATTTATGAATGAAAGTGTTGACGTCAGCATTTGATATTTTTCGTTACATAGTAGAGGTTTTAAAAAAAAATAGTGGAAGGATCGAGGTCAGAAGGGCATTTTTGTGGACAGATTTTCATGCTTTATCAGATAAAATAAAAAAAAAGGGAACATTTTTTTAATTCCGGTTCCTCATTGACATTTGATTCCTGCAGAATTCTGCACTGACACTTGTGTGATATAATTCAATCCTCTTCGTGTTATTATCCAGAGGAGTTTGTTTTTATTGAAAGTTGTTAGTCCGATAACCCACTATGTAGGTGAGTTTCTCTTGATCTGAATGAATTGTGTTTGCATAGTCTAAGAAACGGAATAGAGGTTCTCTCTTCAACCATCTGTTTACTAAATGAAACATACTTTTTATATGGTTTCATAAATAGACGATTCCCCTTATAATGGCTTGCCCATCAAAATGTGATCCAGATTATAACAGTGGGATTCAAAAATTTTCACCATATGGAAATCTTTTTTTTTTTGTCGATTTGTCAGAAAATTTTATTCATTATCAAAATTGGTGTATTGCAAAATACTTGAATACAGAATTGAAGCTACAACTTCGAATTGAATTATGGAGGTGATAAAACTGCTTAGTTTTGCCTGTAACCCAATTTGCTTGGATGGTGGAATAGATTTATGAAAAAGTTGGACGGAATAAAGAACTGAGTAGGGTTACTGTCCTCCATCTACAATTCGTTGTATTCAACTTATTGTATTCACACTGTGTTCCTAGGTTTGTAGTTTAGTTTTACATAAAATCGATCAATTTTATTAGCGATATTGAGTTATTTTCGTGAAGTGATTCCTAGTTTTGAGGAAAATTTTCTTTCTTGGACATCGATTGAAAAACCTAATCGAAAAGTCAGAAAAAATATCTCCACACTCGCTGTCTAGAGTCTAGAGTATGCTTTCCTATTGATTTCAGGAAAAACAAAGATGGAAACTGACGAGAGGCCAAGAAGTCGATATTCCCGTTCATTAAGGTACGAAAAGATGCAGCTTTCAGTGATTAAAAATATACTTTCACTCCCACCCGTAAATATTCTGATTTATTTATAGTTTATTCGACGGATGAGTAGGATATTACAGTCAACTAGATGGATATATGATCACATATCCACACAAGGAAGGATATGAAGTCCACCAATCACAGAGAACAGAATACTTGGTTACCAGAGACAACCTTGTAGAAACGTCTGTCTACCTAAAAACACGAATTCCAAGTTGTTTCATTTAAGTATAAGTGAACGTACTTATATCTGAAGTATTTTCTAGTCCATTGAGTCAATAAGTTTGAATTGTCACAATAGATTTTTTTTGTGGAATTGAAAGACTAACATGTACTCCTCACTCCAATAATCAACTGAAATTATGTAGTCTAACTGGCGTAATTGGTTAGAGTGCTATCACTTTGACACATTCCACTATATAGTCGTGGGTTCGAACCTCACCAAAACCGACTTCGTTCTTGGCATTTTTTCAATTTGACATAACTGTTTTTATCTTTATTGTTCAATACTGAATTCAATAAAGTTTATTCCCTTTGAGTTTTTTCAAAATATCGGAAGAATACTCTTTATCTGGAATTGATTATCAATATGATACTTGAAAGAGAGTTCTGAAGTATTTACCTGCTCGAAAAGAAAATTATCGGTTATAATTGCACAAGTGCATAAAAATTACCGGTAATTCTGCAAGAAAGCCTGATGTCTAAAAATTGCAAGTTCATTTTCATTATTTTGGCGAAAGTGCCCGAGTCCGAACGACGAGGACTCTTTTACAAAATATGAAAATAACCGAATGCAATTTGTATAAGATATCACGCTTGAATGCAAAATTATCTGGTCATTTTTATGCACGAATGTAATTCATTGGAATATTTCACGAATAAAGAAATTCTCAAGGAAATGTTATTTTTTGTTCATTTATACTTTCCTCTATAGATTGTATGGAGCACTCACCAAAACGCGAAAGGTTTTTCTATTTTTGAAGTCTATCTGACATTTATTTGTGTTGTTTACTGACGTCTAGCGATACGGTTTCAAATGTGTTGTTATGGTGACTTGATACAATGCAATTACCGCTGTAGATAAGTTTTCGATAATTGCATTGCTCTTATGGGACATTTTATATATGAGGGAAATATTCTGTATAACTCGAATGAATACTCAAACTTTGCCCTCGTGCGATATGGCTACCATATCTACGCTTTTGTACAAGCTATTAGTGTATACAAATAAATTTTGTAAACAGTGGACTTTCATCATTTTCCTGTGTGCTCTTCCACACACTTGCACTTCCACGATCTATTCATGTCGAAACTTTCCTTCCATGTCACGGGAAGTACAAAATTATCCCGAGAAAAACTAGACGTGGAAGTACCGCAATTCCGATGTCGGCCTTTCGACGATAACTCAACTGTCGGTCTCGATACACATTCACCGGAGATCGGGCGACCTTCGCACGTCCCTCTTTCAGGACCGCATGAATATTTCAGGAGCACCTTCAGCTAACACACGGAATTTGTCAGCATGGGAAGTTCTCGAGATCTGATCGATGACGATGGTAGCAAAGGATCTTTCCGCAGGATGAAGGGTTCGTCGCAGTTTTTTTATTTGTCCGACTTATTTCATTTTATAAGGAGAGTTTAACAAATGAAATAGGATAAGACTAAAATAAGAAAGTAAATAAAATACACTAACAATAAGGGCAGAAAACATGTGTTCATACAGATGACGAAAATGAAAGAAAAAATAAGAATGAACCAATCAAGTTGTAGCTTTTTTGACATGAAGCTAGGAAGCATCTGAGTGCATCGAATAATGACTCATTTATCACAGCAGTTATCAATAGGTAATATTAAGGTCGAGCAAAAAGACGTATAATGGGGATATTATAAAATAGGAGTGGTTAAAAGTTATTTAGTTTCTAAAAGAATTCATGTCAGTCACATAACATTCTTATAATAATAATAATAAGAGCTGCATAGCGTATGTGATTTTCAGGAGTATACAAATTGAATTGCGGTTCTTGTCACAAACTTTATATTGTTCAGATGGAGAGATGTTCCACCAAAAAATTCAAGTATAGAGTATATAAATAGTTATCAGAATGGAAAAATCCTTTCCTGACTGGAAGGCAAGAGTTGAATCATGATTCGGACTTCCATTGTCTATAATATTAACAATATTGAAGCCGATCAGCGCCCCATTTTAGTAGCACCGGTACGCCTCATTGTTAGTACCACCCCATTTCCCCACCATAGAGAATTTGGGTATTCATAACCTATTATATCTCGAAATGTTGCCAGTCATCATCCGAATTGTGGATACCAGCGATCGAAGTGCCGTGAGTACAACACTCAACTTGAAATTTGATTTCAACATCTGTTCATATGACTTCATATTTCTTTATTTGAATTCTTTGACTCTGCTGTTTTATATTGAATATCTCAAATTTTGTGTCACAACATTATATTCTTTGATCATTCAAACCTTCAATTCAATTTATTGATCTATTTCAACCTTTTTGTTTGGATTTGATTGCCTTATTTCATTTTCATTTCTCATAATTTTTTCTTTTGTCTTGGCAACAGGTTTCGATAGCATTGATAGTATAGACAATGAAAGACTGAACCGATACCATTCAAGCAAACCCAGGCAATATGTGTCATTAGTTTCTCCAAGAAGGGTTATTAATGGTAATAAAGATATGTATTTCTGGAGAAGTGCATATTTGGAGTTATTGTAGTACCAGAACACGTTTGAAGAATTTATCGTATGGTAAAACACGTTTACCGTTTTGTAAAAGTCGAGCACCTCTCTTGTGATATTTTCTTGGATTACACTGAGGATATATAGATGAAGATATAGAACATGTGGATTATACTCCCGTATTAATGAAACTATGCGGGCAATGTTATTATCCAGAGAAGTGGAACGAATCAGACCATTTGTCGAGGAACTTTATGCTGATTTCCAGCTGAAAACAAAGCAAATGAAACGACAGCCATTAAACAAATTGAGACATACCGCACTTTTTCCAGAAAGTAACCATACAAATGAAAGAAAAGGATCATTAGTATTTTACGAGTTTCGCCATTTAAAGCGAATGGCGTTTTCGTGAATTGCTGTCGAGTAAATAATCGAAATTAAATGCAAAAGCTGGCAGAAACTGAGAAAGTGGACTCTGAAAGTGCAGATGCATAACGTGAGAGCTGTATTTATTTATAAAAGCCGTGCGACACTTACGAATTAAAATATGTTCGATAGTGATGTGTAACGTTCCTGAAATAAAACAAGCAAAAATAAAACATAATGTGAATGAAACGGAGATATTCGAAAAATTAAAATCGCCACTAAAGCAGTTATTGATCCCTAAATAATTATCACTTCTGTAGAAAGAGTGTGTTTTTTATATTAATTCGAAGATGAGAAATAAAAAAAAAAATGTTCCATATACCGTGCACAGCTGAACTGGCCAATTGAAAGAAATGGCGCAAAATGCGGGTGTTGTTTTCATTTCAATTATAATAATTATGAAAACAATTTTCTGGCTTGTTCTTTTTCAGATCAAAGAAAGTGAGGGAATACAAAACTTCTGTGGAAGAAGTGAAATGAAAAATCTTCAAAAATACTCTCTGTTGAAAAGTAGGTGTATATCATTCAATATATACAATGTGTATATGCACTTGCATCGAATGATAGGAATGAAGACAGACCATATGATCAGTAAATCTATGTGATTGAGTGAAAAGTCATCAATATCAAAATTTCAAACAGAAAGAAATGATGGAATAAAAAACTACAATGATGAAATTCAAGCAAATGAAATCGAGATGAAAATTGATCGAAAAATAGAAACGAGGAAATGTAAATAATCCAAATGAACAGAATTTGAACAGGAGTATTATTGATAAAATGAAAGAAAAAGGTTTCAAACACAGGTGTATTTCAGGAAGCATAAAAATTCGGCCTACTGCTCATATTGCAAACTTCTCGATCGTGTTGAGCTTAACGAACTTGTTACCTAATATGCTATTTTTACGGCTATAACACAAAACTGCTCATGCTGCAAACTTAATACTCGTAGGAAAAGAGACTATCACTTCTTACACGTTTAAAAATATACTGTCGTGTACTATGAATAAGTATAGTTAATACAGTTTTAAAACTGTCGTCATGGGCGTTGATAAATGAAGTACACTCTAGCGATAGACAGATTGGCATAGAATTATGGAATTTCAGATTTATGAATGAAAGTGACGTATTGAATATCGAGGAAGGAAAATTAATATTTTTTTACAAACTTTTTTGTAAACAGTTACGGGTATATCATTCATTGAAATATGGAAGTTCATCTGTAAAAAAGTTCTTTCCTAGTTTTCCAATACGAAACTTATGCCGTTCCAGAGGTTCGAAGCACATATCGTGAATAGCTAATTCCGAATTATTTTTAAAAATCGATGATTCACCATATTCATAAATTATAAAAGAATATTGCGTTCCTTCAAAGTATGAATATTGACACCTATAATACCTATAAACGATGAGATTGGCACCTTCGGTGTAAAAGTTGAAACTTTTCCTACAGATCAATTACCCTAGCACCAAACTGATATTTTTTGCACCCGACGCGCGTTTCGCTTACAAGATCAGCATCTCTAGAAGAAGAAAAATGATACTTGATTGAAAATTGATAATTGATACGCTATCGATTTTCTTCTCCTGAAGATGCTAACTTTGTTAGCGAAATGCGCGTTGTGTGCAAGAAATATATTAATAATAATAATAAATCGTCTTTCATTGAAGATTAAAAAAAATCAATACAAAAATTTACACAAGACTGATGGCGAAGTCTAACTCAATCTATTCTACTCGACCATGAGAGAGATTCCGCCCAAATGAGTAAGAACTTAATATTTACCTAAGTGTTACCTAAGTTTACCTAAGTGTTATGAGATTCGGCAATTAGTAATAATGCAATAATGCTGAATAGCGATATCAGACTTCGACCGAAAAATCGCGACAAGTCAGAGAGGGAGTTTAGTTTACCACCTTTCGAAGAGAACACATCCATCACTCCTGAAAATGTACCTCTGGTTAGTGTACCATATCTTTGTACTTTCATATTGCTGAATTTTATTCATAACATTGTTGAAGGCTATGTTTTATCTCTATTTCAATAAACCTGACTATTCCCTACCAATGATTATTATTGCTATATGAATTCTACCATCTGAGTTAACCCCCAAACCGCGAGCCTTTTGGGTTCGCGACATGTGGTGGGTGCTGGAGGTGCCTGTGTAACTATTCGATAGCCGTATGATGCACCAACAAATTATGAATTGTTTTGTTTATTTCGCCCTTTGACTCACATTCCACTATATTTGAGTAATCCCAAGGATATTGTACCATTAATTAAGAACTTACTGGCGTTTTGTTTTATATTGTTTCATGTGGAGCTGATAGGACCAACCAAACCTAACACAGACACGACACAAAATGGGCCCCCATGGAAATTCTGTGGAAACTTCAAGTAGAGGAGTCCCTTCCCAGCAAGTACCGAATCCACGATGAACCCATCTGTAGATGTGATAAGCCATTCAATAAACCCCATGGCAAATTGGAGGGATTCAGACCAGAAATTCCAATGCTGTATGGAACTGGGTCAGTGACTGAAGGCTATGTTTTATCTCTATTTCAATAAACCTGACTATTTTCTACCAATGATAATTATTGCTATATAAATTCTACCATCTGAGTTAATCCCCAAACCGCGAGCCTTTTGGGTTCGCGACAATATTGTAACGCTGTTATGCGTTACGTGTCACTTAGACGCCGAGTCCAGGTCACGGGTTTGCCTCGGGCGCCACCTCTGTTTACCGTGTGAAGGTCCACTTGCTCTGGGCAGCTTCAGTGAAGAAAGAAATACTCCAGGGGTCACTATGGTATCGACTAAATCAATGGTGGCCAGTACGGCAGGCTTTAATTGCCGTTTCTGGGTTCAAACCCTGGGTACCTGCTGCTCGTAGTTAAAATAAAACAACTGTATGGAATAACGAATTATATTATAAAAATCCAAAAAGAAAATGTCAGGTTAAACAATTAGTATCAATGATTGAGTAAAACAAATCTATTAGTACTTTTACAGGCGGAAGCAACAGCGGAAAAAGGTTACGCATTCACCTTCACAAGCTCATCGATTCTAAGGGATATACTACGGGGCAAGCGGCAAACGGTACGCAAGCACAAGCTCAAAGCACTAATTCAAAGCTCTAAACACGAGGACTCGTGGTTCTCAGTTCGTGACGGATAATAACGGTGGTAAAAACTATAAGGGGTGTTTGGCACACGGGCCTTGACAAATTCTAATAACGGTATACTGATACACCCGGTATAATGTGAAAACGTGGGGTGTTCATCACACGGCCCCTTCAAAAATCTATGCACCTTCGGTATACTCTAAAAATTAGGGTGTTTAGCACACGGCCTTAAATCAGTAAGGGTGTTTAACACACGGCCTTCTCATCACAATAATATTCCGCTCGGTTCAATAAGGGTGTTTATCACACGGCCTTATTATTAGGAAGGGTGTTTAGCACACTGCCTTCTATAAAATAAAACATTCAAATATCGGAATACAATAGGAACTGAGGACCACTACCTTTTTACCAATATCCACTTACTCAAAATCGGCACTTCCAAGCTCTCCTGGATGGTTGGATAGACGGATTATTGATCGGATATTTCCCTTCGTTTAAATGAGTTCTAATAAGCAGTAAGATGCTCTCGGTTGGAACTCCTTGATGGGTGCTTTCGAGACTATTTGAAATAGCTCTCTACGAAGTGTCCGGTAGTGGGCGAGTGGTGCCCTCTGTCGGCGATACGGTGTATCAACTTCGTACCGACAGTCTGGCATACCGCAGTTATCTATCGCGACAGAGTCACAATTCGATCCAGTTTGAAAGCGGTGACAATAGAGGAAGTTATTCATTCGAACGGAGCAATAACATAAACGCTTAGTGATTACAGTTGATTCTACCTGACTTACCCTGGGAAAATTAGTAACTTCGTTACAATATGAACGATTAATTGCTTGAAACATTTCGATAAGTGAGTAATGGCTGACCGAGATAACATCAAAGAGAATTCATTATATTATAGACTTTATGAATGATTAACTAGGTGCATATCAGTTTGGTGTTAGGAAACTCTAGGAGAAGTTTCAGAATCTATATCCAGTACAGCAGTATTTGTAAGCCTCTTGGAGGTTTGTTATCTTCAGCCTTTCGAGAAAAAAAATTAATATCTGCCTGTCGATTATAGATATTGACATTGTATTCAATTAAGCTCTTTAACAGGCGTTAAGGAAAGCGAGGAAACATTGATATTCAGCTCTCTTCCGAAATAACTGATCGAAGATGTCACCAACTCTTGGTAGCGATAGTTTTGAACTCTTTTTGCATATTTAAGAACAGCCGGAGACTGATTTTTCTATAGAAGCATCAAAATACACAGTTTTTGATCACAATCATCTTATTTGAAGTACTAATAAAGACGTAAACAGAGAACTGTCACTTCTGAATGACAATTGGTAAAAAACAACTGAAAAATTGCGGCAACATCCAGAGTGCTGCCAACCAAATGCCAAAGAATAACAGGCACCAAATTTGAAATTCAGTTTAAACGTTCCAATGCATTTCCATCAATGGATTGGTACCACTGTGGTGATTTTCCTCTGTCATCGATGACATGCAATAGTTTTTAAATTGTTTAGGGGCCGTTCATAAAATACGTCACACTAAAATCAGCTTTTTTTGACCCCCTCCCCCCATTGTCACGCTGTGACACACTAAGACCCCCCCCTGCTGAGAATGATGAATTCTAAATGATATTACGCAAATTCTGAAAATTAAAAATATTTATTTAGTTATTATAATAAAATTCAACTGAATCAATAAATATCTATCATAACGAACATATAAGTAATAAATAATATTTATATTATTCAGAAGTCCAAGGATTTTCTAAATGGGCCGAAATATCTACAATTGGTATTGCACCATTTTCTTCTGCATCTTCAAAACTACCGTCCACTTCATCGTCATCTAACCATTCTGGAGTCACTATAGATTTGATGAAAAAATCTGACGAGTTTAGGAATTCGTTAGAGGATGTCGCACATGTAGATTTCTACCATAATCTACTGAAGATTTCTTTCATACCAAAATTTTTGAATTTTCGTCAGAAATCTACTAAAAAGGTAGAGTTCTACCAAAAGTGGTCACGCTGGCTAGCGCTCATGTCAAAAAATAAAAAACGGCGAACGTCACGTTGCCGTATACCCCCCGTCCCCCCTTGTCACACTCAGCCAGACCCCTTCCCCCCCCCCTTGTATGCGAACGTATTTTATGAACGGCCCCTTACACTGTATATGAATATATACATATATCTTTGAGGATCAAAGGAACGTTACAAAAACAGAAGTGATCGACTTCCTATGAACATATCCAGCAGGCATGAATTCTGACATATTCTAGGGACGACATCACCATTTTGTTTTCTTCTTCGTTGTGTTAGTTCCATACGCTGGCTGCGGTTCCTCACAATTCACATTGATGCTGAAGTGATGCTTTGCATACCTTTACTGATTAACCAAGTTTATCAGTGCAAATTAATTTGTGTAGGCAAGTTTACAGCTATGTTTTATTCATTGACGAGTCTAAAGAAAACAGAGCGTGTTTCAGTTGATTTCCAAAGAGACTTGCAAATATATTCTATGAAACACAGCTAACACGAAATTGAATATCAAAGAGTGGGCGGTATTTATGAACTCTTATTTTGAAAATATTTCTACATGAACTCTCCTCATTCAATTGGAAAGGGTAAGGTTTGTAGTGAGTGGGCATATTTGCCCTTTTACCGTCACGCACTCAGGTTTATCGTGGCTCGAATAATTGAAACTCCACTATATAAATATAGCTTTCCAACGAAAACGGTAAGTTTGTTTGGTGGGTGACCTTACAGGACCGATGGAGAGATCGTGACGCATAATTGATAAAATAATAAACAGGAATTAGTTGAATTCATTCAGGTAAAAAAACTGACTCGAAATAAGGCACTCAAATCAAAATAGGAAGATTCGAAATGATAGTTTTTCGAGAAGAATTGAAATGAATTTCTGGCGACGAATTTCTTCTCACAAATTTTTCGATTTTCAATTCGAATTACTTGCTCACCCAGTCAAATTTTATATTCGTTATTACTCTTTGATTAATTTCAATCATTTTTCATTTTGAAGTTAACACATTCCGTTGATATTTCATTTCTGATATCAGTATTATATTGTTCTAGATTAGATTCTCTCGATATTCTGAATTATTTACCAGGTTTCAATAAAGTGAATCATGAAGACAATGGAAGATTGAACCGATAGCACTTTTTCACCTTTTCATATCCATGCCCAGTGATATTGGTTGGGACTTCCATTGTCTATGAAATTAACTTCATTCGAACCTTTCGCAAAGAACTCATAAGATCGAGAGAATCTGAATCGAACAATAAATTAAAGATGAAAGAATTCAATAACACGATAAAAAAATCAAATATGCGACTGTCAAGCTTTGAAAAATGATGTATCAGAAAGCAATAACGTATTATCTATCAACAAATATTGTATAATGTGCCCATTATACGACTGATTGCTCGACTTTAATGACATCCATTATTCACTAGTGAATAATGATTCATTATTCACTGCTCTCAAATACTTTCTCGATTTAGCTATAATGTAATATTGTTTTGCTACAAAAATCGGTTTTTGAAATTTTATCGTGTTAACCACCAAATATTTCCAATTCAGTTCTCTACCTACATATACAGAAAAAGCAAGGAGCCTACTTTGAGTTATCAGCGACTATGAGTATGCGTGTCATATCGAAATTGCTTTCGAATCCAAACAAATTTGACCCAAACCTGTCAACAGTATTGTATGAAATATTTGTTGAATATAATAATAGTATTTTCAAAAATATGTATTTGATGTAACAAAATTTTCCATCAAAAAACTTCAACAAATTTCGTCGATAAAGTATAGTACTCTACTTGAGTTTAATGGCTATTACTCTCTTGGTGATTTAGACCACTCGCTTGCGACTCGTGGCCGTAAAAATCACGTCGTGAATAATAGTCATCATTATACGCTCGTTGAATAATATACTATTATATTCATACAGTCCCTTTATCACTATTTCGAGTGTCCCTAGAAGGCGTAGCCTTGTGCGGGCAAGGGTAGGCTACTCGTATTGGGCGTCGAAGCGCTCTGGGGCGTCTTACTGAATTCTACGTTGGTGCATTTGCTATTTCAACTGCAGGGAGACCTAGAAAAAACCCACAGTTCTACCGAGTCGGTTGATTTATTCATTCCAGATATCCCATTTACCAAATGTGGTATCTAGGCCACTAACAATTGTCTATCGTACCGAGCCGGTCAGAAAAATTCAGCCCTCACAGCGGATTGAAACAGCTGTGAAAAACACAAATTTAATATAAGGACCACACCTTAGACCGCTTAGCCACACCGAATAATAATGTGTCCAATGATTAGACCGAACAATCAAATCTGAAGAGGCTCTCAATGGTATAGGACGACGTTGTGCCCTGGTCCAATCTATATATATATATATATATATATATATATATATATATATATATATATGTATATGCAAGATGAATTTTTCTGGGTTTTTCATCCGTTAGGTATTTTTTGATTTGTTCGACGTTTCGAATTCCATTTTGAATTCATTCTCAAGAACTGTGAGACGAATATCTGTCCATACCGTCCTGGTCAATCAATCCCCTTACGAAGCAACCAAGCAAGAGCAAGCAAAGACTTCAATTGTCTGTTCTCCACGGAAACTGGTATTTATAATGACTCTCCTCAGTCATTATCCGACTTGGTCCGATATTAAGGCTGCAGCATCCTGCCCATCCAGGTATTATGTAGAAATTGATGTTTTCACGGATCTTCGATATGCAAGATGAATTTTTCTGGGTTTTGAATTGAAGTCTTTGCCTGCTCTTGCTTGGTTGCTTCGTAAGGGGAGTGATTTACCAGGACGGTATGGACAGATATTCGTCTCACAGTTCTTGAGAATGAATTCAAAATGGAATTCGAAACGTCGAACAAATCAAAAGATACCTAACGGATAAAAACCCAGAAAAATTCATCTTGCATATCGAAGATCCGTGAAAACATCAATTTCTACATAATACCTGGATGGGCAGGATGCAGCCTTAATATCGGACCAAGTCGGATAATGACTGAGGAGAGTCATTATAAATACCAGTTTCCGTGGAGAACAGACAATTGAAGTCTTTGCTTGCTCTTGCATGGTTGCTTCGTAAGGGGAGTGATTTACCAGGACGGTATGGACAGATATTCGTCTCACAGTTCTTGAGAATGAATTCAAAATGGAATTCGAAACGTCGAACAAATCAAAAGATACCTAACGGATAAAAACCCAGAAAAATTCATCTTGCATATCGAAGATCCGTGAAAACATCAATTTCTACATAATACCTGGATGGGCAGGATGCAGCCTTAATATCGGACCAAGTCGGATAATGACTGAGGAGAGTCATTATAAATACCAGTTTCCGTGGAGAACAGACAATTGAAGTCTTTGCTTGATCTTGCTTGGTTGCTTCGTAAGGGAAGTGATTTACCAGGACGGTATGGACAGATATTCGTCTCACAGTTCTTGAGAATGAATTCAAAATGGAATTCGAAACGTCGAACAAATCAAAAGATACCTAACGGATAAAAACCCAGAAAAATTCATCTTGCATATATATATATATATATATATATATATATATATATATATATATATATATATATATATATATATATCTTTGCTTACTCTTGCTTGGTTACTTCGTAAGGGGAGTGATTGACCAGGACGGTATGGACAGATATTCGTCTCCCAGTTCTTGAGAATGAATTCAAAATGGAATTCGAAACGTCGAACAAATCAGAAGATACCTAACGGATAAAAAAACCCAGAAAATTCATCTTGCATATATGTATATATATATATATATATATATATATATATATATATATATATATATATATATATATATATATATATATATATACATATATATATATATATATATATATATATATATATATATATATATATCGACGTTTCGATTGCTGGTATCTCCAATAATCTTCGGGTAATGACTTATAAAAGCTCTATTATTGAATTTTTCTTGTCCAATAATGAGATTTTTCAATCGTTTCAATAGAGATGCATAACACAAAGTTCCATAATATTTCATCTCCCTCCAGAATCCCTTTTCGTCTCGATATGTAATAACCCATTCTCAATTCAACAAGAGAAGGGGGCAGCACTATTATAAAGCGCCAACACGTATAAACTATCCTTTGACGCGTGAAGAGAAGTGGGGCATGTTGGGGAAAGACCCGACCCGACGTCAAAGTTAAACAATTCCCACCACTGCGAAACTACCAAACTACTCTCAAAAACACTTCCACAACTCCAGTCCGAAATCGGGTAACTTATGAGTTGCGGTGCGTTATTCTTGTCCCGAGTCATGTGGGTCTCCTGGAAAGCTGTTGCGGCTGAGGAATAATATACAGGGTGTTCCAGCAGTGCGTTATTGCTTGATATATCGATCATGTTTATAGGAATGGATGGAAGTTTCAGATTAAATTTGAATAGCTCGTTATCACCCATTTTCAATTATCGGATTTAATTGCACGAGTGCATAAAGATTACCGATAATTTTGCAAGAAAGCGTGATATCTAAAAATTGCAAGTTTTTTTTCATATTTTGGCGAAAGTGCCCGAGCCGAAGGACGAGGGCTCTTTTACAAAATATGAAAATAACTGAATGCAATTTGTATAAGATATCACGCTTGAATGCAAAATTATCTGGTCATTTTTATGCACGAATGCAATTCATTGGAATATTTCACGAATAAAGAAATTCTCAAAGAAATGTTATTTTTTCTTCATTTATTCTTTTCTCTATAGATTGTTTGGAGCACTCACCAGAACGCGAAATGTTTTTCCATTTTTGAAGTCTATCTGACATTTATTTGTCTTGTTTACTGACGTCTAGCGATACGGTTTCAAATGTGTTGTTATGGTGACTTGATACAATGCAATTACCGCTGTAAGTTTTTGATAATTGCATTGCTCTCAGAGGACATATTAGGAAAGTATTCGACGAGGCAGCAAGTCATGACAGCAAGTGTGTTGAAAAATTGCTTGTGGATTCATGGATAACGAAAGAGACGTTCAACCAGTACGTCATGTACATGAACGTTTGTAGCAGGTCCTATTTGATAGATATATAGATCTGAAATTTTTGAATTCTTGAACGGCTGTAATAAATGAATACGTGAATGAGGCACATTGTGAACAAACAAAAGAACACTGCAAAAGAACACTACACAATAACACTACATATGGTGTCACAAGCACAATACACTTTAAAGGTTCTCGAATAGTTGCAAGTTAACTATACGATAGTCATCATGGAATCAACGAGGTTGCACTTCAACATCAACATTGAGGAATTACTTTTCAAGTTAAAGAGCTCATATATTCCACACACATATCAGTGTACAACTGATTGCAGTTTCAATCCAGAAACTGTTAAAAAATGAATTTCCCAAAAATATGATTTTTAATTCAATTCCATGAGGATTTTGAAGCCAAAATTCGCTGTGTATTCTAAATCAGCCAATACCTAACAGCTGTCAAATATGCAATGAACGGTTTGAAATAGTGGGAGTAGAAAAGTAATAAAACAGTATTGATTTCGACAGTTGAATGATTGAGCAATAAAAACTTGTTCTTATGACCATTTCTAACACATAGAGAAATAGGATTTTGTGGGTTTCAATAAGCAAAATACCATAAAAAATCATAGGAGGTTTGAGAATTCCTTTTTAGAAATTCCCACGATTTTTTGGGAGCTACGAGGTTTATATGGGAGGTAAAGAGTATTTTCATCAACACTTCGATGATATAATCGAGTTACAGCTTATCCAATCCATCTTGGCACACGTATATGAGCAGCAATATCTGTGAAGTATACTAAAATGAAAAAACATATTTTATAAGTGTTCACTGCGTTGAAATTCATTCCTAGAATATGTTTTTTCTTTCGTCATGGTCTTCACTACCAGTGTGCAACTGGAAAAGTATCTGAGTCTGTGCTAAAATGGATTGGATAAGCTGTACGTGATTTTTGAATCAGGCTGACGATATAAACATGTAAGTTTCTATTCTACATGCCATGGCAATGTCTGCCGCGGCTGAAGAGGAGAAGTAAGGCCCAAAAACCCATCTCTCACTACATAGGTGAATTCTAGATGATGGTGACTGCTCAAAACGATGGGAAAAAATGGAGGTTCGTTATTGGAAAAACCTAAAATATTGAGTGAAAGAATTTCGTTTTGAAAGTCGAAATACCCCTACTCTTCAGATAATCCAACAGAGTTGGATATTCCAGCCAGGTGTGAACAACAGCCATAGATCAACACACACTGGTGAATCACCGGATCCGGAGTAGTTGCTCCACCATGACTACAGGGTAGGCCTACACCGACAACAAAAATTGCATTGGTTACCAGTTTGGGCTGATACACATTATCCACGCCCTGATTTCTCCATTTTATAAGTGAAAGATCAAGCAGTGACTATAAGTATCCTCGATTGAACGAGTCTACGGGTAGAGAGAACTGAAAACGATCATAGCCGGAAAGCCGAATTCTTTGTATCGAAAAACCTTTTGAATGAAAATTTAATGAACTTACTAGTTGTGGAGCGGCGTAATTCCTGTCCCGGGCCAAGTAGGCCTCCTGGAGGGCCCCGGGGCTCTTGTGTTGTGGGCTGAGGGGGGCAGCAGTATCGTACTCGGCCTGGGCGGCCGCTGAATTATTCAGGCCCGGCGTTTGCACGGCCGATCCCAACTGGTAGTCGGAGTCTGCAAAAAATTATTAATTCGTCCATTATTGATGCCTCTGCTGGAGCGCGACTTGGTGGGGAATTATTTTGAATCGGTCTCGGAAGGGAAATCGAGAATGAGGATGGAATTTTCGGGTATGGTTGCGGAAATGGAAGTATAATATCAAGGTGCAATGTCTGAAAGTCTTTGTTTTGTGGTGTAGATGAACAAAGCACCTAGACTGGGCTCGAGAACAAGAGAGTTCAATTCAGTTCGAAATATACTCTATTGTTAGGAGATGAGAAATCTTATCGACAAAGCGTGAACCAATTTGGACCATAAAACATATAATAAGTCGGACCTTTACCTGAATCGGAAGGTATATTATAAATGAAGTAAAAAATAAATGTGTAGAACAACAACAACACACTAATTCACGACACCTGTCTCACCAGAACTTTGCTTCAGAAAAATTTGGAAAAGTTTAAAGTACCTTATCTGGAAAGAATGTTTTTCGGTTTCGCCTGAACATTTTGTATGATTAGAAGGATTTGATTTCTGTGGGCAGAAAATTGTACATTTTCACAGCATAAGTTCTCAATTTCCTTCCCGATATGTGACTTGTTACCTAAAATTCAGTGTTATTGCTTTTATGTAGTCTACTTATTATGTTTAGAAATCTATTTTTTCAGTATTTCCGAATATACTGTTACATTGAATCTCTAAATTATTAGAATTGAAGGGGAAGTTGCGTTACTATGAAAGTCATTATTTTGTGTTGGAAATGAACAAAGTACCTAGACTGGGCTCGAGAGAGAGATAGCATCGAGAATTCTCAACTTCTTCTCGATATGAATAAAATGTAAGTCAGAACAATTAGCTCAGATAATCTTTTCAAATGAAATATCCGAAACATACATTCTGGACCTAGATAGAAGAGTTGCACATTATCTTGTTGAAAACAAACAACTAATCTATAATCTATGAATTTAATAGTTATTTATGGTACTAGTGTGTTGAGTTGAAAATAAGTCACTCGAGAAAGATTTATAGCCCGAATCCGCCAGAGCGAGTGATGTAAATTCTCAAGTGACTCAGGAAACATGAGACACGAGTGCCACAATAGTATATTATGCAACGATCGTGTAATGATGGTTATTAATACATGAGCATAAACCGGGATACGAAACGAGCCGAAGGTGAGTTTCGTATGGTTTATGCGAGTGTATTAATAACCATTACATGAGAGTTGCATACGCTATTTTATCTACACCCAAT
Organism: Zygogramma bicolorata; assembly: GCA_032362365.1. Lineage (NCBI taxonomy): Eukaryota > Metazoa > Arthropoda > Insecta > Coleoptera > Chrysomelidae > Zygogramma > Zygogramma bicolorata. Next base: position 195,771 of record JAVJAQ010000529.1, read on the forward strand.
AAATAATGACGAACTAAAAATATTTTATTATTAGGTATTTATATTGAACACAATAATAGTAGGTAATCAATGGTATTTCTTTGAAAAATTCTACAAAATTATAATTAATGGTATAACCACGGAAAATACAATGAGAAATGAAACGAAAAATATAATCCTTTCGATTGTATTTTTTTTGTCTAAGACATCTGTGGAGAAGTCGCTGGTAATTCTTCTATATCACTGCTAAAAGATATTTTCATTCGATTATCGAAAATTGACTAAATTCTTCAAAAATTCAATACCTACTTATTTTGACTTGACAAACGTCAAAATGCAAAACTTGCACATCATGCTTGATTGAAAAATAATGGGTTTCTATTGGTTGAAAATCTGTATCGTAATGAAAATCTGTATCGTAATGGATTTCATTATAAAACAGGTTGTGGGCATATAAGTATATTATCAGAGTACGGGTGTAGATAAAATGTTTTATCCAACATATTACAGCAATGACTGTCATTATCAATGTCATTTCAGACAAGTAAACTGTAAAATAACACACTATTGTGTTATAATCCATAACACCTAATCGACGACAAATATCGTATGTTTATCATTCATGTCACAATCCACTTCATTATTATTTAACATAATATATCATTGATTCTCTATCCATAATGCTATTGTCCTATGGAGCATACGAAGTGAAAGAGTTAACATTTTATTATATTCTGATGAAAAAAAATTATTTCGAATTTATGGAGATAATCTATTCTATTATTTGGCGAATGCGCAATCTTACGACAATTTGGAGGTAAGGCGGAGAGAGACTATTCAGTAGGGACGTGAAAAGTCATCTCCGTTTATGTTTGCAACGAGGGATATTTGGAGGTCAGACAGAATTGATATGAAGTAAATCAATTTCGTTAATTTTTCATGGAAATAGTATACTGTTTAATGAGAAAGGAATAATAATAATAATAATAATAATAATAATGAAGTGTCTTTATTTCAGGCGGAGTTCAGTCAGAGACTGCTCTTACACTCAACCTTAAAATAAAATAATAGTCCTCAACATCATACTAGTGCGAAATTGGCAGTTCTTGTGAGTTATAAAGTATACTTTTTCTACGGCTATAACAGATAATATCGAAGAGGTTCAAATCTGACATAAACTTCGAATTTGATGTGATTGAAAATTTTCATTTCGGTACAAATCAATGGGTAAATGGAGCTGTCTGTCATTGCTTGAAAGTTGACATTCCATAAGACCTGATTTATTGTGTAATACTTACTACAACTGAAACACAATAAAATCATCGTGATATCATATAAGGAAATGAAATCGAAAACATACAATGTGCTCTTGAGAATAGTTGAGATGGACCAGTTAGGCCTTATAGCCGTTCAGAAAATGTATAGTATCACTTCACTTGCCGCCAGAAGTGCGTCAAAATCTGTTTTTAATTAAAGAAGGTTTTGTGATTCAACGGTTCAGAAATTTGATGAGATATTGATCTCAGGATGAGATAGAAAAAAAAATAATCGCGATTCTGCCACTTATTAATTTCCAGTGAAAACTCATTCAGCTCTCAACTGTGAGATTTTCATACAAATCAACTTTTTTTTTTGTCCTTTCTGTTCCCCAATACTTTAGTAGTGTTCAAATTTCGTTTTATTGATGGGAAATTCGTTGTTTGAATGTTATTTGAGGAAGGTTGATGAGTATTGAATACATATTTTGTGCTTTCTTTCCTCTGAGAATATAAAAGCTCTTCATTCTTATAATATTTGTTAATAGGACATATTGCTTCATTTGCCCAGATAAGTGTAATATTACGAATAAGAAGAATGAATTGACCATTAGGTCAGATTCCATTTTTACACAACTCACGAAACTAGAGTCTCAGAAAGTATTTTCACGAAGGCTTGAAAAAGGATCAGTTTCAGAAACGTCGCCAAGGAAAAGTATAAAATAGTTTCACATTTTTCAGGGGTATTCATACGTTATTGACAAACAAACAAACTAATGAAGTAATTTTGCTTTTTCATAATATTGCAGTTAGGAATCGGGGCAAATATACCAGCTTGCCTTATAAACAAATGATAGACGAATATAAAGCTATTTGATTTTCAAGGAAGAGAAAACAAAAAAAAAAGTTCAATTGAAATTTTGAAATATCTGTCTGATTGTTTGTTTCACCTGGTTCATGTACTAATTCATACTCGGTTATTGATTAACTATCATATCCACAACACAAAAACACATTAAAAATCATTTGAATAAAGTCATATTTCCTATTCATAATGGATATTTTCAATTAATATCTACCACAAAAAAAAAACAAAATCCATTCATCCAACCGATGTATGTATTTTCCAACCTCCCTACACGTTCTGACGTGCAAGGTATCGGGAGTGAGCACTATACCGGTATATGTTTCATCAATATATAATGAAATGAAATATCGCTCTCGAATAATAGATCTCTATGTGTTTTTTGGCATTACATTTCAATCGCAAATATTCATTCGAATTCGAATTTAATGTTTATGAGCTCCACAAATGAAATGAATCTGATCATAATCAAAAATATACATTCACTTGCACAGTTCCGTGAAATATTGGTTTTGCGTCGAGCATGAAAAACTGTTATTGGAATCGTCAAATATTGATGCTTTTCAATAATTGAATGGGTTGTTATTTACGAACCCCGATCGGTCAACAAAAGATTTGATTCGGGTTTTGCAATAATAGTCGTTACCAAAATTATACGTAGGCTTACGATTCACTCTGCAACATCAGGTGGTGACTTATCTTGGGAAAGAACGAATGATCAACATGTATGTGGTTTTTGATGGAGTATTATCAGATATTCTCTTGATAAATGCAGGTGTTCCACAGGGTTCAGTTCTGGCGCCCAATTTGTTTCTGCTTCATATCAATTATTTACTCGAGAAAACATCTTGTTCAGTAAATAGTTTTGCGGCGACAGTTTTTTTCATACCAGTTTCTCTTAAAGAGTCCCCATACCACCTCGAGAAACAAAAATTCAAAGGAACATTCACGTCAATAAAATTAACGATGTCTTGGTAAAAATGATAAATAGTCCAGTCTATGAGCATTTGCCCGTGTATTTATTCCATACATCACCAATTCGCATGAAAATTTAGATCCAGGATCTACATACCCTCTTTTTCAAAATCTACACTGTGCCGAGGGTTGCTTTCTCCCTGGGCGTGATGCCAACTCTTCTTGGGGGTGAAAATATTTTTATTGAAAATAAGTGCGGAAATCAATAGATTGACTGATTCTCAGCACTTATTGTTCAATGAAGTTTTTTCAGAAAAGCAATACTTTTCGACTTATTCGCGAGTGAAATTGTCGGTTTTTAGGCAATGAAAAACACGTTTTCAGATCCTTTTTCGCGGATAACCGAAAAAATATGTATCTAATCAAAAAACCTGAGGAGAGGAGTAAGTTATGGCCAGTTAAATATTGTGAGGGTTCGCGCAAAGTACCTTTTTTAACCCCTTTCAGCATGAACCATCTCAAAAATATAATCTGAAACACGAAATCATATGAATGAGCTCATAGCTCTTGAAAAAAGCTACAAAACACTTCTTTGGTGAATTAGATTGCTTAAAGACTAAGCGAGTTATGGGAAAAAAACAAAAACAATCTTTGTAGAAATTAGAGTATGTACATTTGTAAATTGAAAAATACGCACAGTAACTATATTTTAAGACTATATGTATATTATATATATATATATATATATATATATATATATATATATATATATATAAATGAATGAAAAATAAATAAATACAGGGAGTGCCGATTAGACAATTGAAAATTGTAAATGTTTTATTAGCCAGTGTTTTATGAACCCAGTGTATTAACTTAAATTTCGACTGGATAGTTTCTCTCGAAAATTACTATCGATCAAGGTAGATGGTTTCAATGTTAATTGTCAATATGACATGTCCCTTAATCCATTAGTTTTTTCAGATTGAAGCTACATTAGGTACTATTTTGGATAATATTCATAATTATTGGTGAGTTTCAGCTTTTTTTGTCATATTAATAATCACTATAATCAATAATTTGACACAATAATGAAAATTTTATTATATTCAGTTGATGAAAGTTTTCAACATTTTTTCATGAGAGTTTCTTAAACATAATTTGAGTTGATTCTTCTCAGTGCATGATTGAGTTGCTTCCTTGTTATGGGTTGTTTTTCCCCCTCCTCCAAAAAAGCAACCCTCGGCACTTGATTATTCTGGGAAAACCGCGATCTTGGTAATTTGTCGTTGAATGTAATATTTTAGACATGTTCAGAACGAAACAAATATTTATTAATTTTAAAAGTGTACAAACCTCGGTAGGAAGTTTCACTCCCGTCTCGAGATCATAGCTAACCTCGACGCTTTGCGTCATAGTTGACTAACTAATCTTACGACAGGAATTAATCACTTTCCACCTCGGAGTGTAATATACTATTCATCTTCGAAATCCCCTGACTATATGATGCTGACAATTTTCAATAAGCTTCCTAATGAAATATTTCTGATAATGTGACGATATTTGAGATTATCCTAAAAAATATTTATAAATAATAATAGACGAATTATTTGCTCTTCAGGTAATAGTTGACTTTTTCAATATTATGCATTTTGTATTGTATAGTATGCTTTATTGGTCTTTGAGAATGTACGATCTACTTGGTTATCACCTTTGTTGCTGGGGATGACGTCCGGGTTCTTGTCGTCCTTATCGAAGAGGTCGTCGGACTCGGAGCGCAGTGGCGGCGGCCCCGCCGCCTTCTCCTTAACTGGCAGGAATCCAGGCCGGAGGGCTCGCGATCCGCTCGCGCGCCTGGCCGCGCGTACCTTCAGCGCCCCCAACACGACGACGGTGACGAGTAGCAGCGCCGCCACGATGCCCACCAGGACGCCGAGGATGGGCGCGATCTCGATGCGGTCTCTGGTGCCCAGCGAGAGGACTGGGGAAAGAGAAAAAAAATGATTGGTACAATCAAAGCTATATTATTTTTATTAATATTATTATATTCAAAACGTCACATGAAGAAGTAGGTGCTGTGAAAACGAGAACATTCCGTCCTTTACCTCATAGACTGTGATAATGCCTAACACAGCTGTAGGCGAAACGTCAAGATTGAAAATATGTGGACAACGCCAAATAATCCCGGATAATACCCCTGAATCAGATTAATATTCCCTCCAAAGTGAACAGTGTTAATGGGATGATGAGAATAAATGCAAAAGAGTATTTATGTTTCGATATTCCGCAAGAAAAAATTTTTGCATTACAACTATCTGAAAACAGTATATTTAAATGTGTAGAGAAAAAAATATACTTTGTTTCTAAGAAAGATGAGACAGTGAAGTTCTTAAGTTTTTTTTTACATATATTTGAAACTTATCTTATTACAGTTTCGTCAAATACGGACATTATCAAACTATAAATTGACCTGATGTACAGAAAATACCCTTATACGGACTGGAATATGACAAGACTTTTATTTTTTATGATACAATGAATTCATATCAAGAAATCCAGACTATTGTGAGCGGTTTTTGAATAATTATTTAAAAATTTAAATGGTTGATTTTGACTTTTATGCTTCATCATGCAAAATATCAAAAAAGTGTGGATATGTGTTTGATCGAACTTCATGAAAGCTACAACTTGCACTGATTATATTTTAACGACGATTCGTTTGCCTATGGCCACCCTCAGCTATGGTTTTCAAAATCAAGTACCTGTATCTTTCAATGGAAATCCTAATCCCCCTTTCAACTCTGCCTATATCAATTCATATCATTCCACTTTTCTCTTGACGATTTTGTACTTATTAATATCACTACTTCCTAACTTGATATAAAATGTGAATTTGATCGATTCGACTTGGCAGAACTCATGATTCTCACAGAAATGTAGCCAGTTCATTGATATCTCTGATTCAATGGTAATTTGATTAATCTTCTTTGCAAATAGCGATAATTGACATACCAAACAAGCAAAGCTCAAAAACTCGCCTGAATCGCCTAGTGATTTCACGATAGAATGCCGATTGAACCTATGAATTTGAAGTGCACAGATATCTCTTGCCGTCTATTAGTTCTGGACATCGGCTGAGGAAAATTCGTAAATGGACTTAACTGAACATCACCAAAGACTTTCGATTATTCGACCCCACATCGAAAATTTGACTAGCGGTAGCCCTATATGACGAAACTCTGACACTTAAAATATATTTTTATGTTTCTGATTATAATCATCTCAAGATATATCGAATAGTTTTCAAAAGTCGGAAAACATGAAATAAAAAATTTATTCCGAAAAACATATGAAGATATATCATTCTGAACAGGTGAGTTCTTCCCGGTAGTTTGTCGACTAATAATCTAATTCACATATTATATGATCATTGTCAGCACTGAACAGCAAATGTAAAAGTTGAAAGTTCACGTTCGAAATAGAAAAATAACAACAGTTGCTATTCGATCTAATATTTATAGAAAATACACGAGGACGCCCAAGTACATTTCTAATGACTTGAATCATTGTCCGTAGCAGAAATTGGCAGCACTGCAATTGCTCGTCTATAGGCTCATAACATTTCCTTCGTAGAAAGACATGTACGACAACGAAAATAGAGTAATGAGGCATATAGTTGATGTGAACGGTTTCAACTCGGTTATAGTAGCTGGGGTGATTATAAAATGATGTGAATTCAGGAAAATGCTTCATAGACTTTTGAAAAAATGAGAACTGTGTAAGTTGATATTAGTCAATATGAACCTCTTTTTACGATAGGACTTGCATTGATTTTCGGGAAAGTGAATATAGATGTTTCACCAAAAACTACTGATGAATCATAGGAACTCTTTGGTAACCCTAGAGATGATTCAGAAAACACTGAAAAGTCGGAGATATACGAAAGCAGTTATCGACATAGCTCCAATAGATACATTTATAATATCAGTGCTATGTTAGGGTTATTGATATCCGGGAAAATGCTCAAGTTCAAATTAACAAGTCAGAAGAGAAAACGATCAACATGACTTAAGGTGGATTTAGGCAACAGAAATATTACTCCTCACTTTTCACTTAGTGATTTTCATCAAGAAAGTATCGATGATCTATACAGCACTTCCTTCAGAAACTAGGCATGCTCATCAGTCTAAAATGTGATTCATTGGCGACTTATTCGCTTCTAGTTTCATTGTCATCCGATTTGTAACTGAAAGTAAGACGTTCATCTTTCATATGGAAAGTTGAAGTCCTAAAAACTGTGCTAAAACTCTAACTAGCGCACAAGATGAAGAATCTGACATGCATTATGATGTCGACATAGTAGATTTGAAATACTAGCGTTCCGGAGAGTTGGATTGATGCAAACTGAAACCTACTCCAAATGAGCAATTCAAAAAGTTGTCGACGTATGTTTCTACCAGAATAACTCTCTGAAAAACCGAAGTACCCATCGACACAAAACCCTCTGGAATTGCCCCCACGTATTTTCATTGCGAAAAACAAACAGGTAAATCCGTCGTTTTTATTACTTTCCATTAGGATACTTCAGCATTAGACATTTTACTGTTATCGCGCCAATTGAACTTTACGATACATTCAAAAAGTGATGCTTTTCGATTTCGCTTTGGCCTGGTCCGTCGCCATTCCACTTCAACGAATGGTTGGTATGGTTACCGGACGCATAACCGATATCGCGTTTTCAGCTTGGACTTGTGCTGGATTTTGTAGGTGTGTTGTGAATGTATAAGAGGTATTGAATGTAATCCAGATCAAATTTTTGCCTTTTATAAGTGATCAAAGTTGTTCGTTTCAATGGAGGACTAAGCTTATTTGCTCGCTTATTTGTCAACAAGACAGTAGTAGACTAACTCCCTCATTTTGCGTATTTTTTTCCATAATAAACGATATTATTATTATCAACAATTTATAGTGGGGAATGTATCAGAGTACGGCTTATTGTTAACAATGTAAATGAAATGATAGGAAACGAATTCGGATGTTTCATCGAAGATGTTAGTTTTCCATGATCTTCGATCATTTTTGTTTCCATTTTTTTTTCCATAACAACACGATACTAGGTACCAAAACTACATTAGAGCTCTCAAAAAGATAGTTGCTAGGTGCAAATCTATGGTGGTGAATGAAAAGAACTGTCAATTTCTGCAACAATTCAGAGATGAATGTTCATATGAAACACGTAAAAAACAATATTCCTCGTAAGTTTATCGATCCTGTTAATTTGGAGGTTGAAACAGAGGTTTTGAATGCTCTTACGGGATGAATCGAGTGATTTTATGGGTTAAAACTATAAATAGTCAGAAGACAATGATCGATTATAGATAATCGACGGTTTGGATTGTCGATTATACAGTGAGGTCCATAAAGTATGAAACAAATGGGAAACTTCTTCATCAGTCATAACCTAAATTAAGATATCGCCGCAGGCTGGTGCATGTTCAATAACCGGCATATATGTATAAATGATGAGATTGAAACCTTTGGTGTTAAAGTTGAAATTTTTCCTAGAGATCAATTACCCTAACACCAAACTGATATTTTTGCACTCGATACGCGTTTCGCTAACAGGGTTAGCATCTTCAAAAGAAAATTGAGTATCAATTATCCTGAAGATGCTAACCTTGTTATCAAAACGCGCGTCGAGGGCAAAAAAATCAGTTTGGTGTTAGGGTAATTGATCTCTAGGAGGAGTTTCGACATACATGTATTTAGATTTGCTTCTGGTCAAACGGTATACAAAGCAGTTCGGAAATTATTAAAAAAATGAATTACCCCATATTTTGAAAGTTCATGGGGAAAACTTGTCGAGAAATAGAAGTTTTGCCCGAATATGAAGTCTCAGCCTAAAACTCGAAGAACAAATATATTGTTTCAATTTAGTAATCCTCGTATGAGAAATCAAAATTCTCATAAGTAAGTACTGAAAGTAGCAATACCAAATCCCTTTCAAATTCATCCATAAAATTCACATGTTTTCGTTGGTTTGTTTTTTGTTACCCCCAACTCCATCTTTGTTGAAACAGTAATCGAAATAAACATTTTTTTATCGAGTTTCTGGCAAAGACTTCATATTCGAACGAAACTTCCAGCTCTCAACCATTTCATTCATGAAATTACCTCATATCTCCCAAAATGGGAAAGCATCATTCTTGAACAAAATCAATATTTTTTGTCCTGCCCTGTGAACACTTCAATTAGAAGCCAATCTAAATGTATGTAGTAGGTACATGCACCGACTTTTGGTGACAGCATTAAACAGTTTGGTTCACAGGCTGGTGAAATGAAGAATGTAGGCTTCCACGACCGGTGTTGATACATCGCAAGTTTTTCGAGCTTGAGGTCTGTGGCCTGAAATTTTGAGTTCCGGAGATTTCGGCAGAATCTGGGACAGTCATCTTCAGAAGCGTGGTCTTAGTTAAACTCCTTCATGTGAGTCTAATATGACCGAAAGTTCCGGAACTAGAATCTGGACACGGCCCTCAAGCCCGGTGAATTTTTCCTTATCAGATTAAAAATTCGAAAAAGAAATTTATGTTATCGAACAAATCGCTAGTAACAACGGTTATTATAGTGATTTAGTAGACATTTTATTGCCAAAAAAGCTATTTAGTCAAATATACCCCTTTAAAACGAATTATGATAAGAATTACAGAACGCTGGGTTATTTAGGCCCCCGTGGAACAAAACGTCGTATTGAAATTTGAAGCACAGTACATCGAAGCAAATTTGAAATAGAGGAAAAGTTCCAGAACACATTCCCACATTCCTAAAAATAGAGGCGCCGGCGCAAAGAAAAGAAAAGGGGCAATTTCGGTTTTCTCCGTATATTTAAGAAACGGTCCGTGATATTTTCGATTTGGAAGCATCGTTTTATCCATCACTAGAATAGGCAACTTCTGTCTAATTTAACCAACTTCGTGTCACTTACCGTTTTAGAGATATCAATAGGGAAGAATATTGACCGATGAGGGCGCTAGTGGTGGTCAAACTATATCCACCATTTTGAAATAGTTACCTTGTTTACATTTATGTAAACAAGGTAGACAAGATTTTGGTGGTTTTATTGCTATATTTTCAATGTACGAAATTTTTCCCGTGAAGGCTAATATAACTGTGTTCATGATGCTTTGAATAGCCGCACAATACTATTCATTGGAGGTGAACATAGATGCATTGTGTTTCAAATTCTGATAATATTTGTTCCAGGACATTTTTTAGTTTTAGTGTAGTGTTCGTGAACCAAAGAGGCTTTTATTACATGGATGATGAAATGCGCCATAACTTCGCTTAAAAATAGACAAACAGACTCACCAGGTAACAGGAAATCATCTCTTTTGAAATGCAAGCAACACACTGAAGCCGCTCTAGATGGTGATTTATGCAGTTTCAGTTTAATTTTCCAAGCCTTGTTCATATCTATTTTCTCTTTCAATCCACTCTCTGTAATGTTTTCCACCAAAGATGTATTTCTCTTTGAAAACATGTGGAAAGACAACTTTGGATTTCGGTTCCTAGAGTTGCGGCAAATTGACACCAAACACTTTATATACTGCTCACTGAGCGATCTGCATCCATGATTGTTTGATATTATCAATCAAAAAAACTACAACTTCAGATGAGATTTCATACATAAACACCAAAAACTCAATAAATTCAAACACAAAAAATGGAAGCCGTTTGTTTGTCAAATTATAGCAGTGCGTTATATTTCCGCCAGACGTCGCATAAAATTATGAACTTCCCAATAGTGGTACGACATAAAAATACAGGTCGAATGGAAGCAATACCCACGTTTCTCTATGCACCGTAAGAGATTTCAGGACATAGAAAGATCTTAACACCCCATTTTCGCATGTTACTATATACTTACCTATAAATTGCTGCTGTCTATGGTTACCATGTTTAATACCGATGAAATCTCAGTAGTCTATGAGAATAATTTTCGATAATATTTTGACATTTGTCATATTTGTTTTATATCTTTGAGTTGATGGGGGTAAGAATGATGTTTATTTTTCTGCTTATCAAAACGCACATAATCTATTTTTGCTGTAGATATGTTTCAGATAATCACAGAAGGTTTTGCTAATCGGAGTTCATTGTAAAAAACGCTCAGGGTAATGGTAATGTGAAAAAATATGAAAATGTACCTGAAAACGAAAAAAAAAAAAAACTCTACGGTACATAGGGAGACGTGACAGTTGCGTTTTTATTAAACTGAGTCAACCAATTTCCAGAGTTGTAATTTGTAATAAAATATTATCCGAACATCCCGAAATGTGAGATCCAAATGAATGAAGATGGGAGTGGCCCAAGTCAAATGTGGACAGATTTTCGATATGTTTGCGAATAAAGCAGATACAGGAGAAAATATAATTTGGGATTTGGAATTTGATTTTTCCTGTTGATCTCCAGAACCAAAAGGGCTACATTCGATTTTTTCACATCATTGAATAGGTCTCTAAAAAACGCAAATTTGCCACAACCGACAATCTATCTCTCATCGTTTACGAGATCTCCATGTACAGAAACGAATTTGAATAGCCTGTATTACATAAAACGACAGAGAATCGAATTCCCACGAAAAACAAATAAAAGTTACCTGTTTGTTTCTCAGCGACGTTCAACGTGAATCCCTCCAAGGCGACCTGTTCGCTCCTTCCTTTGCCGTTGGCCGCATACACAACCATCTTGAGTGTTTTCCCGGGATCGAGTCCGCTCACGATAAATACTGGGAACTTGGCAGAAACGTTCGCCAACTGGATACCGGTGCTCGAGTCGTACACTTCCAGCAGGAAGTATTGGGGCTGGCCTCCTGCGAACCAAAGAGAGAAAAAAGTGAATAACGGACTTCGGAACTCGTACTTATTCGGCGGTTAAGTGGCGGAACGAATTGGGAATGGCTGGGATGAAGTTTATGCAGGCGGGATGGGTCTCTGGTTGCGGGGTGGAGTTTTCGATTTTATGTGAGTTTGAGAAGGTACGATAACTTCAACTGACGAAGAGTGTGAAGGAATCGTCCTCATATTGTAGGTGGTATGGTGTTTATGCCAGAATTTGAATATTCTGCGGTCACTTCTTTGATGAATACATATTTATAAGACCTTTTATGATGACAAGAAAGTGAAAAATCATGATGGTTTCAAATTGATAGATCCATACAAACGAATATTAACTCATCACAATCAGAAAAATTTGGAAATCTATACAAGTGTAGAGGAGTAGAGGAGATTTCTTATTTCTACCCCGGAAAGATGTTGCTTCAACTGAAACCAGTTCCTTTTGAATGATACATATTCTATCAGTCAGCACCTTCTCAAATTTTCCACTCAAAAAAATGCAAAAACTGATATTCATCCCAATACTCGTTGTGAACGTTTCGAAAAATAAAACATACTTCCGTTTTCGAAACTTGTCCAAAAATATTTCTCTTCAGAAAGGAGGGTATGCTTTGGATAGGAAAATATGGGCCTCTTCTGAAAATATTGAGGAACGCTTTTGAATGCTTATAAATGAGTCATGGAGTAGTGCTTTCTTTTTTTTAATCTAGTATTATTTATCTTATGTATGAAAAAAAAATCATATCAATTATTTTTGTGAAATGCGAAGTGGCACTATTGCTTTTGAATGATTATTTGAATGACTAATTGCCAGAAATAACATTTTCTTATTATTGTTGTTGATAACAAATGATTGCGTCGACAAAATGGTTGAGGCTCTCGCGGCCGAGGTTATTAGTGTAACTACTGCTCTTCGGGCTTGAAGGCCGTCGTTCTTTGGAATTTCTTCCTGACGTTTCGCTAGCGCGAGTGGCCAGCTTCTTCAGAGGCTTATTCATCTCCGATGAGTCATCGGCTTCAGCTGGACTTTTTGTGAAATCTAGGAGACATAATGATTTTTGTCACATAATTGTGTGACGAAATCGTTCTCAGGTAGTCTGTGATATCGCATTTTTGCCAGAATTTTTGAATTAAAGAAATTAATACGTTGAGGAGCACATCTGCCTCTCCGACGATGACGGAATGACGAAAATTTAGCGATGATGATAAATATGCTAACAGAGAAGGCACTAGCGTGGTGTTGAATATTTAGTGAAAACGATCCACCAGACAGAAATGTGTATTGATGAAGACCACAACTGCAATATGGAGCAAAATATTCGAGAGTATGAAGTATGGTTTTTTCTTCTATATTTTTTTGGGTTCCCAACCTACCACAATCTGAAAAAAAAAATACCATCGGAATATATACAAGTGTAGAAGGGCAGAATTTCAATATAACCCGAAGTTTCAGCGATAATTCAAAAAAGTTCTTTCTGAATGGAATGCGATCAGCAACTTTTTGCATATTTCAAATTTGCGTATCAAAAAAATACAAGAACTAATATTTTTCGAAATACCTATAGGACCAAATCCGCTTCCGTTTTCAAAACTCTCACAGATATTTTCTTCTAACTACGTTTTCGTAAGGGTCGGAATTCATTTTTTTTTTTAAATGCTACTCCTTATTTCCTCAGATTGTGGTAGTTTGAGAAACCAGAAAAGGAATAGAAGAAAGAAGCCATTCATCAAAAAATAATGATATTCGAACAGTTGATAGAAGGTGGGTGATTGAAATATGAATTACTTTTTGCGTCTTGCACATTATAATTTATGGTTGAATTACGTTCAAATCGCAATAGTGCCAACTTAGCACAAACGTTTTCCAGCTGAGCTCAAAATGTGTACTTCTTGATGGAAGCATCGAGGCTATTAATGCAAAAAAACGGAATATTATTTTCGATTCAGGCAATAAAAACTAATAAAAGTTGATCCTCGTTATCGAGAGTTATAAGAGACCCTTGTTAGGTGTCTTCTCAATTATTGTCTATCCATGAAATCCAATCGGTTGTAAAATATATGTGTTCCAAATATGCTTACATTTTCAATGTTTCACACTGTATACACACACGTGTATACAGTGGTTGTATGTGTGGTGGTTCATTTGCAATACACAGAACTAATAAAGCAGGAATTCGAACATGAAATGGCTTTGAATCTCCCCCAAACGTGCACGAGCCTTATCAAACAAAAAATACTCACCATCAAACCCCTCAATACACTCCACCTCCAAAGACTCGTTCGTCATATTGACTATGGTACAGTTATGGGGCGGGTCCGGCTTCCCAGCAGGAATGATATGGTACACGCAGGGCTCCTGCTGCCGTCCTGCCAGGTTGTTGGCCCAGCACATCACCGTGCCGTAGTCCATTTCGTTGATGGGGGTGTACGTGAGGGTCGAAACGAAGCGGTGCAGGCCGGATTTGAACCTGGTTGATGGGACTTCGTTGGCTTCCGCCGAGTTGTTGAACAGCCACTTGAAACTGTCGGGTGGGGGGTAGGATTCTACTTCGCAGAGGACCTTGGCTTTCTCTAACTTGGCAACGCCGTAGACGCGTTTTTGGTCTAGGCGACACACAGGCTTATCTGTAATGAAATAGTAAGTATATTGAAAGTTTTCTGCCTGTGAATTTGACCTCTTCGAACGCTTGCATTTAGACCAATTGCTATGGCAACGATATAATTCAACTGGAAATTTTCCTACCCAGCCACAAAATAATATGCAAGAAAATAAATTTCGAAAGTTACAACAGATATTTATGAACATGAAAGACACTTTGTCATGTGATCAGGAGTGCATAGTTATGAATCAGGAAAAAATAATATGCTCACAACTCGAGAACATCATAAAAAATATGAAAAGTCCCAAATAGTGTAAAAACTTTGTCACCACTAGCTTCAAACAGAAATGAATACTTTGAACTTTGAATTTTTGAAGTTTGTAAGCCCAGGAAAATCTCCCTCGGCTGGGAGTTCCAGAGTTTCAAGCTCACAAGAAGGGGGTGGGAATTCTGCACTCGTCGGGTCATTCGTATCAATATTGCCAAGGGTGGAACGATTGACAACAATTCAGAAGAGCACCGACCGTGGAAAATCCATAGAAGACAGACAGGTCTCCGAACCTTTCACGTTGTTCCAAAGAAGTGAGCGAGTCTGAGAGTGAAGAATCACCAACAAGACGGGTTGCTTTTCTTCGAATAAAATCAAGAAGTTTCAATGAATATCTTGGTGCCGAGCCCCATATATGAGAAATATACTCCAAGGCAGGCCCATAAGAGATATTTACTGAACGTAATTCCTAGTATGGATATATTTGACTTCGTAGAAATAGTCAATTCTGACATCTGAATATTGGATAAAGTTAGACAATTCATATAGAAAATACTTCTGGCTAGCTCTCACTACCATGAGGTTCACAAGCAGAAACTATTTTATTACTTTTCAACATGTGTATGCTATAGATACATACAGAATCAATTGAAAAAAAAAATGTTCAACATGTCACACAACGATTGAGAGGATTCATGAATTGTATGGTCTTAGACAGTTTGGGCGATACTGGTTTTTTACCCTGGATGATGACCAGAAAATTTGTAAAAGCTATCTTAGACTGATGAAAGATGTACGTGTTAGGAGTTCTTGTCGAACCGGAAATATGTCTGAGAAGTAAGGACAATGCAGTTATATATTATGAACTAACCAAAGTCTTCTGATGCAGAGTATTTTTCTCCTGAACATGACAATCTTCTTAGCAAAACGCGCGGCAGAAGCGACTGATATCGATTTTGTCAAAGAGTGATTGATATGTATAAGAAGTTTTTTCTTCAACACTAAAGACTCCAATCATACCGATTAGACGAAGATGAAAAATTGTCGATCTCTACATATCTTCATCCAAACTTCATCATTACGTATATTGTCTTCATTATACAGTTTCCTTTATCCAGCAGTTTACGCCTTTCGTCTTACTTCGGTACTAGTCAGAAAATTGAAGTTGAAAAGCACCCAGCGGACAGTTCTCGGTGAAACTCGAGTAAATTAGTTCAGAAGGATGTAGTTCCTTTAATGATCTCAATCAATTCTTGTCGTAATCAGGAAAGAATACTATTTCGCATTCACTTTGGCGTGACGGTAACCATCGAATCATCTTGGTCAAATTTTCTTCCATAATTATTCGTCCGAAAGATCATTTTTTGGAATTCTCCTCCTTTTACCAATTCAAGAATAGATGGAAATTATCAACGTCACTTGTTTATAGAAGAAGTTGAAAGAAAATGTACAAGTTCTTTCGTAAATCCCTGATGGAAAACGGCAAATGCTTGAAAAAAAACTTCATATTGAAAGTTGAAATCACTTCAATAATAATTGAAATTCATAACTAAAAAGCGAGCTGGAAGGGATAGTCCCCCTGCCACCAATGATGCTATTTTTAAGTTTTGCTATTTTCGACTCTCTCCCACATGCATAGAGAAACCTTGTGTCAAGCACAATATGCACATGCCTGATCAGTTTCAGATTGCTTTCACCAATTCTGTGGTCTTTATCAATAGCATGTTGGGCGACACTGGAATCCTCTACCCTTCCTTATATCATGTGTGCAAAATTCTCCTTGAAACGGGTTTCAATAGTTCGTCTGATCTAGCCATTGCATGAGTTGTTTCAATTTTGACAATAGAGTTTGTACTTATCATTCTTTGGAGAAAGTGATGAGTACGACAATAAGAAGAGAGTGATTAGGTACGTAGCTGATGTGGACGATTTCAACACAGAGGTAGTCGATTAGGATAACTAAAAAATGTTGATCCTGAGGATAATTCCATAGGAACCTAAATACACTAGAGAACTTGAACAGATATTCGATAAAATAAACATGAGAGTTGCATATAAATTTTCTTATATATCACAACAGCTTTTTGGTGAATAAGAAAACACATAAGAGTCGGGAATTTACGAAATCCGTTGTCGAAATTGCAACAAGAAATACATTGGCCAGAGCCGACGAACTATTGAAATCGGTATCTATAAGCATTCTGCACACATGAGATACGGATGGGTAGAAAAGTCCAGTGTCACCCAAATTGCTCTGAACAATGACCACAGATGGAAGCCATCTGAATATGATTAGGCATGTACATGACACAAGTCTACTCGATTTATGTGAGAGTCTGAGAATGTGAAAATAGGCTGAATGGTGATGAAGGATCTATCCCTTTTAGCCTGCTCTTCAGTTTATTGTTGAGAAATTTTCAGAATTATCAGTAGAAACAGACGGCGAAGTCCATACCGGACCAAAAAACTACTAGAAGTAGTTGCTGCGCTACCTGGAAACTGTAAAGTGTATGAATAGCTGACCCTAGGCTTTAGATGAAGTTTCAATTTTCTTCTCGAGAACATGAAAAAAAGAGGTTTTTCTCACAAATTTCTATTCAAGGATGATTTCGACTGGACTATCAGATCCCTATGTTTTCCGTCCTGATATCTTTCTAGGGACGTAATGAAATTACGAATTTCTCATGGCCCGAGGACGAACGAAACAACGAAATGAGAAACTTAGCAATTCAACGATTCCGAACGGAGCTCTCTTCCTTTGAGGAGAGTCTCTTATAGAGGTATCTCAATATTGCGCTTTTGATTCCGCTGCATATTGCTTTACAAATTTAATTGCAGAAAAAAATGGGAAAATAAGCGAATACGAAGCATTCCAGAGGACTCCTCTGATTCGAATTGTTCGTCGAGGAGTTCATACAAGGTTATTTGTTTATATGAGGATATTTCGAATGCTGAGAGATAAAGACTTGGCTGGTATGGGCCGCATACATAATCCTTCGAATATTAGCGAATGGACTCACATTTCCGGAGATCTATATAGAGAAACTGAGAAATTTTGCCTGAAGTGAATAAAAGTGAGCATGAGTTCAAACTATAGAATCGTCCTTGTCATATCTCAACAATGAGTTTGTGCCGAAAAA
This sequence comes from Zygogramma bicolorata, assembly GCA_032362365.1. Lineage (NCBI taxonomy): Eukaryota > Metazoa > Arthropoda > Insecta > Coleoptera > Chrysomelidae > Zygogramma > Zygogramma bicolorata. The sequence goes on from JAVJAQ010000529.1 coordinate 213,688, forward strand.
ATCAAATAACCAAATATAGTTCTTTACCAGAAGATTTGCATATTATTGACAAAGTCCAAGAAATACTTATGTAGATATGAAAAAGTTTTGAAAATGTATATGCATATATAAAACGATATGATGTGAAATAACAGTCATAAATAATGAATTGTTAAATTTCTCTTAAAGAGATTCGCTAAAATATTCCTCCAAACTATAATAGGGTCTATCAACAAGTAGGTGTTTCACCGCATTTTTGAAATGGATGTTGCTCAAATTTGCAGATACTATTTCTAATGGTAAATGAATGAACAATTTACCAACATAGTACCATATAAAGTCTCTAATTGAATTCGAAGTCGGTATGGAAAGTCTTAAGGTATAAATACTATTACGAGTAGCCTAACTGGTAGAAACAAATTTGAACTTTGAATTATGTTTATGAATAAGGCAAACCGTCTCAAGGATAAAAAGTGAGATGACTGTCAAAATTTGATTGGTAGTGAACAAATTCCTGCATGATACTCTGGGTTCGACTTTACAAAGACACCTTAGTGCCCTCTTCTGTAATATCAACACAGGAGAGAGAAGGGATGAGTTGCATGCTCCCCAAAATGGTATTCCATATTGAAGCTGAGATTCAATAAGAGCATGGTAAATGGTTTTTGAGATATAGAAACCCAACTCATTGGGAACCACTCTAACTGCATAACATCCGGAGAAAATCTTACTCTCAAGTTGTTCAAGGTGTTCATAAAATTTCAGCCTATAATTAATGAATACACCAAAATATTTTGTGTGTAATTTATTTTGCAATATGGACACGTGCTTACCACATACATTTGCATCTATTGGGTGTCTATACTGGCCAATCAAAATTAAATGAAATCGACTGGTGGAATTAGCGCTACAGTGTCGGAGTAGTCAGTTACGTTTTAACGCTTGTGGTGTATATATATATGGTATTTTGAAGTTTGAAATTTCCAAAATGTCATGCATTGATACAGCTGAAGAAACTGCTAATATGTATCCCTACAGTCCACCCAAAGAAATACCAAAAAAACTGCACCTTGCAAAATATAATTTCGATAGTTCCTCTGCTTGGATGGACAGAGTATAGACAGATATGAGTCTGCTTACTGATTGATATGGTTGAATTTGAAAAAAAAATACGGATGGAAAAAGTTGAACCTATGTAACTGATGAAAGAATTGGAAAGAGTAAAGTAAAAACCCATATTAAGGACATTAAAATTCTGAGTGGACTGATTTGATGGACACCCCATCAGAATATTTAGGATTCATTTCCTGATGACCCACTGAAGATGCCTATGGCATTCCCTTATATCTTGCAAACCAGAAGAATGATGATGGATTTCTTCCAATAGGTGACTGAAATAGGCAGCTTTTCTGCCACTCAAACACTTTTCACCTTATCACCGCTCAAGAGGTCCTCATGCAGGGACTCAAATTTGAACCACCCTGTGCATAACAACTCAAGAAGAATAAATGTCGAACCGGCATGTAGGAACCTCCATTCATATTCTGTCTGACATAATTCTCATGAATTTTTCAGTAGATTCACAAGTCACCAATGACCTACAAATACCAATTCTATAGCGAACCACCCCTCCGCATACATTTCCCATTACGACGAAGGAAAAATAATAATAAATTCCCTGAGCCCATCCTCCATGTCGAATAAAGGTACCTCCACGGACATACATATAATTTTCAGGTCGACGACTTGTCTGTGTCCTTTCCTTTCACGTCCGATGGCAATTTTTTTTCCATGACAAGTTCGAGGATAATCACCCACTTGAGTCCTGTTGATTATTGAACAGTTGATGCTAATCGACTCATAAGTTTTATGAAGCCATTTCTTTAGTTTGACGATCGATCAAGATAAATTTTTCATAGAATCAGAGTCTCACTTTCGAATCAGAATGAAATCAATATTTATTGACATCGAAACATCGCTCATTCGGTGTATTATATCATTGAATTTGGACTTCTTTAGCTAATGATATAATATGTGGTGCTCATAATTTCATGTTCGAAAATGTTATGAATATTCTCTTGAAATTGTTGATTCCTAGAGAAATTGATGTTGTTTTTTGTATGAATGATTTCAATCTGTTCATGTTTTCCACGTTTGTATCAATCAATCAATTTGGTGCGAGGTATGACCAACCAGTTTTGACAATATATTCAGGAAATATTCTAAAGAGTTGTTGACATACTGAAATCTGGAAAAAATGAGAATCAATATTGAAATATATGGATGTGTAGAAGGGCAGGTTTCTAATCTACCCCAACAAGTTGCTGAGTCACACAAAACCAATAGTATACAGTTGCTTGAAAGATTCACACTGATGAGGGTTTACTAAAGCGTGACACCTATTGCGATCAGCAACAGCTATACAGTGTGGTCCACTAAGTCTGCAACAAATGGTAAACCTTTTTTATTATCGATTTCTCAGAAAATTTTATTCTTGACAAAAGTTGGTGCATGTTCCAAAACTATACCAAGTGTACCTAAAATGTCTTTATGACAATCACCATACAGGATAGGCCAAAAAATATAAATTTCGTTCAAGAGTAAAGTACCCTTATTTCAGAAAATATAGAAATATGTTGGGGAGAAAAGTTGCTTAGAATCAAAAGTTATGTTCAGATACGAAGTCATGGCCTGCTATTAGATTTTTTTCATCTCTTGGAAAATTTTGAATTACCTCCGTATGATACATATTTTTACTATTTTGATTCAATATGTATTTGAAGTAGCTACAATCAAATCGGTTTGGAGTATTTCTTATCAAATTAAAGTATATTTGTATAATTTACATGGATTTGTATTTTTTTAGGTGACCGTCAACTTCTTGTTTGTTGCAACGATATTTAACAGAACTCTAAAATAACACGAATACTTTTTTTAACGAGGCAAATACTTTACTAACTACATAAAAATATCTCTGTTATTTTAGAGTTCTGTGCAACAAACAAGAATTTGACGGTCACCTAAAAAAATACAAATCCATGTAAATTATACAAATTCACTTTAATTTGATAAGAAATACTCCAAACCGATTTGATTGTAGCTACTTCAAATACATATTGAATCAAAATAGTAAAAATATGTATCATACGGGGGTAATTCAAAATTTTCCAAAAGAAAAAAAAATTCGAATAGCAGGCCATGACTTCGTATCTGAACATAACTTTTAATTCTAAGCAACTTTTCTCCTCAACATATTTCTATATTTTCTGAAATAAGGGTACCTTACTCTTGAACGAAATTAATATTTTTTGGCCTATCCTGTATGGTGATTGTCATAAAGCCATTTCAGGTACACTTGGTATTGTTTTGAAACATGCACCAACTTTTGTCAGGAATAAAATTTTCTGAGAAATCGATAATAAAAAAGTTTCCCATTTGTTGCAGACTTAGTGGACCACACTGTATATGTAATATAGAATAGCATCCAAAAGCAGGAATAAATTCCTGGTCGGGGGGGTTTCTGTAGAACCAAAAACATGTCGTAGATATTTCGATATTATATCTTGATTTTTCCAGATTGTGATAGGTAAACAACCCCAGAAACTACGAAAAAAAATTTATCTATCCTATAATAATGAATTATGAACAGTATCCTCAAAAATTGCATTGAACTTTGATGGAGAAAAAAAACTGTAGAATATCGAATGGAAGATTATTCCATAATTGGTTTGAAATTCACTACTGAACATATCCTATTATATCAAATACAGATAGTCATTTGCTCAAAACCAGATTATAACATATATTAAAAATCTGACGACCTCGATGTAATATTCAATCACCCGGCAATGGAATATCTCCCGTTTCCAATCCAGCAATTCATTTCCATGAAATTTTCGTGGCTTTTCCACTTGACTCACAGGTCACCTTTGACCCACAATCACCGATTCGGAAGGAAAGATCGCCTTCGCCCTCACGGAACGAAGGAAGGAAAAAATTAATAAATTTTTCCGAACCCATCCTCGACGTCAAATAAAACCACCTTCCGGACTCACACATAATTTTCAGGTCGACGACGTTGCTGTCCCCATCTCCTTCCACGTTGGACGCCACACATGAGTAATTCCCAGCTTGACTCCGGGTCACACCTTGCAGAGCCAAGGCTGTCGTGCTCATTATGACACCGCCCTTCTGGTTGGCCTGCATCACTTGACCCTGCAAGAAATTACATTTATCAAACGGATTGTTTTTCACCGGAGCGGGATTATGGGGTTCACCGGACTGTCAGGAATTGTCTCTGGACGTTTTCATTTTATGTCTAAACTATAGTCCAGTATAGGTTCGTGCTTGCAAAAGGTCGGCTCATTCTGAATTTTTTATATGTTGTTGGGACCTGAACCGATATTAATAACCAGATTTGCAATTTCGGAAGTACTGCGCGAGCAGCAGTTTAGCCAATAAACCATGAAATTTCGTGACTTTTCTTGATTTTTGCTGAATATCTCCACGAAAGAAGGATCTGAGCGTATATGTATACACTCTATATACTTCTATATATATATATATATATATCTATAAACTTTTTAGAGGGACGTAAATCTGCACCTATTTTGAGACCAACGTGGGCCCATATTCATAGAAATCTCGGTGTCCGGGATGCGCTCTTTGAAAATAGTCCATTTTCTCTAAATGCTTCTCGATCCCATTCAGAGAAAGACAATTCGTCTTGTTGGTTATTCTTCGCTCACAGACTCGCTTACTTCATTGGAACATCGTAGAAGGGTCGATGACTTGTCTCTCTTCTATAGATACTTTCACGGTCGGTGCTCTTCCAAATTGTTATCAATCGTTTCCCGTTTGGCAATATCTACACGAATGACTCGACGAGTACAGAATTCTCACACCTTTGTTGTGAATTCGGAAACCTGTCGAACCTCTCTTGCTCAAGGATCTTTTTCCAATAGAACAGCTGAGGTTCGGAACTCCTTGCCGAGAGAGGTTTTTCCTGAGGCTTACAAACTTCAGAAATCCAAAGTAAATGTTAATTCGTATCACCTGTCCCTTGATTCACGCAGTGTTCTTTGAACATCACAGGGCTTCCCTTCCGTGTGAATCTGCATATAAAAAAAAAAATTATATTTTTTTAGAAATCGTCACTTATTCTGTGGTAGTTTACCAGACCCGTATAAAAGTCGCTGCCGGGAATTTATCGCTGTAATTGAAGGAAATTGTTCCGATTCAAAGGCAATTTTTAAAATATGATTGAAAAAATCAAGAAATAATAGCTTATTTTCGAAGAGCTCTATCGTGGAAACCAGAGCCTGCATAGATCTCGCCTCAGTCTCAAATTGTAGCGTATTACATCTCTCCAAATTGATTACCGTCAGGTTCTTCCTTCATGGAGATATTGGGCAAAAACTAAAAAAATTCCCATAATTTCATATTTTCTTTAGTACACCGCCACTCGCATAGCACTTTGGAAATTGTGAATCCATTTTTTTGATATTGATTCAGTTCCAAACAACATATTATTATGAAGGAATCAGCATGACTCGACCTTTTGCAAGCACGAATGTATATCTTGATTGGATTACTAGGGGTGATATGATTCGGTTCTTTTGAGGGGGAGTTCATTCGTTGGATTTTTGTAGCTGGTGATAGTTTCCATATGGCAGTCAGTGTAGCCAAGCGGTCTAGGCTCGGTCATCATCATACACGACTATTGTATAAAATATCCATAATGCAAGTGTTTCTTCATGAATTACGTTATGCATTAATAACTGGTTGATGATCATATTGATGGTGATGAGAAATAATTTTACTATTCACTTGTGTTTTATGTTTTTTGAAGAAACACATGCATTACGAATATTTTGTATATTTTTGTTGAATTATTTGATATCAATGGTATTTCTTAGGTTTTTCAATAGGCTGTTATGAATCTTGATTTGAGTGAAGTATATCAATCCACTGTACCAATATTTCTCTTGAAATGAATGGTTTATACAACAGTCATGGACAAAGTAAAGTAGTCTACTCGCGTATAATGTCTATTATTCTAACGGTGATTGGGGCCACTCGTTGAAAAAACCATAGTGCCCAAAACACAAACCACACTCCACTGCAGTTTGAAAAAAGGAATTTTAATAAGGAAAAAACTGAAAACACTCATGCATAAGGCGCTCGCATATACACACACCTATTAACACTCACACTTACTAATGAATTCGATTGAATGGCACTGAAAGATGTAATACGAAACAAATATCCAGATAGTGGTAGTGATAGATAGTTTTTTTTTCGAATTTACTTTTTCAGTGGAATCAGGAACAGGAATCCTCTGGGTTTATAAGGGTGAATTAATAGCTAGTTCTCAATGATATACATTGAATATACATTGACGAATTTTATTTTGATGAGTCTGAAGTGGCTCCATATATGAATTGTTGACTGTTCCCATGATCTTAATTGAATATTGTGTTCTGGAAGGAACCGACGAAAAATAAATGACTGTCCTATAATGTAATGGAGTTTGATTTTTGATTATATTGAGGGTTCCCAGAATTGGTGAAATTTCCTTTTCGATATTTCTATGTGTTCTGGCCACGTTGAGCTTAGATCTATATATAACCTAAAGAGATTAGTGAATGGGGAATATCCAATGAAATCACTCTCGAAGTTGATTGCATTTTCGAATTATTAGGTATTGACTTCCCTGTAATGAATGTGTACGAAGATTTCGTGTAATTTAAACTCTATTTGTGGAAAAACCATCCATGATGATAAACGTTCGAATCGTAATTTATTTCTTAATTTATTCATATTTGAATAGATGGGAGAAGTATCATCTGCGAATAAATGAATAATTTCTCCCAAAGTGCAATCTTTAATGGAATTGATGTAAATGGGATAGAGAAAAAGACCCGAAATTGGACCTTGTGGTAGACCACAAACAATAGTTTCAGTTCTACAAGCTTCTCTCTCCCATATAAACATGATTTCTGAAACATCCAAACACCATTTTATTTCCATTAGTCCTGATAAAAAAAAATTCAAATACGAGTCAGTGGCGTAGAGATTAGGGAGGAAAATCAGGCATTACATCACATCACCGAGTTGAGGTTACAACCGTGATTTTTAATTCGTAATCATATAGTAGAATATAAACATGTAATCCTTATCTCATTGCAGAGCAACAATTATTAGTATCACTACTTTCATTCGGGTTTGAAGGCCGTCAGAAATTTCTTCCTGACGTTTCGCTGGCTCGAGTGGCTAGCTTCTTCAGAGGCTCATTCATCTTGAAATTCACTCCGATGACTGGAGATTTTTTCTTCGCAAGTTGTATTTATGCCGATTCAGGTAGTTTGCGGTGCTAACTATTTCATTCGGATTAGGGGAATTGTCATTAATATTGATTACCTCATCTGGGTTCGGAGAATAATCATCAGCCTCTGAAGAAGGTATACACTCGAGCCAGCGAAACGTAGGGAAAAAATTCCAAAAAACGACGGCCTCCAAATCCGAATGGAAGTAGTGATACTGAAAACCTCGGCCGCGAAAGCCTCAACTATTTTGCCGACAATTATTCTTTAACGATTCAAAATTGAAAGTGAATTAAAATCGATTAAAAAAGAAAAGCAAAACGCACTTCGACGCTAGAACTCATATCGATAACAGTTTGTTCACGTATGAGCGTGATTTTTGTGATAGTTGAACTTGTATTTCAGAATAACAACTCCGATATGAGTAGTGACGAATGCCTTCTTCCATTTTGGCACTGGCCATTTAAGAGACAGATTTTTTAATTCGAATTTTGGAAAGGAGTAACTGGGAGAGAGTATTTTTCCCGTGTAATTGACTGTTGACCTGCCTTCATGCATATTTTTCGAAAAAAAAAACACCGAATTTAGAATAAAATCGATAGGATCACTTATGGAAACTATCGAATTACAGAGGATTTTAAATTTTTTTCGAAAAAGATGAATTCAACCACATCCGATTCAAGCTCTCACGAGAACAAATAACGGTATCGCCTCTCTCTCCCTCTGCCACAACCAACCAAAATCCCCACCAAATTCGCTTTGGAATTAATTCATGGAACAAATAGCCCGCCAACCTGTTTTTGTAAACGTGATAATTTGATTAGTCCCGAAATAGTTTGAAGGCGAATGCGAAAACCGGGAGCCATTAACAATTAATCGATCGGCCAATTAACTGGCGAATAATGTCTGTGGAGCTCGTTTCGATGAGTATCTGCGAAATATAAGTGGAATTATGCTGCATTCACCTATTCACGATTTCCCTCAGTTTCCATTTGTGCAGAGTTCACATCCAGTTCTTTCAATCGTGTTGGATAATATTATCAAACATATGGCCATAAAATCAGAACTCCTTTCAGTATATCTGACGTGGATGAAATCATGCATGTTCAACAGAGTTCGGAAAGTTTCTTTTGATCATAACCAGATACAGTATGTATCATCTCACCGAGACATAATATCAGGTGTCCCACAGGGTAGCGTGGTTGGTGCTATTCTATTCTTGCTGTTCATTAATGATATGAGTAAAACCCAAAGTAGTTCTTCCATTACACAATTCGCTGATGATACAACATTCAGTTTAGATGACAATAGTATACCCTCTCTGTGCAATAAAGCCAGGGTCGCCATAGACCAAATGAGGTTCTACTGTTCCAAAATTGGACTGGCCTTAAATTGCAACAAAACTGATATGTTGCTGTTCTCGACAAGGGAAGTCGATTTCAGTGTACTGGTCCTCTCCGGAAAATAAATCGGTAGTGCAGAAGAAGACTGTAAAATTCTTAGGAATTCATATCGACGAAAATCTTTCGTGGATCTATCACATGGATTTTATTACGTCGAGGCTAGCTAGTTACTGTTTTATCTTGAGGCAGTTGAGAAGTTTCGTTTCATTTGATGTATTAAAGACATATTACTTTGCCCATATCCATTCAATCATAATTTACTGCATTATGTGCTGAGGAAATTGCTCCAGGGTGAATGAGGTACTGGTCCTTCAAAAAAATGCGATCAGAATTATTATGACTTTCAAAGATAGAAGATCATCATGTAAGGACCTTTTCAAAGAACTGAATATCCTGACTGTGACATCTATGTACATTTTGAACTGTGTCACGCATATAAAAAAGAATGAAAATCATTTATTTTCCGAAATAACGTATCAAACACCAGTGGTCATAATCTCAGATATACTCACAATATCCAAATTCCTAAACATAAATTGGCAATAGTGAGTAAAGGGCCGAATATAATGTCAATAAAACTCTTCGATAAATCAGCATCAGATTTGAAATCTGTTACTGCAATTCATGTTTTTGAAAAGTTGGTCAAAAAACTTTTACTCCAATATAGTTTTTATACAATTGAGGAGTATTTTAACTGTAATATGTGACATTTTTCTGTGTTCGACATGTATTTTTATGTTTTTAGCATTGTTTTTCTGACGAGTTTCTATATCTGTAAAGATCCAATGAAATAAATTGATATTATTATTATATTATCACGCCTCACATTGATATCTGTCGGTGGTATGTCGTACACGCTGAGTAGATCCGGGTCTACTCAAATTGTACCCAAACCTTGAATTTTCATTCGTAATCATTTAAAATTATGGTCTTTCCGAGCGATATTTCAATATGTTTGGTTGCTCACTCAAACGAAAAAAAGGTCGGTTTCCTGAATCATTTTGCTGATCGGCATCTAGGAACTGTCTAGATTGCCGCTAATGTGTACACACCAAAGTAATTGGGTTTCCAGGAATGAAGCAATACAATTCATAAGCCAATTCATCAATCATAGCATCTAACAGTTGTAGCATCATTTATCTGTAGTAATGACATAACAGAGGCATAAGATATAGATGGCGTATCTAATGCAGTCAAAAAAAAAAAAACAGGGCATGATATTTCACATTCGTACACTCAGCCATAGCTGAATACAAGAAATATTTTTTTAGAAAAAATCAATGATAAGTTGTACCTATGTCAGTTCCAAATGCAGCCCATCCTTCTTGAGATACATTTGTAAAACACAAACATGTTTCTGATAACACAAAATGCTCTGGAATCAATAAGTACGGTATATTGTCAAAATATTCTCTACATGCTATTTTGAGAATATTCCCCACGATAGATTGTTAGAATAGTCTTTACTACATATTTTCAGAACATTCGTCACGGTATAGTGAAGGTGGAAAGAAAGAAGATGTTTAAACTGTTTGAACAGGTACTTTATGTATTTGTTTAACGTTATGTGATGAGTGGAATGAAGTGAACACTAGTGATTTATCACAAGAGTTTATTTGGGACATTCCTTGTCCCGACAGTGTATATCATGAGGGTTCCCCACTTCTCGTTGGAACGTTGAAAGAGGAGAAAATTAGAAAATAATGATAAAGTCTTTGGCTTTGTTGTCTAAATGGATATTGCGGAGAATTTAATGAGTTGGTGTCAACATAATCCCAGCAGGGTCTCTCAGTACTTTGTATTCCATTTTTAGTGTGAAAAACGTCTCAAATAAAAATATATGGAATGATTCCATACGTGCTGGGTAATCGCACGTAAAAAGGTAAGGCCTCGTTGATCCATTGCTCGCACAAGTTTCGACTTTTGAGGGTTGACGTTCGTCAGCTGGTTAACGAAAACGAACAACAATGTATTATGCATGCTTGCCCTCTTTCCTATAAATTCGAAAATTTGAATTATATTCTTTGAATATTACTCGAGCATTCATTGTGAATTCTGAATATTCCATAAATATTCTCTGAATAATATTCTTGCTTGAGAAAGTTTCGAGTAAAATTATATGAAAATTCTAAGAATACTCAGGCCAAAAGCATTTTCAGGAAATATTCTATAGAAGGTTCCTAGCAGATTCATAATCAAATATCCATAAAAAAAATTCAGAATTATTCATGGAATATTCTGGAATCATATTGACTTTATTAGTGAAAAATTATCTAAATATCGTGTCGTTGTTTGGAATCTTAAGAGCCCTGTTCCTCTCAACATTTTATCGAGCTATTTTTATGCCTATTTTCACTCAAGTATCAGTATTAGTTTGTTACGGTAGCTGCGGTAGATTGAATGATTTCTTAATTTTCCAAATAGAATATTGGACCATGTGTTTTTCAAAAAATTATGGCGATTCATGTAACATTTTTTCACAGAACTGGAGATTTGAACTGTGATTTTTATGGATATTTTGCATTCTGTTACTTAAGGGAAACTTTCTACAAGTTTCAGGAAAGGGACACTACCAGCGTTGACTCTGGCTAAACTCTGAGACCAAAATATAATTTGATGTTCTAAATCACAGATTGACATCTGTGAGGATCTGATATATAATGTACAATAGATAATATAATAAACTTCCAATATGCATTAGACATCACAATAACTTCGAAAATAGTGTGAAGAATATTCGCAAAAAAATGCCTTTTTTCATTGGATGAATTTCAACAATCTGATCTGACTGCTTTGTTTCAATGAATGATTATTTTGTATTATTTTTTGCCTGTTTGTATAGTATTTTTTGCTTCTCGTTCACCACTTTGAGTATATTTTCACATGTACATTCAATTTTATGACTTTTATGACTCGATTTTGAAGAAACTGATCAATTTTTTCGTATTTGATGATTTCCATGCTTGTAAAAGTCTTCGGAAATGAAGTATTGTATTGTATGTATTGATATCTATGGATGAAAAAATTATATCTCGTAAATCTCAGTTATTTGTCATGAGGATTGCTGCAAATGACAAACGTATGCATTACTTATTAGAATTTCAACGGAATTATCGTGGACTGTCCTCGAGCGACAGAAAGCGCTGAATCCTCTAGTTGAAAAAATAGCTGAGGAAACGGTGATGTGCTATTTCTAAACTAGACTGGCACTTTTCAGAGACGTTTGGGGTGTTCAAAAGGGAACTGAGTACCTATATCTTTTGTGTCCTTTTGATACTGAGATAGTGTGTTATAATTTCAGATTCAGATATTGCTCGTTTTGTACAACTGTGTTGGTGTCTACTCGTTGGCAAAGATATAAACTCTATTGATTCTGATGAGCAGGATGACTTCAAAATGAAAGAAGAAGTTGTAGTAGAGAATGTGTCAAGAGACTGGAAAATTATTTTTCCTATACCTTCTTTTTCTTCTTAGTCTTCGAACTCTCCAACCTGAAAGGAGGTTCAAGTAAGCACATTTCTGAATGATTGTGATTGTTTTTTGTTCGTTATAAATGACAAGCGAGCGGATTTGTGTCCAGAATTATGAGAGAAACTGAAAGTTTCGAAGTTCCAATTCTGATACAAGAAATAACATTCCAAAATTGTGCGAGAGCAACTTTTTCTATCGATGATATTCAACACAATATGTATGGAATCTTCACTTTCCCATTCCAACAACAATCTATTCCATCTGCAATTTGTAATTGCGAATTGGCCTAAGCGATCATGTTATATTGATGATTCAGTATAGTCGTTTATTGTTCAAATTACAATGCAGATTGTCAATATCAATAAAATCAAATTATGCATTTATTGTTCACCGAAACGAGTAACTAGACCCTTTAATTAAATTCATTATGTGAACTGATTACTGCTAATTGGCATTTATGTTTCATTTGCACATCATCGGGAATATAAAACAAAATTGATGATGATGGTATTACAAGGTGTTTTCAATCATGAAGGGCATTGATGAAACGTTGGTATCGGCGATGTTCAGAAAAATATCAAGAACGGTAAGCACATGGGTGCCGTTAAAACAATTTTGGGGGGTCACATTACGCAAAATGTTAGTAAGGGGCACTTTTTTCAAATCAAACTATTGCTTTTGATTGAAATGAAAATCCTTTTGAACAATACTTACGAGTGTGGTTCAGAAAAAATTGCAAAATCAAGTCGATATTGTGTCTTAACGCGGTATATGGATCAAAAAATCTAAAATCCAGGGGGGAGGCCCGCCGCCCTTCCCCTCAAGAAACGGCGACCTTAGGTAAGCACATTTCACCAAACAATTGCTTGGGTGAGGGTAGTGACAATTCCAATTATTAATATTGTCTGATATGTGTGTATTGCTTCACGATCGTGACAGCTAAAGCGTTTCTTTGTAGGATCCTAGCATTCATTCTTCGACTGAAAAGGTATTTGTTCAGCTAGTACAAAAAATTCATGTTCTTGGAATAAATAAGAGAGTTGCAGGTCGACGCTAAGCAACCGCAAAATTTGAGATTTGTTGAAGAATACATTTTACACCGAAAACAGATAGATAGCAGTTCTATGTTAGTTTAATTGATTTCATTGGGAAGAAAAATCACTATCAATATCCATTTCTGTCAAGTAATGAATTTTTCTGAATTATCCGTTACGAGACTTCAAATAACAATCGACAGGGCACGGCCCATCTCTTCAGTGTGACTGAAAGTCATTCGATATCCTAATCTAAGCAGCGCCGAGCGCGGTTAGTACTTGGATGGGTGACCTCATGCAGGAAATGATAACGTCGAAAATCCATACAACTGCAGCAAAATATCATACGATAGCTCGCAAGCAATATATAAATGATCACGGGATATATTGAGGATATGCCGTCTTTCGGAGGGGATGTAAAGCCGGCGGTCCCCAGTCCATGGATGCATGGGGCTTGTAAAAGATCCCTACCTCTGGTTGGAATACCAGAGGGTTCGGTTACATTTCCTGTTATGGGAATTGTGCTCACCGGCGTCGGTGATTGGCCTTGGTAGCGGAAATAGGCCGTTAAATAAAGAATTAAAAGAAAAGTTATGATCGATATTCATATTTATGAATTTGAATTCAAATTTTTATGATGTTCAATTCAAAAGTAAGAATATCAAGGTAGTATGCTATGAAGTGATTTTTATATATTTTTTCTTAAAAACAGAGCGAAATACAAGAATGAAGGCGGAGATAGGTAAGAATGTTGTATTTTCAGTAGCTCAATGCAGAAAAAAATTGCAAAATATCAGTGGCGCACACATTTGGTCGAAAATAATGGTTGAGATGCCTTCCGGGGCGCCACTGGACATAATGATTTCAATCTAGTTATGACCAACTCAACACCCTTATACCCTCAATACCACCACCAAATTCGAAAAAATATCTGCATAAGGATTATTGAGACATTCAGTAAAGAACTTTTTTTTTTATTTGACAAACCGTGACTAGGATGGTCCACTAGCTCTCCTACTATATTATACTTGAAAACGACGGGAAAATCGCTATATTACGATTATTGTTATCATCCTTTCCTGCCATTAATTTTTGTTTTTTTTTGTTTCTGTTAATGGTAATTCGCTAAAATTATTGATTTTAGAAAATGTTTCTTCGAAAAATTATGATCTAAGCTAGACAGACAAGAAATATGTTATATTTTCGCAAGGTTGTTCCTGGTAACCGAGTATTTTGTTTTCTGTGATCGGTGGAATTCATATCCTACTTTGTGTAGATATAAAATCATAACGATTCAGTTGGCTGGAATCGGCTTCTTATCTGTTTAGTAAACTATAAAGAAATGAACAAACGATTAAATTGGAACCTTTGGTGTAAAAGTTGAAACTTTTCCTAGAGATCAATCACCCTAACACCAAATTGATATTTTTTGCACTCTTTTTTTTCGCGTTTCGCTAACAAGATTAGCATCTTCAGGAGAAGAAAGTTGATACTATCTATCAATTTTTCGCGCGAAATTGTTCTCTAGGAAAAGTTATAAAGAAATGAGCATATTCACGGATGGGTGTGAAAAAAAAAGTTATTGATTCTTCAAATATCGTTGGAATCTCCTGATTATGCAAGATCTTAAATTTCAGAGCACGTCCCACAGAACAATGCATATAACCACAATCCAAACCCTCCAGCTACACAGTCCTTGTTAGTCCGAGATTTAAAATGAGACTGCGATTCCCCGAGGGGAAAATGTCTGCACAACTACAATTAAGAAATATAGGTAAAGTACGTGCAGCAGCCATGCAGTCTGCCGCAGAAATTCATTTCCGGAATATCTCTCCATCCACCTGCATGTGTGTTAACAACTTTTTTATGAAGCGAAACTATTGTTTTTGCTGGAATTCTATCTGGGTAATGAGACCTATTCGATAATTCTAATCAATATGAGTGAATGATGATATCGAGGAACAAAAACAATGAATACCTTATCTTCGTATATAACGCATATATTTTTTTATTTTTATTGTATTCAGATTCACTTGAAATGAAGGCCCTGTAATGTTCTGAGAACACCGCGTGAATCAAGGAACAGCAGATACGAATAAACATTAACTTTGAATTTTTGAAGTTTGTAAGCCTCAGAAAAGACCTTTCTCGGCAAGGTGTTCCAAAGTTCAGCTGTTCTATCGAAAAAAGATCCCTGAGCAACAAAGGTTCGACAGGTTTGCATATTCACAACAAAGGGGTGGTAATTCTGTACTCGTCGAGTCATACGTGTAGATATTGCCAAGGGTGGGAAGATTGATAACAATCCAGAAGAGCAACGACCGTGAAAATATCTATAGAAGAGAGACAAATCTCCGACCCTTTACAATGTTCCAATGATGTGAGAGAGTCTGTGAGCGAAGGATAACCAAGATGGATTGCCTTTCTCTGAATAGAATCGAGAAGCCTAAATGAATGTTGTGGTGCGGAACTCCAGACATAAGAACTATATTCCAAGACAGGTCGTATCTGAGCCTTGTATATCATTAGAAGCTGACGAGAAGTGAATATTTCTTCTTATGAAATAGGAATCCAAGTTTCCAGGAAGCACTTTCAGAGATCGATCTCAAATGGTTTTTCAATGAGAAATTATCACTGATCGTAATTCCAAGCATCGAGATACTTGAGTTTGTAGAAATAGTTACTAGGACTTCATCAAATTCCACCAAGTTCATGTTACCCCATTCTATTATTTTTAGCAAGTCGTCGTTGATTTTATTGACGTGAATGTTTCTCCGAATTTTCTTTAACTCGAGCTGGTATTGGGACTCTGAAAGAGAAACTGGTATGAAGAGTACCTTCGTCCGCAAAACTATGTATTAAACAAAATGTGTTTTCGAGCAAATCATTGATGTGAGGCAGAAACGAAGTGGGCGCCAGAACTGTTATTTAAGTACGTGGCCAAACTTGAAGGGGTGATTCTCTTAGTAATTCTAAGACGAAAGGTTCGTATAAACGAAGGTCCGGAAGTCTTCGTATTCAAGATCAAGTGTCAAAAAAAAAAAAAAATCGCTTTTTCCCGAATATATCAATAATCATTTGACCGATTCTCTTGAAATCTGGCTGTGGTATTGAGGGTATTGAGGGGCTGATTTGGCTATAACTAGAATAAAATAATTATGTCCAGTGACCAAAATTATGTGCGCCACTGAGTTTTTTCAATTTTGTATTTTTTTCGAGTTGACCTACTAAATCTACAACTTTTTCATCTCCGTCTTTGTTTTGTATTCTGCTCTGATTTTGAGGAAAAACATTGAAATCACTTTTATGTCCTTTGAACGACAAAATTAAAATTTATTACTAACAGGGTATAAATATAAAAAATTTCAAAGGTTGGAAAATAATATGACGTTAAAACGTGGTGATAGTTTTGATGAAAACCAATGAATCTGTTTAGATGAAAGAGGGTCTCATTTCATCGTAGTGTTTCATCGAAAACAGTTTGTCAAAAAAATTCTGAAGGTGGACTTTCGTGTGATGTTATTTCACGAATAATGAGCTCGTCACAGCATGTCCTTGCAAGTACACCTCGGTTGTTGCCAGTTGGCTTGTTTCATTTTGTTGAAGCAACGACATGCAATGAAGTGATTGTAATTTTTTCCTGCAAAACAGAGCAAGATACAAGAAAAAATATTGAAACGAAATAGTTGTAGTTTGTGTAGCTCAATTCAAAAACAAAATTAATATAAAAAAGTTGTATAAAGCACCTACGGCATGCCGCTGGACGTGATCATCCCAATTTAGCTATTTCAAAATCAGCCTCTCGATACCTTCAATACCACCTCAAAATTTCAAGGAAATCGGCCAAAGGATTATCGAGATATTCAGTGGCATGTCAAACGCATTCATAAGTCAAATTGTGAAACATTTAAACCTCTAATAGGTCGGCACAGAAACCTCGACAAAAGAAAACATTTATCTCTCAAGAAATGCTTCGGATTTCAGCCTTGGTAACATAATTTTTCCACTCGATAGAAATCATTTACTTTTTGCCTCGATACGTAATATACTATCAAGATTTGTAATTTATAACCTTCAACGTACATTCTGTGAAAGTATATGAAAATGAATCGAAAGAAATAAAAAATAGTAGTTCGCACAACAAGAGTGGATATGGAGACCATATTTTATCGCACGAGGACGAAGTCAGTTGATTTTGTTTTCAACCAGATAAATACTTCAGAGCTCTCTTTCAAGTATCATATTGATAATCAATGTCGGACAAAGAGTATTCCTTCGATATTTATGTGAAACTCGAAGGAAAAAACTTCATTAAATTCAATATTTGATTCTTGCCGACGACATCCTCCGGATATTCCAGAAATTTATAGAACCTGAAAAGTTATGATATTCCAATCGCTAGAAAAGTACAAAGAAATACCGCTATTGGTGAGACTCGAAACAACGATTATAAAGTGAACCGTCACAGATAACGTAAGCCTCAGCCAGTGAAGCCATTTGGACTGTATAATTTCAGTTAATTATTGTAGGAGTGGCGTTAATAGACTCATGATTTCATGAATCAATCTGTTACAGAAAACATTGATACGAGTATACTGATAATTAAAATGGGATTGGTGACAGATTGACAATAAGAAGTTTCAGAATTCGCAAAGGAGGCCGTGATTTCGAAAATGATATGTTACATCAGGTACTTACTTACTGTATACGACGGGAAAATCAAGATATTACAATGATTGTAAATATCCATTTTTGCTATTCATATTTGTTTCTTCTGATACTTCTCTAGAATCATGGATTTTTGAAAATATTTTCTCAAAAAAATTTAATAAACCGGTAGATAGATCAGAATTGTGACGTTTCTACAAGGTTGTTCCTGCTCACCAAATATTTTTTTTTCTCTGTGATTGGTGGAATTTATATCCCACCTTGGGTGGATATGGAATCATAACGATTCATTTGAATGAAATCACCTATTTTATTCACAACCATATATGTAATGTTGTCATCTACTTGATTATTCTGAGAAAACTGCAATATTTTAGATATGTTCAGAACGAAACAGAGGTCAACTAACCGATATCACGACAGGAATGAATCACTCCCCACCTTGGTGTGTAATATACTATATCCATCAAGTAAACTATTGATAAATGAGAATATTGACGGGTGGGAAAAGAGGGATGTTGTTTTACTATCGTTGTTTGCATGTCTTATCCAGAAACCCCGCAAACTATTTCTTTATCTGTCTACACTTCAGGAAAACAAGTCATCAGTCCGAATTGTTCATGAATCCGAACATTATATCATTATCCCTTCCACAAACGATATTACCATCAGGCTCTCCACTAAAACACCTACAAACTACTGTACGTGACTCTGGAAATAACAATAATAGTTTGTCACTCACTTCAATTATTGCATCTGGCACAGACCCAAGCTAATAATTTCCCGGAAAGCAATTTGAGCTTTTGTTTGCACTAATCATTTATCATATCCCTGTGCGCACAGGAAATGATATAATCCACGACACAGTAACGAAGCCGTTAGTTTCACACACGAGAATATTGCCTTGGAGTCCCCAAAGACACGAGAGCTGCAAGCAAAAGTGCTGCCCGGATGTGAGGCTGGATATATCAGGGATATTCAAACCACGGAATGGCTGGACGTTGTTCAAATATATAAATGAGGGTGGGATATTAAAACTGATAGAAGCTCGATTTCTCATAGTTGACGTTTGGAAAAAAGAATCACTGGAGCTCGTCATTCGTTATTTTGAGGGAATCGTCTTAGGAACGTACTTTTTTTATACAGATTTACATCAAAGGAAAGCTCCATACTGTTCAAAGAACACCACATGAATCAAGGAACAGAAGATAAAACTTGTCCTAGAGATCAGTTACTCTAACACCAAACTGATATTTTTGCACTCGAGGCGCGTTTCGCTAACAAGGTTAGCATCTTCAGGAGGAGAAAATTGATACTAAAGAAGAGTTTTGATCATAAATCTGAGGAGTCAGATATTTCTCAGCACCTTATATCAATCCAAGCTTCTCGGACCCACCTTTAGCGATTGATCTCACATGGTTTTCAAGAAGATATTATAACTGATCGTAATTCGTTTGCTTGAAAGTGGTTGACAATGTTCCTTGCTGAATGGTAATGGTTCGGACTTCCATTGTCTATATTTTCAACTCTATTGAAACCCGTTGCTAGGAACGGAAAGATTAAAATACAAATTAATTGAGAATAAAAAAACAAATCAAAATCGAAGTTTCGGTCAATGATAAAATTGGGGATTGATTGATCAAAGGAAACACTGTTGTTACAAAAAATCGAGATTTCGAATATGAAATATAAATCAAAGGGAACACTAAGGAGATACTGGAACAGCAAATTCTTATCATCCCCTACGTGAGACGACTTTCAGAGAGCATCAAGAGGATAGGAGGAAAATACAACGTCAGAGTCTGTTTTCGATCAGGGAACACAATACGCAGCCAGCTCACAAAAATTCGACCACCGAATAAAAACAGCGACACCAACAACTGCTTTTACCGGATACCATGCGAGTGCGGCAAATCCTTCATCGGAGAAACCAAAAGACCATTGGAAGTGAGAATAGGCGAACACAAGAAAAACAAACAAGGAGAAGAAACCTCGAAATCAGGAATAGCGGAGCATGTTTGGACAAACCATCACAGCATCAAATGGTCTGAAGCCGAGGTCATACACAAGGAGGAGCACTGGTTCAAGAGGAAATTCAAGAAAGCCGCCTACATCCTCAACAACGACGCATTCAGTCATCCCAGCGTGGAGATCCGGAATGTGTGGAGGCCGCTTATCCAAGGCATGGACCGGCTGCGGCTCGATGAGAGAGAATCTCGCGCCAATACATCCATTTCCCGCTGAAGATCGATCGACACACTTCTTGTAGTAGCACCCGCTCGCCTCCTTGGCAGTAGCACCCTTTTTCCCCACCATAGGGAAATCGGAGGGCTTTATAACCGACCACACCTCGAAATATTGTCAGTAATCACCCGAAGACGATCGCGGATACCAGCAATCGAAACGTCGTGATTAAACTCAACTTGAAACTTGGTTTCAACAATTTTTCATAATATTGCATTCAATTTCTTTATTTACATTTTTTGACTAGTATTTCATATTCGATACCTCAATTTTTCTTGCCACAATATTATTTCGTTATTTAAAATTTTTTATGGCTTATATTTCATATTCGACATCTCGATTATTTGTAACAACAGTGTTTTCTTTGATCAATCAATCCCTAATCTTATCATTGACCGAAAATTCGATTTGATTTTTTTCTGACTTGATTTATATTTTAATTTTTCCGTTCCTAGCAACAGGTTTCAATAGAGTTAAAAATATAGACAATGGAAGTCCGAACCATTACCATTCTGATCGTAATTCCTAGCATCGACATAGATGAAGATAGATCGGGTTACTTTGAGGAGAGACATTTTACCGAGTTGATGTTACCCCATTCTTTAATTTTCGCCATCGTCAATATTATTGACGTTAACTTCTCTTTTAATTTTTGTTTCTCGTGCTGATATGGGGACTCTCAAAAGATAAACTACTTTTGAGAGTACTGTCGTCTGCAAAACTATCCAGTGATAAAGATAATTTCTTCAGAAAATCATAGATATGAAGCAGTACCAAAGTGAAATTCAGCCCTCAAATTTTGAATGGGGTAGGAATCAAGCACAACTTTGTTTGAGAAGTCATCAAGTTCACTTTTCATCCATTGCCCTGCACAATTCAGAAATCGATACAGTAGATACTGATAAATAACGTGGTTTAGGAAATTATCAAAAAACGAACGTTACGACTTTTCCAATAAATCACAATGGTTTTGTACCAATCATAATTGTAACTAACGTTACTGTCGTTTCGTCATATACAAACATTATCAAACGAATTGTATAGTATTCGTTTGATATTTCGTTGATCAACTTTTCTGGAAAGTTAGGACTATGGAGTACAGAGCAGAATTGTAAAATGGATAATGAGGTGAAAAATATTGAAATTGGAAAATTTCAAAAACAACATGTTATGCAATATGATATGATTACAAATGAATTCGAAGTACAAACCAAAATTTGTAAAATGAAACAATTTACTGAAAAACACGGTTAGACATTTCCCGCATGTCGATAGAGGTTGTTTGAAGATATTCCTCAACTTATTAAAAAGCATTTTCTTGTGAATATTTCAAAAAGTTCATATCTTACTTTGTTCCAGATTTTTCATAGTTTCAGGTAGTTTGTTATGCAAATGTAGGTTCAATGATTTTCTTTGTGATTTTTCAAATTTGTATCGGGTAGTTATCAAAGGGTTACAAGATCGAGTGTCTTTATTACGATGAATGGATGGTTCAGTGTATAACTGATTATTTTTATGTATTTCCAATGAATTGTAGTAGATGTAAATCGTTGGTAGAGGATACGGAAGTTAATGAAAAATGACCGACAATGCTTCCTTGAACGCACTCCAACTTTTCAGTTGACGGAGGAAAATATATGAGCATAGCTTTCGACTCATAGAACAAAATCAACATGT
Source organism: Zygogramma bicolorata (assembly GCA_032362365.1). Lineage (NCBI taxonomy): Eukaryota > Metazoa > Arthropoda > Insecta > Coleoptera > Chrysomelidae > Zygogramma > Zygogramma bicolorata. The sequence continues at coordinate 235,489 of JAVJAQ010000529.1, forward strand.
GGAGTCCAACTCACAGATTGATCTAGTGAAATACCAAGAAATTTCAATGTTTCACCTCTAGAATATGTTTACGCGTTGGAAAAAGTAATTTTCTTTTGGTCTTTGTCCTATTCAACTTCAGCATATATATTACGGAGTGTAATATTTCATCATTTCCCTCACAATAACGAACGAACTGTTATTTATCGTCAATTCTTTCTACTAGCCGCTGAAAGTATATGTTTTTGAATTAACAACGGTTGGAAATAGTAAGGAATGGACCAACTTTCGAGTAGTTAATCATAGAGTGACTATCAGAGCTATTTGGACAAGATTCCAAGAATCACTATTCTCCCCGATTGTTCTCCAAACTCCCAAACCGTATCAAACGCATTCATCCCGAAGAGCGAAAGCAAACATTTCCGTTAAATTCCCCTCATCATCTCAGGCCTCAATCAAATTAGGAATCGTCGTCTGAATGGAACATTGTTTTAATATATTGCCTTTATACTGAAGAGCACTCTGGTATTCCTGTATCAACAGTCGTATATTTGTTCAGCTGTAGAGGATATAAGCGACAGTTGAGTGTCGCTAAAAAGGTGGTCCGCAGTTCAATAAAATGTCCTTGCGAGATATACTGCCTCGGGAACCGTTCAATTCCAAAGGCGTAGACGACATTGGGGACAGATTAATCGGTTTCATTTGTCTAAATACAATATTTGATCGTCGATTGATTCTTGCCTACTTAATAGCATTCCACAGCTGTTTTGACAGGGTGTTCACGATTCTGAAATGTCGAATAGAGAGTGAAAATGTTCGGGAAGAACATTTGATGCACGCGTAAGAGAACACAGAAGTAGTTTCCAAAATAGCAAGACATCACAGAGGGACATGAGTTCAAAACCAATTTGAAACCCTTCATTTCCAAGGGAAGGGTTTGAAACTTAATCTCTTGCAGAGTTTGGGAATTGATAAGTGTTAACATTCACAGTTTCCAATTAATGATCAGATGGAGTTGAATAATTCGCCTCTGTTGAATATGTTTTTTCAAGGCAATTTTACTAATAAGGATGTGACGTCGGATCATTAATCTTATTGATTAGTTGTCGGACTATATTCTCATTGACCGTTCGATATAATGTTTTATAAATTCGAAATGTAACAGTGTTGTGATTAGTTCAGAGTTCCTGCTTGAGGATGCTATTGTATAGCGAAACACATGTCGCGGTTTTGTTAATTCTAATATGTGAAAATCTCAGAGGCAGGTGTATATTATTTGTAAAAAAATCTGAAATCTTCTGTGACTAATCCCAAGTCGATATTCTGAATTCGTAGTTGTTTTCCAACCTGAATTCGTGTAAGTGGGCGAGTTTGCAGAATATAAGCGCTATTCACATATTTCCCTCTCCAGATCAGTAGTTGTCAATAGGTCTTTGTGAAGAAAGATTTGCCGGAGGAGAGAAATAAAACTTTTACACAAATGGTTGCGTTTTCATTGAAGCCGGAGAAAGAGGGGTCTTTCGCAATACACGTTATACTCAATTGTTTCGAAAGCTTTGCTGGAGTTCCTTTCAGGTATGAATGCATCAACAGGCAGAAATAAATTAGTTTCGCTGTTCCATACAACATCATGCTAGTAGGCAGATATTTTGAATTATCTGATAATCGCCTGACTGAAAATGATGCCATCCTTCTGGCAGTGTTCCCCCAATAATTGATGCACCTGCTTTCGCAATCTACGCACGAAACTCTTCTCAACTACAAGACACTGCATAATATCAGAGCTTACGGCAGATAGGATTATTGAAGGAAATTGCTTTTCTGTTTGGAAAGCCTATTGCAGGGTAAATACATTCTCATGGTGACGCACAACCTCATCCTGAAAATAAACAATGTTCGTTGATTCCTTGAAAGAACGATCTAGGAAAAAAATATCTCAAAATGGAATTGGGAATTCCTATGTCCACGAAAAGGGTATTATTCTGGCTGACGACACTATCGTTATTCAATATCTGGCGAAGTATTGAACCGTTGATTAGTTGTGCAATGACAAATTTCGGGTTATAAAAAATTTCTAGGAAGTTCGAGTCCAACTCTTGATGCCTATAATATTTATTGTACAAACCTGTCAGGACGAAAAACTGAACTCAAATGGAAACAATACAATATTGATGGGTCAATTAAAATAAAAAGTTGACGAAATATTCAGGGTGAAATAATTAGGAATCGAACCAGTAGCATTGATTCAATTGGAACCTGTTGAAATACTTATTGGGGAAAAAGCTGAAATGAGGAGTTATTTCAATATCGATAACAGATAAAATTTGCCAATGCCAAATGAAAATCTATGGAAACGTGATTGGAAAAAACTTTATGTGATTTTCACTAGACATTTTACGTAACCGTTGAACTTTTTTCACTATACAGTAGCTTCTTCAGTCACGTTATGGTACTATATCTAGGGTGGGGATGTGAGAGTAAACAACTTCATTTGTTAGTGGTAATATAGTATAGTAGAACACGTGTAGTGATTTCGTGAACTGTATAGTGAAAATCATACAATGAAGTGTTCTTCAATTATATCAATATTCAAACAAGAAAACTTAAATTCGATTGAAAAATTTAATGATGGATTGAATTATTTGAAAAACTGTCTGAAAATGAGAACTATCTTTCATGAACCGTTATGATATTAATATGAACAGAGTGAAGTAAAAAAAATCTGAAAGAATGAATGAGGTAAGAGAAACATTAACTAGTTATTTCAATTTTTCAGTTATTTTTTCGAAAACAGACTCATTTCAATTTATATATTCAGAATTTAGTGCTATTCCGTAAGTTCTTGGTGTCTGAAATGTTACAATAATAAACATTTCAGAAAAAGCATGTATGACACGAATAATGAAAGTTTGAACTGTAAGGAGTTTTAAGCGGACCATGGTGTTCCGATGACCTGCTACCGTGGAATTCCATTGATTTTACCTAAGACAATAGACCTTAGCTGCAATATACGTTTAAGGAAGTAATAATGATAATACATTATTATTGGGATATATGCTAAATTACATCACATTAAGTAAATACATAATTCGATACATAATTTACTTGAAAAACATACCTAAAATTTTTCAAATAGGAATATGCTTTTTACTGCGTTTCATTTCTCTTGGAAGATTATATTATACATTGTGAGACCTTTGTGGAGAATACTCTTTTGTCCCAACTGTTTTTATCTAAGTGTTATGGAAATAATTAACAAAATAATAATTTTCGGAAAATGAGTTGGATATAAGTTTTTGAGAGTTTTAGAAATTATCATCATTGCATTCATTATTATAGTTCGTTTAACACTGATAATTCGAATTATTTCTAGCATTTGTTCGATAAGAGTACCTATATCTATCGCAATTGAGGATTATTCTCAATGCACGATTTTGTTTTTTCGAAGTATTTCAATTTGTGTCTCATTAGGTCGAAAATAAAATGGAAAAATAATAATTGAAGTGAAAATAAATCATGTTTTTATATGCCAATAATTTAGTCCATTGCCAATTCGTCCAAATAGATTGATTTTCATTCTGTTTGTTCGGTATATATCCACGACGCACTATAAATTCATTTGCCTCATCACTGCTTTCATTTTGGAAATCAAGATTTTACAACCGTCGTAGAGCTGCCACTAGAAAATTTCACCGTCGAGAACTATTGTGGTGTTCTCAGGGCGAAACAGGCCCCTCTCGGTTTTAAAATGAAATGATATATTGAAAAATGGACTCATTTGCAAAGTTCCCTCTGTTTGTATTGAAATATCCTGTAACTGGTATCTGCTTGATTCAACTTTCGTATGCTTGCTACAGAAATAGAACAAAAAAAATTGTTCTCTATGTGATTCAGCTTCCGTAGCGCCATATAATCAGGAAAGTAGCTGTTCTAGACTCTTATATCTTATAGAATATTCGATGTTACTTCTTTTACAGAAGTTTTTTAACGACTGATAAATAAGGTAAGTTTCACAATTAGAGTTTCTGCAATCTTTATTCCCTCTTGTATTCCAGTCACAACATTTTTCGAATGGAATATTACAATGGAAACAGTACAACCAAACTCCAAAGTGTCAGTGTCGAACGCGTAGGAAGTGTTTGTGCTTTTGTATTGAGATGAATGAAACTGAAGAATAATTTATTAATGATAAATAAATCAGTCGTTGATAAAAATCAGATTATAATCATCCCAATAATGACTATTGACTCGTGTTATAATCTACTATTATATCTGGGTCATGAAACTTCTAGTAAATCGAAGCTAGAATTTTCATATTCTGCAGGTTGTCACTTCTGCTGCAATGACTTCGAAATCTGTTTTTTCGTTAACTCCTGATGCCCCTCCTCCCCCCTACCAACGTGAACGCTTATAAGTCGAAACTTGTGCGAGACAAGGACTAACGAGGTCTCACCTTTTATCGTGCGATTTTTAGTACTAATGCTTCTTTTTTGCAAGAAAATATTAGTGAATGATTTTTCTACTATTTTATGTGGTCTTCCTCTTGGAAAGACTGCAATCATGAGGATCACGAATGAATATTTCTCAGGTTGGAAGTCTACTTCCCATCAAGATTCGCCTCTCAATTCACGAGACGGAACCCGAGAAAGTAATCTCGAAAGGGAAGCATCTAAGGAGGCGCAGTCTTTTGTTTATTATATCCACGAGGAAACACAACAGCGGCATCCAGTAATTACGAGTGAATGTCTGGACGTGTCTGGAGTGCCAGGAATTCCAGAGTTGTTGGAATAGGAAGAGTAGGTGTGGCAGAACTCGTGCATACCAACTTGTAAACACAGCTCTTGACACAGAGAAATGGACACATTTATTCGACGGTATTAAAGCGCTATGAGACATCAGGAATGCCATGCAATTGTTTCTTTGTCGGGCCTAAGGCAGAGGCGGCGGCTTTCAGGGTTCTGTGGGGGGATACTCTCATTGGCAATCAATATGAGCTCTCATAATGCTATCAGAGAATTTCAGTACAAGTGATATAAATTTTTCATACAGGTATTGAAACGTTAACAAAGAATGTAGTTATGCTTCCTCGAGCACCAACGAATATACCAATGATTCTCATTCCACTACTTATTTCATATTTTTCTCTTAGGAATAGAAACGTGGGTTCATTGATATTTTTTTTTTCAATATCAACCGCTGATATAGCTTTGATATCAATCCGTCGAAGACTGTCATTTGTTGCTGTACATTTAGAATTGTATTGTGTCTTGTGTTCATCAAATGATTTCCATGCGGACAAGAACTCAAGACGTGAGAAAGGGTTTCAATCTCAGTACAATGTCTGCACTGGTAACCGTCATGAGTAAGATGCCTAGGAAACCCTGGTGTATCTAGTGATTCAATATTGTTTAGAATTTCTTGGCGAAAAACAATCGACGATTACAAAAGCTTTCTAATTTTTGTATAGGGGGCGTTATATGAGCATTTTCGAAAATCTGTCAAATGCCGGTTTTGTCAGATTGAGGTAACTTTGAGGTTTATTGTTGTCAATGAAAACTGAAATTATTTCTTCGCACTCAACAGTGTCTAAAAGTCTATATAAGTAGAATAAGTTTTGAAGTTATTACAAGTACTTTTTCACGATGTGTAGAAGATTTCGTATTTTGTGTGGTCAGTCAAATTCTGGGGATCCAAATATTCTTCTTTATTCAGTACCTAAGGTAAGTACAAAACAAATCGCCCCAAAATAATAACATGAATGTAGCGTTGTAGCTAATTTTATTCGTTTCAGCTTGAGCGAAAGTCTTATATCGAGGAGGAAACATCTGTAGCTCTTATCAATGAAATATTGAAAAGTTTTGTTTGGAAAGGAAATATCGATGTGATACATATTTTGAACCGTTGCATAACTGATGTGTGTATCCCCAATTCCAAGACAGTCTATCACTTTCAATACACTAGCATGAACTTTGTCGTATATTCTCAGGTAAATGGGCAAAGTAAATTTTTTCGGAATCGAAGTCTAGTCTTACAAAAAAAACACTAAAAACTTGTAGTGGTAGCAGGTGACAGTATTGACAGATTGTTAACGGTAGGTTTCCACGTTACATGCACGTTTTCTGAAACGCATTTGATTGGCTGTCAGGGCTGTCAAAATCTCAGTAGGCAAATAAAAAACAGTGGTAGAATATTCGGTTGCACTTTTCTCTCTACTGAAAATTAAGCTTCATATGGTATATGACTGATCGCCATCTACAATAGCGATCTGAAGTTTATCCCAAACTTATTCAGGTATAACTAGATACACCATGGTTTCCTAGGCATCTTAGTCATGAGATCTATCTAGTATATATCTCAAGTTGACGTATCCTGTCATTTTGATGGCCTCTTTCCATTGGGATGTTGTCAATCCCTCTTGTGTTTTCATGCATGTCTTTGCAGAGGTATATTTATTATCAATTTCCACTCTTTTTCCTTTTTGTTTCAGGAGTTTACATACGGAGTATTGTTTGTCTCTCTACATCTCTGGTAATTCACGACCAAAGTATGTCCATTTATCTTCCAAAACAATATTTTGCTTCTGAAAGCAAAAATCAGCTTCTACTTCGAAATATCTCACTTTTTCCAAGTGAACATTCTCGTGTATTTGGAACCTTTTACAAATGTTGGAACTTTGTGAAAAAGCTTTCTATGAAGCTCGATACAAACCAAGGCCATGTGAGATCGATCGCTTCAAACATCCAAGGTTGGTGGTGATAAGTGGTGATATAAATGTAGATTTTTTGGTAGAAAATGCACAGATGAACATAGTTAGGCAGTGCTTTCTCTCGTATGGATTGGATGCTAAAGTAACGGAAATAACGAAACCTAATCCTAGAGGAGGATCTTTGTTGGATAATATTTTCACGAATATACCGGAGGACATCTCGCAAGCAACGGTAATTAAATCAATTATATCTGATCATTTTAGTCAAGTCTTTGATATTAAAATAAAACCTAGTAATATTTCAAACCATACAACAACATATTATTATAAGAGATATCATTCCGATGAGAATGTATCAAATTTTTATCAGTCTCTGTCTAATGAATCATGGGAGCCAGTTTACCTAAATGGTGACGTAAATGACAAATATAAATCATTTTATAATATTTTATTCCATCATTTTGATGTAGCTTTTCCTCTAACTCCTAAGGTTACTAGATCAAAAAATAGTGGAAACTCCTGGGTGAATCAAGAAATAAAATCTTACTCTCAGTATGTGAGGGACTGGTATAGATTATACACAGAGACAAAATGCAATGATATTCTTGCAAGATACAAAATGGAGACATCGGCCTATAAGAGATGGTTATCTCACTTTAGAAAATCTTTAAATGACAATAACATAGCCAACTCAAGGAATAAATCAAAAACAATGTGGAATATCTTCAATCGTATACCTAATAGACAAAATAAAAATGTAAATATAACCTTAACCAGTGGCGGGTCTACTATAGAGGATCCCTCAGAAGTTGTTGACGTTTTTAAATCAGTATAACTACTGCTCTTCGGGCTTGAAGGCCGTCGTATTTTGGAATTTCTTTCTGACGTTTCGCTAGCGCGAGTGGCCAGCTTCTTCAGAGGCTTATTCATCTCCGATGACTAAACAGTTCGATTTCTCAAGGCGTATTTATATTGATGCAGGTAGTCTGGAGTGTTAATTACTTCTGTCGGGTTCGGGAAATAATCATCATTATTAGTTGCCGCACTACCTGCTGTGATTTCATTAGTTATTCTTGATTTCTTTAGAATCGGATTCCAAATTCTGTTTAGAGTCAACGTTTCTTCCTTTCTGTTAAAATTGTCCGCATGTTTTTGGATCTCTATTGCCTCCCGTACCAGTCGGCTATGGTAACCCTGGTTGGAGGCAATCAGTGTTGCATTTTCGAACAGAATCTTGTGGTCGCCCTCGCTCAATGCGTGTTCCGCCACCGCCGATTTGTCGGTTTGCCCCAGCCTGCAGTTCCTTTGATGCTCTTTGAGCCTTGTACCCATGGATCTTTTCGTGGTACCGATGTAAACCTTCCCACAGGTGCACGGTATGCGATAAACCCCTGCCGCTGACAGTGGGTCTCTTTTGTCTTTAACCGACCTGAGGCTTTGCTGGATCTTCTTGGTCGGCTTGAAAACTGTTTTTATGTTATATTTCGCCAAGAGTTTTCCAATTCTGTCAGTGACTCTCGGGATATATGGCAGATATGCATTCGCAACTACCTGAGAGTCATCCCTGTTATGAACCGTGGGACTCTTCGGTTTCATGGCCCTGTTGATCTCAGATACACTGTACCCATTCGACCTCAAGGTCACTTGAAGATGTTCCAGTTCCTGCTCTAGATGTTCTGGTTCACAAATCCTTCGAGCACGTTCAGTTAGGGTAGATATGACTCCTCTCTTTTGACTAGGATGGTGGTTCGATAGTGCGTGCAGGTACCTATCCGTGGTACCTGCACGCACTATCGAACCACCATCCTAGTCAAAAGAGAGGAGTCATATCTACCCTAACTGAACGTGCTCGAAGGATTTGTGAACCAGAACATCTAGAGCAGGAACTGGAACATCTTCAAGTGACCTTGAGGTCGAATGGGTACGGTGTATCTGAGATCAACAGGGCCATGAAACCGAAGAGTCCCACGGTTCATAACAGGGATGACTCTCAGGTAGTTGCGAATGCATATCTGCCATATATCCCGAGAGTCACTGACAGAATTGGAAAACTCTTGGGGAAATATAACATAAAAACAGTTTTCAAGCCGACCAAGATCCAGCAAAGCCTCAGGTCGGTTAAAGACAAAAGAGACCCACTGTCAGCGGCAGGGTTTATCGCATACCGTGCACCTGTGGGAAGGTTTACATCGGTACCACGAAAAGATCCATGGGTACAAGGCTCAAAGAGCATCAAAAGGAACTGCAGGCTGGGCAAACCGACAAATCGGCGGTGGCGGAACACGCATTGAGCGAGGGCGACCACAAGATTCTGTTCGAAAATGCAACACTGATTGCCTCCAACCAGGGTTACCATAGCCGACTGGTACGGGAGGCAATAGAGATCCAAAAACATGCGGACAATTTAACAGAAAGGAAGAAACGTTGACTCTAAACAGAATTTGGAATCCGATTCTAAAGAAATCAAGAATAACTAATGAAATCACAGCAGGTAGTGCGGCAACTAATAATGATGATTATTCCCCGAACCCGACAGAAGTAATTAACACTCCAGACTACCTGCATCAATATAAATACGCCTTGAGAAATCGAACTGTTTAGTCATCGGAGATGAATAAGCCTCTGAAGAAGCTGGCCACTCGCGCTAGCGAAACGTCAGGAAGAAATTCCAAAATACGACGGCCTTCAAGCCCGAAGAGCAGTAGTTATACTAATAACCTCGGCCGCGAAAGCCTCAACCATTTTGTCGTTTTTAAATCACATTATGATTCTATCAGCCATATCCCCCATGAGTATCATAAACGCGAACTGATTAGGGACTCTCTCTTTTGGGAACCCACTTCAGCAAATGAGATCATCAGTGTCTTGTATGCATTACATCCTAAATACTCATGTGGTTTTGATCAAATTCCCATAGCTATTTTGAAAAAAGTCCCAGATTTTATTGGGAATGCTTTGGAGCACATAATTAATGAATGTTTTTTGACTGGCACTTTCCCAGATGATTTGAAGATTGCTAAAGTCATTCCAATCTACAAAAAGGGTTCTGAAACCGATGTGAAAAACTACAGGCCTGTGTCAATATTACCCGCACCATCCAAAATATTTGAAAAAATAATTTACAAGAGACTTGTTGCTTTCTGTGAAAGACACACAATATTTGCCAATGAGCAATTCGGCTTCCGTAAAGGAGTGTCTACTGAATTAGCCATCTACAATGCAGTAACAAATATATCAACTCATCTCGATAACAAAACTTTGATGTGATTGACCACCACCTTCTGCTGGAAAAACTAGATGACTTTGGTGTCAGAGGTACACCATTGAACTCATTGAGGTCCTACCTCGAAAACAGATATCAAGCCGTTGCAATTATGCAAGAGGGTAGGTTATTCATATCAGAGAGGACGGAAATCAAACGAGGCGTACCACAGGAATCAATCCTTGGCCCCCTTCTTTTTCTCCTATATGTCAACTCTCTACCATCTGCTCTCTCCAGTTCAAACTCACAAACTCTTCAATTTGCTGATGATATTTCTGTCATTATAAATAGCACTAATATGAAAGATCTTGCTCACTCAGCATCATGCGTGGCAAAGAAAATGGATGAGTGGTGTACTGATAACTGTCTTAATATGAATTCTGCCAAAACTGGACTTATAATGTTCAATCTGACCAAGAATATATTGGAATCTCCGTATGTAAGATTACAGGAGAAGTCAGTGCCAGTACTGCCATCTATAAAGTTTTTGGGAGTTTTTATTGGACACCTTTTCCAACAGACTTGCCTCGGTGTGTAGGGTGATCAGATATCTGAGAGAACAGGTATCAGAATATGGTTTGAAACTATATTATTATGGACATGTCCAGTCAATCATAGCATATGGAATACTTTTTTGGGGATCCAGTCCAAACGCAAATAAAGTATTCATATTGCAAAAACGTATATTGAGATGTATTTTTGGTCTTGGCTATAATACCTCCTGCAAGTCATATTTTGCGAACCATGAGTTATTAACAGTACCTTCTCTATACTTTTTACCTCTGGTTATTTTCGTGAAAAAGCACCAATACTTATTTTCTACAAATGCAGATGAATATTCCAATGAAATGAGTATGTTAACTCGTAACCGGGATAATCGTAGGATTCCACATCACAAAACTGCTTTTTTCAAACGAAGTACTGAATATAGAGCGAGGAAAGCTTATAACCGGCTTCCATCTCATTTGAGAGATATTGGCAATGTCCATAAGTTCAGAAGTTCAGTCATTGATTTCTTGAAGGAAGAAGTATTCTATAAGTTCGATTTTTGTGAATGATAACTGTACTCTGTTTGTCTAGCAAAGTTATATACTCACCACTTGTCGACTCCGTGAGGTATTTATTTGTGTAATGTTTTACTTATTATGTTGCATGACCAGTGTATCCTATTCTTTTCTTTTGACGATGTCTATGTCCATGATGATTTTATGACAATAAATATATTATTATTATTATAAAGGTGCTTCCCAGAAACTTGGATTCTATTTCTAGCGAAGAAATACTTCACTTCTCGTCAACTTCCTATGATTTACAAGGCTCAGATACGACCTATGTTTGAATATAGTTCTCATGTATAGAGCTCGGCACCAAAACATTCATTGAAGCTTATTGATTCTATTCAGAGAAAGGCAATCTGCCTTGTTGGTGATTCTTCGCTCACAGACTCGCTCACTTTATTGAAGCATCGTAGAAGTGTCGTAGACTTGTCTTTCTTCTATAGTTTTTTTCACAGTCGGTACTCTCCTGAATTGTTATCAATCGTTCCACCATTGGCAATATCTAGGCTGATGACCCGACGAATACATATTTCCCACCCCTTTATTGTGAACTTGAAGACCTGTTGTACCTCTCTTGCTCAGGGATCTTTTTTCGAAAGAACAGCTGAACATCGGAACTCCTTAACGAAAGAGGTTTTTCCTGAGGCTTGCAAACTTCAAAAATTCAAAGTGAATGTTGATTCGTATCTCCTGTCCCTTGATTCACACGGTGTTCTTTGAACATCACAGGGCTTCTTTTCCGTGTGAATCTGCATATGAAAACTATACTCCATCAATATTCTAGGAATATAATAATATTGAACTTCGTTCACATCTCATCTGTTAAGGCCATATTACTTATAAGGCATAGCTATCAATAACTTTCACTTTCTTCGAATAGAATAACGCATTAACGCCGTCTCTGGAAGCTGATTCAATATCCTCTTATTGACGTGGCAATAATAATTTCGGCTATTTTTTCACATCATCCCAGGGGGTTTTGATCCCTTATCTCGCCTTCGATCGCCTTTCTCGATAAATGTATAAATTGGAAGATAAATCAAGTCACGCTGTCGATTATAATGATGGCAATATCTTACGGTTTTTCTGTTTTCCGTTACCCTGAGTAGGAATTATTCAACATAGCCAATTCCAGTAATTGGAATTATTTTTCTTGCCTTTTACACCGACTGTCATGCTAAGATCGGTATATTTAACTTCAGTACAAGATGACTGACAGATAAATCGAAGGTCAATGTGTGTTCCGAAAGGATCTTTTCGATGCATAAGAACATAATCGTATGAGAAAACTATCATGATGAATATCATATGGATTATATACAGTATGATCCACTGAGTGTCCAACAAACTTTTTTTTTATTATTCACTCGATCAAAATTTGATTACTGCCAGTACTCATAGTCAGTATATGGTCGTCAACTATATAAGATGCATAACTTTATTCAAAGCTGGCAAAAAAAAACATTGAATTCTTCATACATTGGAGCAGTATTATTCCAGGAAATAAACTCTTGCAAATTGTTTTTCAACAAGAACAATCCTCAAATCATAATAACGTGCATTTGAAAATGTTTTTCATGATATTCGTGATAACGTGTATTTGATAGTTGAAATCGGAATATTAACGAAGAAGCGAAAAGAGAGACCGTTGAATAACTCTGCTTTTTCATAAAATATCGAGCATAATGTCAAATATGGAAAGTTGTCATTGATTAATTCAAATCCATTCAAACAAATACATGAATTGAGAGATGTTTCAACCTCAACTTCAATGGTCTTAATCAGAAACACTCAGTATTCACAATTCCATATAAAAGATACTTCAAGTTCATGAACATCAAATTGATACGTTTACAGGATACAGGAATATAAAACAATCTCCAAATTCGCAAACTTGCACCGATGCGTGCCAAGCATTTCACCTTAGTGAAATTCGCAAACTTGCAACCTCAGCATATGAATCTCCATAAATATTGAGGGAGGTCAAGATTCGGTGTTCGGTGTTCAGTAGATTAGTCAGTATTCATTGATCACTCTTCAGAAACGGTTCCAGAACATTTTCGAGAATGCAGCACATCTCCTTTTCGACAATTCTGCTGGCGCCCAATTTTTGACCCTTTTCGTTATTTATCGACTACGCTATCACTAAGATAGAGAGCATCGGATTGGTTACACGTTAGCAGTAACGGATACGTTATCATAACGAAGATTGTCAAAAAGTAAGCCCCTAGTTACCAATAAATTGTAATTTTTTTGTGTTTTTTGTATTTCTCGTTAGCTATACAATGTCAGGTAAATTTCGAGCATATTTCCTCATTTTTCATAATGAATATTCAGTTGAGTTTTTGAATGAGTTCTTTCATCATGTGGATGAATGAAAGTTGGGTGGAAAAGCAAAAAATCCTCTCGTAATAAGCCAAGTGAGTACTAAGTTGGATATATGGTGGAGGCGCCTCTCTTGTTCTCGGAGGCTTCATTCCCCATAATGGGCCTGTGAAACACATTTTTCAAGAGGAGAAAATCATTTTTGCCTCCCTCTGAGTATGAATAATAATTTTTGCTAATTGGCTGAGAAGTGAACAACTCTAGTGTATTTTTCTTGTTTTAAAATGATAAGAGTAGGTTAGTTTTAAAGGTTTTTCCTAACTTTTATACTACATATAATGAAGGCTTGCCGGTGTTTTCTCTTTTTTTTAATAAAAATAATAATAATCGTCTTTATTCATCTCTTTGAAATGTGACATATAACAAGAAAGAAAGGTATAAGTAAAGATGAATGGGCGAAGTATCAGCTTGAGATGTTTTTCAACTTGACTCGGATACAATTAAAAATTAAAATATAATAAATATGACAGTTATGAAATATACATAATGGAGGAGCAGTGGACAATAAGGTAACAAAAATACATATGTATACACATATATATACAGACATGCACATATCGTCCGCAAACATAGTATTTAACATAAATTTATCCAAGCATAACTAATGATAATTCAATAGCTGTTTCATCTAGTAACATTATAGTTTTTTTTTCTCTTTTTACGTCAACCTACTTCATTAAATGAATTGGTTTGTTTTTTTCATCATGTGCTTTGAATGAAATATGAGTTGGTTTTTGTTTTTCAAGTGCAATTGTTTTCGTTTTTCACGTTCAACAGGGCATTTTTACAATATTTCATTCTCAACCTATGATTCAAGTGGTCAATTTCTCATTTATCCTCTTGTTTTCAAATTATGAGTGGTTCACTTTCTGATATCTGTTCATGAGCTTAGAAACAAGTGTTTTATTGAGGTTGAATAAACATAAAGAATATCTGTTCACTCAGCTTCCTATGATCACCAAGGGAATAATTTGAGAATTTTTCGATTCCGGCCTGTAACTTTCTGAAATATGAGCGGTATATATTCCAAAATCTGTTTCATCAGCTTGGAACTGTAGTGTTGGGATTGGCAAAACCTATGGAATATCTGTTCATTCATCTCCTCACGATTACCAATTAATCATTTCCGAATTTTACTTCCCTATGTCTTACTTCATGGTATTATACACTCACCAATATCTATTACATCAGCTTGAAAATGTGTATTATGAAGCTGCCTTATTACGACGAATATCTGTTTCGTCAGCTCCTTTTAGTTGGCATTTCTGTATATTCAATTAGTCACACTCCCATATAATTTTTTCTCAATTATTTTTTTATGTATTCTCCAATTATTGTGTTCTGCTGAATGACATTTCATTGAACTCTTATCAAGAAAAATTTCGACAAAGAGATGCTGATAATTCATCTATTAAAAACTCAAACTATACCTATTTCCTAATAACAATGAACTTGTTATTCATTATTATACTATATTTTCAGAATGTATGGAAGGTTTTTGAAATATTCTTATATATTATTGATAAGTATTCATAAATTGCCCAATATATACCTATAAATTGTTCGATGACACTGAAGAATCTGGATATGGAAACGTGTCATGTTACTACTTTTGAGACACACTTTTTAGGTATTTGCAGTGTTTTCCATTTGGATTTGATATTGAGTACAACCTTGCTTATGAATTTTTGTCGATTTTGATTTGGTTCAGCTCCCTACCAAGGCAGACTTCAAAAATTTGGTCCAAACAATCTGCAACTACCGCTCTGTCTGAACTCAAACAATCAGTTCCACCCTCTACACTCACCTTGTCCGAGAGCGACAGCGTAATTAAAACTAATTTTCAAGCTATTAAAATTAGAGCGACCATCGCGAAGAATCCGAGCGAACGGAACATCTTCTCACCAAGTTTACCCTTGTACTCCTCGCAGACAGACAACAGAAAGTAATGTGACAAGTTTGTACCAGCCACTGTTTCGGATTGCGTCATTCCCGAAATTACAGTTGGCAGAACTTCCTTACGGCGAAACTTCGTTTATTAATCGTAGTTTCTGGCCTCTCTTATGTGAGTGCGCTGTGGCTTCTTGGAGCTGGAAGATGACGCGAAACATATTTGCCGAAGAATTATTGTGCACAGTTGGGGAACGGGTGGTGTTTTTCGAGATACGAAGGGAGCGGAAGACGTTTAGTGGTTGCAGGTTCGAATGTTGTAGATAAAAACGTTATTATTAATTGAATGCGATCTGATGAAATTAGTACAGAGCAAGAGCCTGAGACCGCCAGACCTTCGATATTTTATAAGAGCTGAAAGTTTCTCTGCGCATGTCCTCAACATAGATGAAAACAATCAGTGACTCTGAAGTTTGGATGATGGTTACTTTTCATTATTACTTTATCAGTCTGCTATGGTATCCCTGTTTGGGGGCAATGAGTTTCGCGCTTCAATACGGGATGTAATAGAGATCCACAAACACACGGATAATTTCAACAGAAAATAAGAAGCTGTGGACCTCAACCGAATATGGAATCCAATTTCGAAAAGTTCAAGAATAACGAAGATCATAACAGCAGGAGGTGGTGCGGCAGTTAATACTGATGATAATCCTCCGGATCCGGATAAAGTAATTAGCACTTCAAACCACCTGAATCCATATGAATATGCTTTAGAAAGTCATAATACCCAGTCATCGGAGTCAAACTTAAGATGTATGAGCCTGTGAAGGAGCTAGCCGTCCGTGCATGTCAAACGTCAGGAATAAATTCCAAAAAACGAAGGATTTCAAACCCGTACCAAAGTAGTGATACTGAAGACTTCGTCCGCGATTGCTTTAACCATTTTGTCGATGAAAACTTTGCGAGAATATTTCCCTCATATATAAAATGTCCCATAAGAGCAATGCAATTATCGAAAACTCACAGCGGTAATTGCATTGTATCAAGTCACCATAACAACACATCTGAAACCGTATCGCTAGACGTCAGTAAACAACACAAATGAATGTCAGATAGACTTTCGCCAAAATATGAAAATAAACCATTGCAATTTTTAGATATCACGATTTCTAGCAAAATTATCGGTAATTTTTATGCACTCGTGCAATTTTAACCGATAACAGGTAGCAAAGGTGTATATAAAACAGTACCTCACTTTCTTCTAAGTATAGTTCTCAGTTTTTTCATATTGTCCTCGGAATGATAATACAAATCACATAATCTCATGCTAGTCACTTACTACGATTTCAACCCTCTGCCAGGCACCCCTGAACTTTCTCAAATGATCAATATACTTTCGTTTGACAGTATTTGAAGCGTTTTTGTGACGCCACCTACCCTATACTGTCAATATTACCGTTTTCTTGACATTTTAAAAAAAAGTTATCTTCTATCTAGATGCCGATATATATATTTGTCAGTTTGACAAAATGGTTAAGGCTTTCGCGGCCGAGGTTTCCAATATTGCTTCTTTTCTTCGAGTTTGAAGGCCTTCGTTCTTTGGGATTTCTTCCTAACGTTTCGCTAGCGCCAGTGGCTAGCTTCTTCAGAGGCTTACTCATCTCTCATCTATTATTCCGATGACTGATCATCATCATCATGTTCTTCATGATGCAAGACATAAAATACCAGCAAGATCTTCAAATGTGACTTTTCGGAATAGATTGAAAATCTGCCCTTCTACACTTGTGTTTATTCCAATATTGATTCATATTTTTCAGATTGTGCTTGGTTTGGAACTCAGAAAATTCCTTCTTTAATTTTTGCTACATTTCATCTTCATCGGTTATAGTTGTATTTTCCATGTGATACTATTTATTACAATTCTGTAGAATTTTTCAACGAAATACAATCAATAACTATTATTGTCTTCAATACAAATATAAATAAATCATTTATAATTCTTCATAATTTTTTTTTCTGCTTCAAGGAAGCCGTCTGACCTGTCCTTCACAGCCAGGCCTCCGGAAAGCACTTCAGCCTCTAGGGCTTATTGCGCTTTGCTCCCCTATACTTCATGACACCCATTGCAACAACCTTGTCCCCTACACAAGTTTGTGCAGATTGTTTGCTGGGTGTTTATCATATTATTCTGGATCCAAAATTGTTTTTCCATATATTTATTGCCTTTTGTGATCCAGAGCCTCACATTCGCAAAGTACATGTCGAGCTGTCTCTGTCCCTTTGTTACATTGTCTGCAGCTGAGGTCACCGTTGTCAGTCAGGTGTTCTTTGAATGAACAGTGTCCAGTCAGTAGCCCTGTCATTACTCTCATCCGATTCCTGTTACACTGAAGCAGTTCTTCAGTCTTTTTTCTCGACGGCCCTCAAATGAAAGAACTCCCATGAGCGCTACAAGGAAGATTTTTCAGTAATCTCTCTCTTCATTATTAATCAGGTGTAGATAAAATAGCGTATGCAACTCTCATGTAATAGTTATTAATGCACTCGCGAAAAACCATACGAAACTCACCTTCGGCTCGTTTCGTATCCTGGTTAATGCCCGTGTATTTATCAACATCATTACATGATCGTTGCATAATACACTATCATAATTTTTTTCACATTATTTTGTACTGACTATACCTAACCTCTTTGTTGGAACACTCCAATTATTATTGACTCCGTCGAGTCATGTTCATATTGTCAACATCTGAGTATAATTGGTGTATGATAACCCACCTTTCCCATGTTCCATAATCCGGGATCACAACCACTGACCGAGGGTTAACAAAGATTCTTCTTTATTATAACTCATGCAGCAGCCGGAAGCGATGAGCACTGTCTGCGGCTCAGGATAAGTTAATCGTTACCCACGTCATATCAAAGTTTGCAGATATCGGTTCGTTCACTACGGAAGGGTTGAGGGATCCTTGATTAGTGTCCTGCTGAAAGTGACTTGTTTACACACGGCAGTGGATCGATGGGATTCTTGTGGATACCGGAATGAAATTATTTCGCAACGGAGTAGTACAATTTGAAACCTTTTGAGAAGCCTTTTGAGACAGAAAAATGTGAAAGAAGAAGTAACATCGAAAAATTGTCAAATAAACTCTATTGATAATTCTGTAGCATTCAAAGATGTTTGGTTGATTCAGCAAAAGGGAGGAAGGGTATCTGGAAGAGCTACTCCCCTGACGTATGGCCTTTTCGTGCTCAATTTGTACACGGTATAATAATATAGCTTTCATAGGATATCCCCACACAAAAAAATATGGAGTAGTTTCTGGTAGAATTTCCACTCACTAGGGTATCATTTCATTTTAAAACCCATAAAAGCTTGTTCTACTTGAAAGCAACTACCATTTAAGCGCATTTTTGGGCATTCTGATGAATTATGAATTGCACAGATATCATTTGGGGGGTCGTAGCAATCTCTCCGAGATATTGAAAATGATTTTCGATGGCAATTTCTCATATACTTTGCGAAATTCCATCCGGCTATCATTGAATTTGAGACAACAAATATATCGACCTTCACATGGACCCTTGGGATTCTCAATCTATTCACTAGAATTATTGAAACCTCCGAAACTTTTCGTAGACATCAATTACCCTAACAGCAAACTGCTATTATACAGGGTGTCCCAAACTCGATGGCCTATTAAACATTTCTGGAAAACGGGACATAGGATTAATTCGAAAATTTGATTTCTTGGTTAATTAGTACTACTGTTCTATCGATCTGAAATATTTTCAGCGCTGCGACGTTGCCGCTTATATTGAAAAGTAGCAGTTACTTTGATATTTTAAATAGAACAACCTATATATTATTGCATTTCTCGCTTTGTTATTGCTTTCCGATTATTTTTGAATGATACTTCCCTATACCTATCTCTAGTAGTTTTCGAGAAATTCGTTGATTTCCTTATTTTTTGTGCGAAACATAGCTTTAATCAAATGCTTATTGCTACGGTATTTGGATTCAAAGACAGCTTAAATTTTGGATGTAGTTTGACAATGCCCTGTGTATCATTTGTGTCTAAGGAAATCTTTTCTCCATTCTACAGGGTCGTTCAAAATTTGTGATTTCACCGATACATACGAAAGTGGTGAAAAGTGCATTTTTTCAAAAGGAACATCCTGTGTATTATCGAAAATCCTGAAAGACAATTGAAGTTCCTTTCAAATGATGTGTCATGTTCCTATACCTAAATAGTCAGGTTTCCGAAATAAATGCAAGTTTCTATAAAAATTGGATTATTTTGACATATTTTGTATTAGGTAGCTATGAAATGTCATGGAACATGTCATTATGAAAATTCGACAATTAATGCATCAATAATAAAACGTTTGCGCGTTCAATAACGTAAATTCGATTAGAAAATAATCAAAATGGAAATTGTTTATTCTTCATGGTCAATGTGATCAAATTATAGCAAGAACATGCAAAATGTTCTGTAGTATATTGAAGTGTATGAAGATGACGAACTGACTGTACAAAGAATGATCAATATACAGGTTATTACAAACTCGATGGCCTATTAGACGTTTTTGGAGATGTGGGACATGAATGATTGAAATCTTGTTTTCCACGATAAGTGATTGCGATCTACCTCTTGAAAATATTTTCACCATTACAGTGTTGCCACATCTGCTTGTAACTAACATCGACTTCCTAATTTCAAATGGGGAACACCCAGTATTTCATTCCGTATTTGAATTCTACTGATAAATACAAATAACTTTCACTAAACATGTTGTATACCTATCACTACCTTTTATCAAATATTGATTATTTTGTCATTGTTTTGCTACCAAAATGAGACCAACTCTAATTCAAATATCACTTTTTTTACTTGAGTTCTTTTATTTTTAATAGGTGCTTTCTTCTGACAGAAACACTATGAAAATCACTGCTTGTCAAACTCAAAGTTTGTTTTGCTCTTTTCTGGTCAAGGCATACTAGATCATTTCAATTGGGAAATATGTCATATTGTGATTAGTTATGGGAATTAAAAATGATAGTCACACACTTATCAGAATAATCAATTTCATCGAAACTTCATTTGAATTGTTATTGCTTTCCAGTTTGATTCTTTTCTAATCAAACTTCATTAGAATTATTATTTTCTTCTATTTTGTTTCTTTTCTAATCAAATATACGATAATGACGTGCAAACGTTTTATTATTGATGCATTAATTGTCGAATTTTCATAATAACATGTTCCATGACATTTCATAACTACCTAATACAAAATATGTCAAAAAAATCCAATTTTTTTAGAAACTTGCATTTATTTCGGAAACCTGACTATTTAGGTATAGGAACATAACACATCATTTGAAAGGAACTTCAATTGTCTTTCAGGATTTTCGATAATATACAGGATGTTCCATTTGAAAAAATGCACTTTTCACGACCCTGTAGAATGGAGAAAAAATTTCCTTTGATACAAATAATACACAGGGCATTTTCAAACTACATCCAAAATTTAAGCTGTCTTTGAATCCAAATACCGCAGTAATAAGCATTTGATTAAAGCCATGTTTCGCACAAAAAATAAGAAAATCAATGAATTTCTCGAAAACTACTAGAGATAGGTATAGAGAAGTATCATACAAAAATAATCGGAAAGCAATAACAAAGCGAGAAATGCAATAATATATAGGGTATCTCATTCGAAATATCAAAGTTGCTGCTACTTTTCGATATAAGCGGCAACGTCGCAGCTCTGAAAATATTTTAGATCGATAGACCTGAACTAATTGACCAAGAAATCAAATTTTCGAATTAATCCTATGTCCCGTTTTCCAGAAATGTTTAATAGGCCATCGAGTTTGGAACACCCTGTATACAGAAGACGCACATTTCGCTAACAGAGTTAGGATCTTCAGGAGGAGAGATCCGATATTGAAGATGATCGCTTTATTAGTAACAGAGCTAGTGCAAACAATATCGAAATATTGCTATAGTTTATACATTACCATAGCCTTTGGAACGTCTGTTGTTATTGGATTTGGATTTTGTAAATATATGGTTGACAGGCCCCGCCTTGAAAAATAAAAAAAATTGGTGGAACTTACATATTTTGGTATTCTGACCAAAGAATTCGATACGCTTTCTACTGTTTTACTAACCTTGAATTCCTATTATAATTTATTTTTTACAGTTTTATAGTGAAAAATAATAATAATTCGGTTGAAAAGTGATGAAGAAGGTGGAAACAGTTATGTATATTGTGCCAATAAGAAAAAAAGGAGAAATTTCGAGAGGATTTAGACAAGGAAAACCCCATTTTTTCTGTCTTCGGAGGGCCATATCTGAGAAACCAGTTGAGAGCCTCGAGAATGATTTTTTTTTTACAGGAGATCAAAATACATACTTTTCAAGGCTGAGCTCGATAACTATATATTTACCTAGAATTGTTGTAAGCAAAGCATTTCACAGTTTCCATTGTTGATTTTTATATATTTTATAGACCCTTTGGATACAATATTCAGGTGATAAAGGGCTTTTGTCTTGGTCTTTGCTGTATCATTCGGTGAGTATCCATTTTCTTCAATCACAATTTCGTATTCCTTTCAACAAAAATTCGCCGCCAGTCGATGTTCACAAACGTGTGAATGATTTCAAACTGATAATGTTGACAGTTGGAATGATTTTTGGAGTAGGCAGTTTTACTTTTTGAAACTATCATTTTCTATTTACAGATTCAGACAAAAGGAAGGCCGTGTAATGTTCAAAGAACATTGCGTGAATCACAGGAAATACGAATTAACATCCACTTTCAATTTCTAGAGTCATCATCAATTCTATTTACGTCGATGCTCCTCTGAATTTTTGTTTCTCGTGCTGGTACAGGGACTCTGGAAGAGAAACTAGTATGAACAGTACTGTCGTCCGCAAAACTATGGTCTGAACAAGATTTTTTTCTCGAGAAAATTATTGATATGAAGCAGAAACAAAGTGAGCGCCAGAACTGAACCCTGTTGAACACCTGCATTTATTGGGAGAATATCAGATGATATACAGAGACCTATCAGACAAGTAACTCTTCAAAAAAGCACACAACTGCGGACCCAAATCATAAGATGGCAGTTTCAGAAGGAAACCCCGATGCCAAACTCGATTGAACGGTTTTGAAACACAGAGTGTGACAGCTTAAGTTTTTCCGAAATGTGTGAAACATACGCCAATAGTTCACTAGTTGAATCATTTTTGATTTCTATCAATTTATTTGATAATCTTCATATTGATTGCTCTTTCCATGACTTTGGATATGATAGAAAGCAAAAATAATTTTGATCAAAATAATGAAAATCTTTTATGAAACTCTAGAAGTTAATGAAAATTTTCATAACTAACGATAATATCGCGTTCTCTGGACAAAATGGAACAGGTTACATCAATAAATATTTCAACATACAGACTGCCCTATCTATAGCGTCTTGAATTCATTACTTTCCTCCTCAGGCGCACTTTCTCCCGATGATGTCAAAATTATTTCTAGTTCTGTATGGAATATTTTGAGGCTCAGGGGCCTGGTTCTTAAACGTCGACATTCAATGTCGCATGCGACAAAATCAGTGCGTCGCTTTGATTATTCTTGCATTGAAAAGAGATGGGGATATTTTGTCGCATGCGACAGAAGGTAATAGACATTTGAGAATCAGGCCCCAGGTCTTTCATACATGATGAATAATCTTCTGTTTTTTTCTCTATATAATTTTTTCCTCAAGAATACGATATAGTGCTACTTCTTTTTTGTGTTATTTCCCCTTATCATATTTTCAGAAGCAATTAAGCTATTATTATTATTATATACACTGAAATTCTGGTCGAATGCTGCATATGGCATTTTCTCTTCACGGCAAACATCATCCGTATTCAATTCATAATTTGTAGATAATGTAATTCACGAGGAACATAACGGAAAACACTGGAGTACATTCGAACGATTCCATTTCCATCTCATCACTGTCGATGCTGCAAACACTGATACTAACCGTCGATTCACACACCCACAATTCTCATAACAGTTGTCAGCTTCCCGCCTACAAAGAGATCTATAATGCAAATGCTCGACCATATTGTTCTCCGACTGCTTTGTTGTGGACAGCAAAGTAAACCCCCGTTGTTGATAGTGGAAGTTGAGAAGAGCAACCGCGGAAAAACGACCATCAACGACGGTTTCTAGCAATGGAAGTGAGTATTTGCTGGCCAACGTTGGCGGTTTTGCAGTATGAAATGGGCAAAGGAGTGATCTCGTCGTATCCTTTGTTGTACTATTGTTTCAATTCCTGGCATTCGAGAAAATTTTCGAGTGTGGCCACATCATGGATGAAGAGAATTCTGCGGTCATGACATTATTTATTCCCCATATGGAATAAGTGTCAAGGAAATATCTGTCATTTGTTTTAACAGGCACATTTTTTTCATGGCACACTTGCAGATGTTATCAAATATATTTTTCGAAATGGAAAAGAGGTATTAGCACTTCAAGAGTCCTCTGTATGGATTTCTCAACATGTTTGATGATGACAGTCCAATCCATGTTTACTTCGTAGTTTCTTAGGTTCTTCCTAACATATTTGACAAAATCCAGAATTGATAGAAGGATGGACACTTTTTTCTCCAATTCCATCGTGATATTATAATGAATCTTTTTACACACACAAGTGATCATCAAAAAAGAACAGAGAACTAGCATACCAGAAAATACAAAGAATTGCATTCATCGATATCTTTATTCGTATGGACAAAAATATATCGGTGAGACATCGAGATGTCCGGAGGTATGAAAGAGTGAACACAAAAAGAGACTTAAAAGAAAGCCCAATGGCAAGGATCGAAAATTGAAGGGATCTACTTCAGTCAGTTGTCTGAGGTCATTTGATATAAATCTCATTTGGCTAACCACTTGAGAAATTGAATATTATCTCAAATCTTATATTGTTGACAGATTCTTCAAATCAGATATAGAAGAGAAACATTTGGAAACAAGTTTCTAGAATGAAGGCGGATTTGGTTTTCGAAGCTACTACTTGCATGTTGTTGATAGGAAATAAAAAGATTCCTATTTTTTTTATTGAATATAGATCAATGTTCAGTTACTGTTCTGAAAAGGGTAGATGGACTAGGAAGATTCAAATCGAAGTAGGTTATTTCTAAATCAACACTTGGTACGGCCTTTGATGAATTAGTCAAGTCAGTGTCACATTTCAACACAAATTAACAAAAATTCCAAAAGGCTCCAGAAATGAGGCAGGTTATACGATATTCTGATAGATTCACTAGGCCACATTATCGGACAGCGATATTCCACAGTTCCTTTCTATATAATGCCATAAAACTTTACAATCTCTCGAATGACTAGTTCAACATAATGAATACAAGTTATTTTGAGAACAAATTGAAAAAAATATATTAATGAAAAAGTTAATCGATTATTTTTTCCCCGTCATCAAGGGCTTGGTGGTGTGAGATGGGAAAAGGGAAGATTGTGAGGAAATATAGTGAGGAAGTGTTAAATAGGTGTTTATATGTGCATATGATAACACTTATACTTTCCATTAGATTTATCGTATTGATAAAGTATGAGTAACTTCATCAAAACTTTCGCCGCTTTATAATTATTATAATTATTGTTAATTTACCAATTCAATCCCCAAATACATGAGAAATACAATACATAACTGACAAAATAGTCACAAATTTTGCGTCTCCATCACATTGGAGTTTTGTATTGTAGCAAATATACCAATTTTCCCTAAGAAGTGATATTATAAGGATTTAAAGCTTTTTCTTATTCATTTCCAGGGGAGAGAAAACGTAAGAAGTGGATTCCAGAGAATTTTCACCTCCTCAAAAACATCTAGCAATATTGAGTTACCTATAGTTATAGGTCCTATACAGGAAATGTGTTATCAATGGACAAAACATTGAACATTATCATTATAATAGTATATTATGCAACGATCATGTAGTGATGGTTATTAATACACGAGCATCAACCGGGATACGTAACGAGCCAATGGTGTGTTTTGTATGGTTGATGCGAGTGTATTAATAACCATTACATGAGAATTGCATACGCTATTTCATCTACACCCGATTGATAGTGAAGAACTACAAATATTATATTTATATTTGTATCGCAAACAATAATAATAATTGAACGCATTTCTTTGAAACATTCTACAAAATTGTAATGATTGGTATTACTTCGAGAAATAAAACGATGAGAAATGAAGAGAAGATCAAAAATTGAAAAAATAAGATTCCTCGAGGCCGGAATCGAACCCATGAGATCAGATTATTTGATTAAAAAAAAATAAGAGTTAAGTCATGCATTTGTCAAATGAAAAATTCAATCATTCTAACTGTATTTCTGCCGGTGAAGGTGTCGAATGTGATTTTCCCTTATCGCTGGTATCAGACATTTTGTTATGATTATCGAAGTTTGGCTATATTCTTCAAAAATTTTGATTTGACAAAAGTCAAATGCAGAGCATGCACATCATGCTTGATTGGAAAATAATGGGTTTCTATTGGTTGAAAATCTGTATCGTAATGAAAAATCTGTATAGTATTTATTTCATTATAAAACGGGTTGTGGGCATAAAAGTGTATTATTAGAGTACGGATGTAGATAAACTAAAATTAGAATCTGAAGACTTGCTCAACCTATTTCATTCGACGGCATTCGGAATTCTTCGACCATTGTTCCGTAGAACTCGTCTCATTCCTAAAGAATCGAAATACTTTCCCGATTTTCCTCCTAACATAAAACCATCTTTCCCAATAAAACGTTAGACTACTTACTCTAGCTTCAACATTTTATCGAACATTATCGTACTCCTTTTAAATAATGCCGTGAGTTTTTCAGGAAATCTCGGAAGTTTTATGTTTGTTGTTGGAGGAAGTTCCTTCGGCAAAGTTGGGAACTTCATCAGCTCGGTTGGCTAGAGGCGCAAATTCTTATCGAGGAATTTCTAGTTTAACTTATTCCTCCGTTTGGGATGAATTCACCAATCAGGTTATAGGGGTTGTAGCATGAGAAAAATTAACCGAATTTGTGAAAAAACCAATCAAGGAAAACGACTTGGCTCCTTTACACTTTTCAAGGAGTAAAAGTCATTTTCAACTTTGATGGAGGACGTGTGAAGATGTTTCTGGACAGACACGGTGGTTGTCTCTCTCCTTGTTATTGATTCATCAAGAAGTGGAAGATAACAATTCGAATATCGAATAATTAGGAGAATTAAAGGTTGGCACTTTTTTGATAGTGCATAATTTGCACAATTGACTATGAACTCTATATAAACTCTAACAAATCAGTAATGTTTTTCTTGAGAATCTATGTTGAAATAGTATAATATGGTGCAATAAGTGCAGAGAAGTGCTAATTCCTCACGAGTTTGAAAAAGTTGCGGCTTTTCTACAACAGACTTTTTGCTTGAAATAATTGTATGCTTCAAAACAGAATTAAATGTCATAGCCTTATGATGCCCAAGAGGAGCAAATAGTCGATTTGAGCATTGATACGTATTGACATTACACTGGAGGCTTTTCTTGATTTTGATAGTTCTTCAAAATATGCCAAGATTATATTTTCAGAAACACTTTCAGTTTTTAATTTTCTCTTTCAATCCATCACATCCCTATAAAACTCGAAACTGATATCCCCTGCACTCGACGTTTTTTAAGATAATAAGGTAAGTATGTCCAGAGGAAATAATTCGATATTAATTCTCAAGACTAAACTAACTTATTACGCTATAAGGTAGACACGATTAAATTTCCACATAATTTATTGTCTTCGTGACATGTTTCGATACACTGTATCTTTATCAAGCGAATGTATTCAAACACCAAATTATTCTTTGTTAAAAGCTCCTTACATCAGGGCCTACTCTAATTATCTCTGATTCCTAGAATAATACAACTGACACTGATGATGATTCAGTATCAGTTGTATAATTTCAGGAATCAGCATCAGTTAATAAGTTTAGGAATCATACTATAGAAATACTGTCTTTTCTATCTTCTGCGTGGATAACAAGCATTTTCACAAGTTCCTGTCTTCGACATCAATCAAATACACCAAATATGAAAGCAACTTTGTTCATTGAAGACGTGTCATTTGGTGCCACATGACTTAAATTCATAACGTCGCCTCTGGACAGAAATTCAGACTTTTTTGACTCCTGACCCTTGCGATTAGCGATGTTCAGATCCTTATCTACTCCGTCTCTTTCACCATGGAAAATTTTATTACGTTACTGCTTTCAGTTTCCATACCAGAGCGGGCTAGTGCGGAAACTACTTTCAATAACTGATAGGTGAAGTTTCAATTTCATAATTCCAAATAATTGAATTTGTTCCCAGTTGTATCTTATGAGTACTTGCCTGTATTTTGTTTCAAATAAACTCTTAATATTGTTATTTCTTCATTTCACTGTAAAATTAATTGTAAATTTATGTGCACTATTTATATAAAAAATATTCGAACATAGACTGTCACAAATTAAAGGTAAGATTAGTCAGGAAAGTCAATATACTCTATATGATATTTACATACATATCGTTCAATAAATAGATGGTCGTAGGAAAAAAAGTGTACATCATTAAAAAGTGATTTTTGTTAAGTACACTGTAATGTAGTTTGGATTTGGGGAATAAATAAACAATAATCAACTTGTATAACATAAAACATGTAATGGATTCCGAACGAATTATTGAATTCTCAGCGAAATTGAGACATTTTCCATTGTATATTGAATAACTTCCAGCACGACAATCGTTAGCCATTCTGTACAGTTGCTCCACCAGTTCAGTAATCGGGTAATTTGGCTGCAGATTCAAAGCCAGAACGTTTTATCTAATTACTTTTAAGAAATCGAGATTTCCTTATAATATCGTCATTTACGCGCAGCATATTCCAAATGCGAGACTGAATGCTCCCTTCTAATTAACTTAATTAAAAGTGAGATGGTGGTTGCAGAACAATAGACCGGGGAACTGAAATATGCTATTTAAATACCGAACAGGATTGTCTTGCTGGAAGAAGAAAGTAAAACTCCCACGAATAATGTACTTGAATTAAAAGAGAAAATTAAGGACATAATGGAACAATGATGTTGGCAGGATTTGTGGGATGATTTGAAGTATTTCATCCGGGTATTCAGGCCAGTGTTGTCATAATCGAATTGGTGTGTTTTGTGGTAAAATTTATATTTGAATAACCGAAACATTTTTGATTAGGGGAATTCTTCCCTCGCTCTAAAATATTTGATAGGAGTCCTTCCAATTTGATGAAGGTTCTTTTGAATTCAACATAGTTCTTAGATCGAATTGAACGTATCCATACTGGGTATCAGTTTTTTTTTTCCTTTACAACTAATAGAATGGCCATGATAGTTTTCACATAGCATGATGCGGAATACCAAAGAGAGAGAAATGATATACATTTAACATATATGGTGGAGGACAATGACAATTTTATATCTGAATTACTCTATCCTTCATAACCTTTCTTACTCTGCTACATTGACGAAGAAATGCGCCTAGAGGTTGAAATTGAAATATTCCATCTCTTTTCTATTCTAGGGCCAGTCCATCACTTGTAAGGTCCTGGGCAAATGGAATCAGTTTGATGTTAGGATAATTGATCCATACAAAAAGTTTCAACTTCGACACCCAAGGTTCCACTCATCGTTTATCGAGATTGACAGTATATCATGAATGTTCCTTACTTCAATTGATAAATAAAATATACCATATGTGAAAGCATGATGTGCTTCTTGGTTGTGTTGAGGTTAGCACGCCCGCCTTTCAAGCCGCATTTCAAGCGGAAGACCAGGGTTTGATTCCCCACGGCTACCGTGCTGAGAATAGCACGTTGAAAGATAAGGCCTCGTTAATCCATTTGCTAGCACAATTTTCGTTTTCTGAGGGTTGACGTTCGTCAGCTGGTTAATGAAACGAATAATTTCAGAACAACAACAATTGTTTGAAACTTTTCCTACAGATCAATTACCCTAACACCAAACTGTTTTTTTCGCACTCGACGCGCGTTTCGCTAACAAGGTTAGCATCTTCAGGAGAAGAAAATTGATACTGAATCTACAGCTGGGGATAGTTATTTATATACCTAAAGTTTTCCGGTCCAATATGGACTTCGTTTGTTACTGTTAATTATTCTAATTAATTTCTTGGTAATGAACTGACTACCTGCAAGTTCCGTCATCTGTTAGTATTGATTTCTGATTAGTTTCTCAACAATAAATTGAAATGCGGGCTGAAGGGAATAGGTCCCTTGTCACCATTCATGCTGTTTTTACATTTTGCTATTTCGAGACTCTCACATGCATCGAGTAGTCTTGTGTCATGCACACGCTTGATTAGTTTCAGATTGCTTTCACCAATTCTGTGGTCACTGTGTAGAGCGTGTTGGGCGACACTGGATTTTTCTACCCTTCCGTATTTTATATGTGCAAAATGCTCTTTGAAGCGACTTGTTGTTGCAATCTTGACAACTGATCTCGTAAATTCTAATTCTATAAAAAGATAAACTAGAAAACTCAGAGAAGTCGGGAATTTACGAGATCAGTTGTCAAGATTGCAACAACAAGTACATCGGCCAGAGCCGACAAGCTATCAAAACCCGCTTCAAAGAGCATTTTGCACATATAAAATACGGAAGGATAGAAAAATCCAGTGTCGCCCAACACGCTCTACACAATGACCACAGAATTGGTGAAAGCAATCGGAAACTGATCAAGCATGTGCATGACACAAGACTACTCGATGCATGTGAGAGTCTCGAAATAGCAAAATGTAAAACAGCATGAATGGTGACGAAGGACCTATTGCCTTCAGCCTGCTTCTCAATTTATTGTTGAGAAACTAATGAGAAATCAGTACTAACAGATGACGGAACTTGCAGGTAGTCAGTTCATTACCAAGAAATTAATTAGAATAATTAACAGTAACTAACGAAGTCCATATCGGACCAAAAAACTGTAGGTATATAAATAACTAACCCCAGCTCTAGATTTAGTATCAATTTTCTTCTCCTGAAGATGCTAACCTTGTTAGCGAAACGCGCGTCGAGTGCGAAAAAATCAGTTTGGTGTTAGGGTTATTGATCTCTAGGAAAAGTTTCAACTTTCACACCAGAGGTTCCAAAACTCATCGTTTATTAACAATTGTTTGAACAATTTTATGACTGATCACAAAAAATATGTGATGCTTTTTGACATTTCCGTCAAGTTTGAAAAGTGTCACTGTAACAGCAGTCTACCTACGTGAAATTTGGAACATTGAGTTGATGTCAATTGACTTCGACGTCTATCTGCCCTGAAACTCGATTACGAAGTTTTGAATATAGACCAGTAGATGGCGACAGGTGACGTTCTCCCATTTTACACTGCATGCCTTTTTAAGGCTTGAAAATTAACCCCAAAATATGGAAAATAGACAGGTTCTTGGCAACCGAAGGTGTGTGCTTCACAAGGAAAAACGCTTTTTTTGTGGGGAATTCTCGTGTTTTTGATTTGCATGCCGTTTTGGATTTCATTAATATATATCTTTCCCAATTATTGACGTAAATGGCCTGCATGTAGCTACAGCCCAACATACAAAAATTGTGAAGAAACTGAATGAACATAATTTTTCAAATTCAGACAAACATTTGAAAAATTCCGTGAATTTTTCTTGCGCTACTTTGTATTGTATCAGTGAATATTATTCCAAGCTAAAATAATACATGGAAAAACACGATAATTCACCACAAAAAGAAAAGCGTTTTTCCTAATGAAGTGCACACGCTCGGCTGTCAGGAACCTGTCTATTTTCCATATTTCAGGGTTAATTATCAAGCCTTGAAAAGGCATGCAGTGTAAAATGGGAGAACGTCACCTGTCACCACCTCCTGGTCTTATAGTATGAAGCATGAAATTTTTATTCGACAAATGAGTTCTGAGCTGTATTTCATTAGGGAAGTGGATGAAGACCATGTGTTCCCACAAGAAATGCGCGAAAAAAACGCCTTTTTTCCAAGACGCCATAAAGTACGTGACACGTGACGACATATTTCCCAAAGAAAACTGCTTCTTGTACATGAGATGCTATGTAGGTTAGGCGGTGGGACAGATTGTTATTGTTTGTTGGTTTTATTTTATTCATTTCTTTCAATGTTGTGTGGGAATATTAAGAAAGAACTATTTATCAACATCTTACGTCATCTATATAGTAGAATGCCTGGTATTTGTCAAAAAATACAGGGAGAAGTTCAGAGAGCATGCTTTGAATCATAGGCACTTGATTAGGAGAAAGATTTACTTGAATTTTTCCATACTCAACCAAGCCCTCACTGAAACGAAACTGTAATTCATTGGCTATTGAGTTTTATAATAAACTACCGTCAACTTCATAGGCTATCGATAGTGTATCGGCGTTTAAAAATGCAGCTTTCCATTATATCCCTGAAATTGGAGCGTTTACGCTAAATGGGTAAATGAATCACGACTCTTCACTACTTCAATGAGCTTTCATCATTTTATTTCGCTAACCCGCAAATTTTTTATCTATTCATACAATTACAATTCATTATTTTTGAATTTTCAACCCAGCAATATCTCTATACTCTACACACCATTCTATTTGTGATGCCTGTTTTATGTGGAATGGGAAATGGGGGAATCGTGTATAGATTTCATGTATCGTCTTGGCTTTTGTCACTTTGATTAGATTTTTTGAAGTTGATCTTTTTTCATTTAATTTTCAATTTTCCTACTGATGAAAGATTGCACTCTAGTTGATAATGGAATATCCTTGATTTCGATTAATCTGGTGTTCTCTCCAATAACAGTTCCTATGTTCACACACTTTTCCAACTATTCACTTCCATTATGGAATATTCAATGTTCAATGTATGAAAAACTAATGTTTTCCTACAATAGGGAAGAATATCGACCGATGAGGGCGCTGGTGGTGGTTAAACTTTATCCACCAATTTGAAATAGTTACCTTGTTTATATTTGTGAAATAACGCGCCAAACTGAAATCCAGTAATCAGTTGTCCCCGTTAGACAAGATTTTGGTGTTTTTTTTTGCTATATTTTCGTTGTACGAAATTTTTCTCGTGAAGGTTAATATAACTGTGTTCATGATGCTTTGAATATCCGCACAATACCATTCATTGGAGGCGAACATAGATGCATTGTGTTTTAAAATCTAATAATATTTGTTCCAGGACATTTTTTAGTTTCAGTGTAGTGTAAGTGAACCAAAGAGGCTTTTATTACATGGATGATGAAATGCGCCATAACTTCGCCTAAAATAGACAAACAGACTCACCAGGTAACAAGAAATCATCTCTCTTGAAATGCAAGTAAAACACTGAAGCCGCTCTAGGTGGTGATTTATGCAGTTTCAGTTTGATATTCCAAGCCTTGTACCTGTCTATTTTCTCTTTCAATCCACTTTCCGTAATGTTTCCCACCAAAGATGTATTTATCTTTGGAAACGTGTGGAAAGACAACTCTGGATTTCGGTTCCTAGAGTTGCGGCAACTTGGCACCAAACACTTTTTACGGCTCACTGAGCGATCTGCATCTATGATTGTTTGTTATTATTCATCAAAAAAAATTACAACTTCAGATGAGATTTCCTAAATCAACACCAAAGAACTCAATAAAGTCACATACATAAAATGGAAGCCGTTTGTTTGTGAAATTATAGCAGTGCGTTATATTTCCGCCAGACGTTGCATAAAATTATGAACTTCCCAATAATGAACTAGTAATCAAACCTTGAACATTCAAACGCTTTACAATTTCGACAATCGCCCAATGAACACTACCCTCGAGTGGCAAAATCAATATACCCGTTCGCTAATTGGATCGACCCCAAATTGGCGAAAAAGGAATAAAAAAAGAAAAGCATTAAGATTCACATGTGCTTCCACACAACTCTATATTCAACCCGTTTCTTTTACATCGAGATTGAAAATGATACTTCATGGGGTTTCAGTAGTTACTCGAGATGAAGGCGAGGTGTTATTGATAAAACTGATTCAGTCCAAAATATCTTCTCTTAGGTTAATAATTTACGTTCATGGGTTTCTTACCCATTGCTACGATTGTATTGATTCTTTCAGGGAAATTATTATTTCCGTGGAATAACATTACTTTTCACTAGTTTTCAAACTGAAATCATGTTCTCAGTATTACTACTTTTCTTCGGGTTTGAAGGCCGTCGTCCTTTGGAATTTCTTCCTGGCGTTTCGCTAGCGCGAGTGACTAGCTTTTTCAGAGGCTCACTCATCTTGAATATTGTTCCGATGTTGATGTTCTGTCATCCATTTGTGAATATTCTATAGGTTCGACTTGCGCTTCGAAGTAAAATTGCTGACAAGAGACAATCAACTGCAATGATGATGGTTGGATAAGAAGTTCTTCTTCTCCCACCTGTATGCTCATTTCTCTATAGTTAATGGATAGATAAAAGAACGATTCCAGTCAACTGAATCGTTATAATTTCATATCCACTTCACCAATCACAGAGCTGTATACCTGCAAACACATGATTCCACCAGTTTCCGAATTGGAATCAAGTTTTGTCATTCATTCGGGATTGTTCGATACTTACTCTACTTGCTTTTGGAAGTAAAACTGCTGACACGAGACAATCAAATGTAATGGATAGTTGATTTAGTAGTTTCTTCATAATGACACTGTTTTCTAAATCGATGCAGTATTCAATAAATAATCTCTTTGGATGACACACACATACTGATTATATCCAATATTTTTAATTCTTCTAACCAGCAATACTTAAGTGACCCTTGCGTTTTTGATACAGATAGTTATCATCTTCAGAAAGCAAGATTGCAGTCTCAGTATCAGAAACAGTCAGGAAAATTTCTTCACGAGGTTTGCATTTATATTTGGCTTGAACAATCAAAATGCCACTGTTTGAAATCCTGAATATTGAATATGTCATGTTCTACATAAAATACTTTTACAATATTTTACTTACTACCACCATGGAATATATAAAGTGTCGCTACTTTCAGTGCAATTTTTCAGCTTCAATAACGGTCAGTTTGGTTGTATGGATAACCTCGTCTCTCTCATCCAATAATGATAATATACTTCAATCGCCAATGAGTTATCGAAACCATTAGAATGCTCTCCATGACAAAATGTCGAGAGCGTCTCTCAATGGATCACAGTAACATACATAAAAAGTAATATAGAATAAACTATGATTCAAGACGAATCACAAATATATAAATGTGAACAACTAGACACAGATTGGTCCCAACACCATCTTAAGGAAAGAATTCGTCAAGTGTGTAGAAGATCCTTTGGGTAAAGAAGCGTTTGATCCTATTTTTGATAATGAAAATATTTGGTGAACTTTGCACATCTCTTGGTAGATCATTACAGATTCTGCAGCCATTGTAATACAAGCTCCTTTGGTGGAACTTGGTCGATTGCTTATCCGGAATTGAATTTTTTTTAAATCTGGTAGAGTAATTATGCTCCGATCTGTTGCAGCTAAACAATGATAGATTCTTATGCACACAGCATGATATTTCATTATGTATGTGATTCTCAACCATGATCAATAAAAAACCAACAGAAGAAAAACCTGGAAATGCAAACGCTTCCCACTCTCGACAGTCGCACACTAAACACTTCTCAACAACCAATTCATCTGCCTTCGAGGCGCGATATCAATATACCCCGTCGCTAATTGGATCTACCCCAAACTGGCGAGGAGAGAATCGAAAAAAACAGAGCAGCAAAAAGACTCACGTTGTGCTTCCAGAGGACTTTGTATGCCCACGGATTGGCGTTCACTTTGCATTCGAAATAGACGTCGTCGCCTTCCTCGATGTCCTCGGGATTCAGGTTGGAGCCTAAGGACAGGTGCAGAATGGGCACATCTGAAAACACAAAAGCTTTCAATCCGCTTGAAGAGGATTATCCGCCGTTTGGCGGCCATCACCCGTGGCTTGATTTTATATCGCTGTTTACGGATCTATGATTGTTCGGGTGCGTCTGAGTGCCTTTTTCGTGTTTGAGGGGATTGATTTTCTGATATTCATTGGGTCGTGGGCAAACACATTCAGGGTGTTCCTTGATGATATGCGAATAGTCGAGAGTGTGATTTTACATGATGAAATGATTTTAAGAGAAAATACGTTGTTGATGAAAAAAAAATGGAAATTATTTAACCTTCGTAATACTAAGTGGGGGTAATTTTGTACCAAATTGATATTTTGTCATGGTTATGAAAATTTTTTTTGCGTATTGTTATATGACAATCCTCTTGGATACTCTCTTTCAGACTATTCTCTAATTGTTTTATAAAATATCAAATCAGAAAACCATGCTATTTTACTATTTGAAGACGTTCAGTTGTGCAAAATCCTAGCACAAGTTGATTCCTGTCTATTTCCGAGTTCTGATTTGTTGGATCTTCTTGAACCATATGGTTGCTGTCTTTCCTGAGTTAGATAGTCGTCCGTAGTTTCAGCAAGGAAAAGATATGGTCATTGTATTCTTTGTCTTCGGAAAAGTGATCGTAAAACCCGTAGCAAATTTACAGAGAGTTTGTTTGTGTAGAACTCATTCAGAATGAAATATCAAATAATACATGTGATAAGAAATATCTTAACATGTAAACCTCAAAAATGATTTTTATATTTTGTATCAGTTTTGTACTGCATAATCTATAAAAGTCATTAATATATTCAAACACAATCCTCGCCGGGCCACCGTGCTGGGTAATCGCACGTTAAAAGGTAAGGCCCCGTTGATCCATTGCTCGCACAAGTTTCGACTTCTGAGGGTTGACGTTCGTCAGCTGGTTAACGGAAACGAACAACAATTTCAAAAACAATTTGTTGTGTGTATTTTCTTAGGGCAAATAAATAATTGAAAGTAGATGTTATGGATGAATATATAAAAACAAGGCGGGGTAAAAAAGTACCCCAGTTAGTAGTGTAAGGGTATTGAAATTATCCAGAATTACGAAAGTTAATATTTCTGAAACCGTTTGATATGATTCAGAGTAATTCTATAGGCAGTGATAGTTGATCAGAGTTTGTGTTTGGTCAAAAAAATAGTTTCAACATCAATACTGGCGTTAGACGGAAATTGACTGATGTTTTTGAAGGAAATAGATTTTTTTCAAATTCCATTTTTAATAGTCCTCTCGAACTTTTTTTACTGGAGAATGAAAATGTTTTTGAGTGGAGAATAAAAACAAATATTGTTTAAATTTTTTTGAAGAAATATACTATATCCTGAATTTCAATTTTTATTTTTTCTCCCCCACCTCAATGAAGGTAAGAGATTCAAATTCTTATTTTTGATTTGGAGACAAATTGGTGTATTTACCACTATACATAAACGCAATATTACCAAGAAGCAAAATTGACTTGACTATTTTGTCAGTTACATATAGAAATTTCATAAACTTGAGATATTATAAGAGTTTTTCCTTTCTTTTCAGGGGGTGGGGAAAAAATGGATTCAAGAATTGAAACACTTTAATTGTTCAAGGAACTATTGAAAAATTTTTCTTGATTAAATATTTCTTCAGTTTTTGAATCAGTAAGCGGTGATAGCCTTTAAACTCGACATTTACTACTATTATTTCTTGAAACTTGCAACTCTGCATTTTCGTTACGGAACTTTTCGGGGTCATGATTTATATTTATTTATTTATTTATTTATCGACATGTACGGGTAATCCCCATGAGGAAAAAGTAATATAATACAAATATAGTCATTTCTTAAAAGCTATCTTAACCTAAATGTATGTATAAATGTAGACACATAAAAATGTAATTATATAAAATTAAAATAATTGAAACTTGAAATTAACAACAGCCAACCTAACCAACCTAACATTATTTTTGCGAGTAGATTCACACCCTTGAATATTCGCTTATCATTGTTGATCACCATGTAGATAGAACGGGAGGCATTTACAAATTTTTCACACTAATTCCTCACGGTCTTGGCTAGTTATATGTGTTGATTGGATGTAAAAAATATGAAGGAATGAAATATGCATTTCCTACTGGAAGATTGTAGTCCCACCACTAGGAGATCAGTTCATAATCATTTTTGATAATAGACCAGGCGGAAGCGACATAGTTGTTGTACCTCTTTTTTACAGCCGAACTTCGAAACTGGTAGTTATTGAAACTACTAGAAAATGTACGGGCTGCTTGATACCCCGTGTGGGACCCAGAATTTGCGTTTGTTCAGTTCAACAATAATTCAGAAGGAAGCTTCTTCATAGGCGACGGCAAGACCTTCGTTATTCCCATAAAAGCTGAAAGCTTTTCTGCGTATGTCCCCAACATAGGAAAGGACCCTCAGTGACTATGGAGTTTGTATCTTGCTTACTTGAACATGAGACGTGCATCAAATGTTTTTTATCACGGATTCCACATTTACAACCAAGGTCTATTTTCACATAATTTGTAATTGTTGCTCATCTATTTATATATGTATATGTGTGCATGCGTGTGTGTGTGTGTTGTATATATATATATATATATATATATATATATATGTGTGTATGTATATTTCTTTTTATTGTTGTACGACTCATTGTATATTTTTTAAGACTTGCTACAAATGTGTAAACGTGATGTGGTCAAATAAATTATCTATATATCTATCTTAAACTGTCATTCACCGTATAACTCCTCATGTCAACACTGCTTTGAAGCTCCATGAAATTTCTTTAAACATTTCAGAGATGAACAATTGCATCAATCTGCAGCTACTTTACCTTTCAGAGAAGGAAACTTTGGCTTACATTATCAAGAAGATGAAGAGAATTACATTATTGTGTAGATTGCGTCAAGAAAACTTTGCGAATACTGCCAAACTCAAGCATATTTATAACTTAATAGTTTATGGGTGTCTAAACAATGCATTGCAAAAAATGTATCACGAACCAACTTTTCATAGTATGCTCGATAAAACTGGGATTCATGAAGCAAACTCTCTGAAAGTATATAATGTCGTTCAAAGAACGCAAATTCTGGTTTTCAAGTCGAGATCCATACAGTGCGTGCATCTTCTGTTTTTTTCTATTCAATTCAGCTTCAAATGTTACTTCTTTCAAATTCAGTCTTCGAGGAATTGATCTTGAATATCTATCACAGCAAAAAATCAGTAATAGACCATGTGGCGTTCTCCCATTTCACACAGCATGCCGTTTATAGGCTTGACAGTCAACCCTAAAATATGAATAATAGACAGGTTCCTGGCATTTCATAGGGAAAAACGCTTTCCTTTTTGTGGCGAATTTTCGTGTTTTTCCAATCATTATTTCAGTTTAAAATTCTCTCACAATTTTTGTATGTGTGGCTGTAGCTACATGCATGCCACTTACGTCAATAATTTGAAATGATATATATCGATGAAATCCAAAACGGCATGCAAATCAAAAACACGAGAAGTCCCACAAAAAAGAAAAGCGTTTTTCTTCATGAAGGGCACGCGCTCGGCTGCTAGGATCCTATCTCCTTTTCATATTTTAGGGTTAATTATCAGGCCTCAGAGAGCCATGTAGTGTCAAATGGACAACGACACCTGTCACCACCTCCTGGTCTATTAGAATTCACAGCAATTCTATATTCGTTTATTGAAACAAATCTTCCAGAACGCACTTCTCCTCCACCCGTATAAATCTCCAGCTCCAAAAAAGTAGTCTAGAGAGCCCTCCATCGCTAATAGAACAGTCGCGTTACGAGTGAGGCGTAGCAAACAAAGAAATCCCCTCCGAGACATCTCATAATTAACAATGTAGCGCTTTTTATATTCATCGAAAGAACTCACAGAAAACGTTCAATTTCACGCTGTGTTCTTCTACACCGTTCTGGACCAGAAGATTAGATGCTCTGCACGTGAGCGTTCGTCCATTGTCTAGCCGGGTGGGGATGAACGAGATCTTCGAGATGGTTGAGTTCCCGTCGGGGGAGTCCTGGAAATAAGAAGGGCAGATTCAACGAGTCATTCGGCGCTGTTTCGCGACGAGATATCAATTAGTGTTGTTTCCAGCGACGATTTGTTGCTTTCGTATAAGATGTGATCCAACTGACCATGACATATACAATAGTGACATTGAAACATGTTTTGTTCGGATCACATTGCAATATTTACTTCGTTGTTAATTATAACAATGAAACATTT
The DNA here is from genome assembly GCA_032362365.1 of Zygogramma bicolorata. Classification (NCBI taxonomy): domain Eukaryota; kingdom Metazoa; phylum Arthropoda; class Insecta; order Coleoptera; family Chrysomelidae; genus Zygogramma; species Zygogramma bicolorata. The sequence goes on from JAVJAQ010000529.1 coordinate 275,058, forward strand.
GGTAAATCAAGCAGAAAAGTGGTTCACTAATAATCTTTCGAAGTTAAATAGAGACAAAACTCAAAATCTGATTTTTTCGTCAGATAATAAAATCAACACAGGTGAGAGAGTAAATCTGCTGGGGATTACTTTAGATGATAATCTAAACTGGTCCCATCATATCAATGACCTATGTTCTAAACTATCGAAATATATATTCTTGCTCCGACAGTTGAAATCCATAATTAGTCCCAAAGTTTTGTTAACAGCTTGTTACGCCTTTTTTCATTCACATCCCAGATATGGCATTGTTTTGTGGAGAAACTCATCTGCTTCAGATAGAATTTTCAAACTTCAAAAAACGGCAGTTAGGATAATTGCTAGTGTAGGTTATGAAGACACATGCCGACCTATATTCAAGAATTTGAAACTGATGCCCCTTCCTACCTTATATATTTATTACTCACTCCTTGACATTCACGAACATGTGAATGAGTTCGATACTAATTCGATATTTCATGACTACAGCACTCGTAGCTCAGCACTCATCAGATCTTCCAGATATAGATTGCAAAAGTCTGAATCAAATTCTCTTGATACAAATCTTTACAATGTCCTACCACAAACACTAAAAAAATTGACATTTCAAAAATTCAAGAATTTTATCAAAACTGAATTAATCTCAAAATGTTACTATAATGTAGAAGAGTATATGGCTAGTCCACCTGTTATGTAAGTGTCCAACGTTTGATGCATAACATTTCAATATGCATGTGATTGTTTACATGTTTTACATATTTTCATATTGGTTTTTTTGTACTCATTATAATATATCTCTTTTATATTCTAATATTCTAGGTGATTTTCTTTTTCTTTGTGCATATATTTTATATTTTATTCTTATATCATTTCCTGATTCTAGCATCAGGCCTTTACTGTAACATGACTTGCTACAAATGTATGTATTTATATAACGTAGTCAAATAAACGCTATCTATCCATCTAGAAAGATGTTATGTAAGTGAATGAAATATTATTTTGATTCAAATATGTATGGTGTATACAATTAAGAAACTATTGCACGTCATTGATGACGACATGAAATCAATGCAGTTGTACCAATCCATTGATAGAAATGCATTAGAACGTGATTATTGAATTCCAAATTCGGCGCCTGTTCTATGGCATTTGGTTGGCAGCACTTTCGATGTTGCCGCAATTCGTTTGAAATCTATTATTTACCAATTGACGATTGTCATCAAAAAGTGACAGTTCTGTTTACGTCTTCTTGGTGCTTTGAATTGGATATTCGTGATGGAAAACTGTGTATTCCGATGCTTCTGTAAAAAGTATCAGTCTCAGACTTCTCATAAAAATGCCATAAGGGTTCTAAACTACCGCTGCGAAGAGTTGGTGACATCTTCGATTGGCTATTTCGAAAGAGAGCGGTATAATATTGACTCTTCGCTTCCCTTAACGGCTGTAAAGGACCCAAATTGAATGATACAACGTTCTGAATTAGATTTGAAATCCACAGTTGAATATTCATCGTTATCGTGCTGCAGCAGATTTGTACAGTGTGATTTCCCAAAAGATCAAAGATAACAAAGCTCACAAATCACCAAGGGACTTACAAATAATGCAGTATCGGATATAGGTGTTATGCGAAATAATATTTATACTATGTAAGAACGCAGTAAGTATTTGCAATTTATAAATCTCAAATTATCGATTATTTGAATTAGTTCAGATTTTGCATTCAGAAAATATAATTTAAATCCTCGAAAGGGCAAGTTCACTTTTGTAAAACTACAAAGGTAAGATATTTTCCATGAATGAGCTCCCATATTTCGATGAATGATAAACACGTACTTATTAACGAAGAAGGTTTGTGGAAATTTTCGATTTTCCTTCTTTCGTATTCAATAGGTCACTTTGATTTATATCCGGAATTCCATAATTTTGTGACAATCTGGCTACAGTGTATTTAACGATGCCCATGATGACGTGCAACAGTTTCTATATTGTATCAACTTCATGTAATTTTATACTCTGTGTAACAACGAAAAAACATATTCTCACTATATAATAATAATAATCTTCATTGCTCACAAGTACACCTTGGTGTCTGGATAAGTCACAAGTATAAATAAAGTTGTATGTAAGTACGAGATGAGATATAAGAACTTATACATTTAAAGGTAAATGAAATAAAATAAATAAACATCCATAGATGATTAATAAAATATACACAATTGAATAATTCATTTCAACTCACACATTATAACTCTCATTCACAAAAGATAAAGACAGACAATTTTGAAAACTAAGACTTAAAAAAGAGTAATATTATTAATGTCGTAGTGGGCGTCTTCGAGAAATTTAATTTTCAATTGTTTTTGGAACGTTTCCAGATCAGCATCTTTCAAAGGTAATGGAAGTTTGTTGAACAATTTTATGCCTAGTTGGTTACGATTTGTACTGGTCAATCTGTGTTTAGAAATGAGAAGATTTTGCATGTTTCGGGTACCATAGTTATGGTTATATCCGACTTCTTGAAACTGTGTGATATTTTCCCTCACATATGGTAGATTGACATATAATACAGCCGATGGCAAAGTGAGTATTCCAAGTTTAATGAACCAGGGTTTGCAACTCTCTACCCGAGTTATTCCTATAATGGCTCTGATTGCCCGTTTTTGCAGCATGAATATATTCTTCATGTAACAGGAATGTTCCCAGTTCAGTAGTCCATAAGTCATTACATTATGGAACAATATATAATGTCTCACATGTCTTATTGCATAAATTGTGCTCGATAATCTACTCGCAAGTCTTTCTGTGTGTGTTCTCCAAGAGAGAGTATTATCTAAATGAATGCCTAGGAATTTAACTGATTGTGAATCACATTTTCTGTTTGTGAATATCATCGGCGATGTTTTATCTTTGTTGAGACTCAATTTATTAGCACCGAACCAGTCTGAAGCCGTTTCAATAATATTCTTGACAGTTTCATCAGCTTCTTTTTTATCTATTCTCATAGAGAAGGTGGTGTCATCCGCAAAGAGAATGGTATTTGTATTCATAGACGATGGTAAATCATTGATATATATTAAGAACAGTAGGGGGCGTAAAACACTACCTTGCGGGACTCCATAATTTATTGAAAGTTGGCTACTATATAACATGCAATATTATCATACAGGTGAATATCAACGTTGATGTGATATAACAACTACTCATATACTTGAAAAAGGTTAAATATCTCCAAAACGGCTAGTTTTGGAAAAATATTATTTATCACAGAATCTATTTTGTGCGTAGAACACGAATCTGAAGTCGAAACGCGGTGCTGTCCTTTCGTTCGAAAGTTATGGACATGTAAAAATTTGGAAAGATAGTATCGAAGAAGGTGGAGTCAGATGTTACCGATTGTAGTTTCGATCCTACTATAAACATGAAATTAGGTGGAATGTATAGTTTATGTGAACAGTGAAAAGGACGAAGAAACTGTCGTTTTGACTTCAGATTTGTGTTTTACGTTGAAAAATGAAACATCTGTCACCTAATGTCTATTTTCATTTATTGTCAGATGCACTCTTTTCCTGACCTCACCGAAGAACGTTTCAGGTAAAAGTGGCAGAGTTTTTGTAAGCGGAGAAAAAAACAGATGGAGAAATAATGAAACATTTTTCTAGACTCCTCTTCATATAATAATTATTGTATTAATTTCAGGAATGTCCATATATTCATCAAAGATTGAAGACTTCCACGGCCGACAACTAATGAATTGTAAGAAGTTTTCGGGCTTCTGAGCCGTGGTCCGCAGGTATTTGGACCTGACTTCTCGTCTGCATCTGCGACAGACATTTTCAAAGGCGATGCGGCAATGGTCGGAGTATTCTTCCCTGCTGCGAGGCTTGGATTTGATGTGGTTCAGATGACGTGTCGATATTTATCGGACCTAGAATCGGACTGTCATTAACTCTAATTGATTTTCGAAACCGTTTTTTTTTCTCATTGGGAGGATCCGTGAATTCTGAACGGCTGGCCTCTATGTGCTGTGAATGTTCAGGCTCTCTTCTTTGTGGTTGAAGTTGTTCCTATGTTTGTGAATTTCTATGACCTCCCTATATAGCCTGGGGTTATAGCTCTTAGATGTGTCCAGCACTTGCCTTTCGTCGAAGTCAGTATCATGACATTCCAACAGAGCGGGTTCGGCCACCGCCAATTTTTGTGTTCGGCCATATCGAAAACTGCTTTTGTACTCCGTTAACCGCGTTTTTATACTCTATTTTGTGGTTCCGATATAGAAAGAACCACAAGTAGACGGTATTCGGTACACTCCTGGAGTGTATAATGGATCTCGTGGGTATTTTGCAGAACTGAGGCTTCCCTGAATTTTTCTCGTGGGCTTGAAAATTGCCAGCAGTTCTACAATGCGGTCCGTCATACCGTTAATGTAGGACAGGAAAGTCATTTTCTTAAAGACGCATTTTTTCTTTGAAATATTCTGGCTCAGAAATGCGTCTTGCTTTTTCTACCAAGCTTTTTATGAATTTTTATTATTGGTTGTTTGTATCGGAAGATTCAAGTGTGGGGAAGCCGTCATCAGCTCTTCGATTCAATTCAATTCAATTTCAATTTTCAATTCAATTTTTCAATTTATTCATTGTTGTTGAAGTACATATTTCATATAAAGATCAATTTATTTTTATTACTCTGCTGAGTCAAGACGCTTCACCTAAGCACTTAAGTGCTTGTCTTGTGTCAGACGTCTATAATTCAGCAGGGTATGTTAACAAATAACATTTTATATTATTGACATACAACCAATCAGCTAATTTATATGTATATACATTTATTGATGGCATAAAATATTCAAATTAGTATTGTTTTTCTTTATGTAATAAGAGTGGAGGAAAAGTTGTTCGGTGACATTTTGGAAGCTTAGAAGTTGAGTTAGAAGTTGAATCAACTGCTGTTTCGTTTTGGATCAGAAAATGTTTTTTAACATTTCGTGATTTTGGCGAATGAATTTTTTGAGATAAGATTTAAACCTATTCAATTCATTGATTTTCTTCAATTCTGGTGGCAGAAGGTTATACAGTTTTGGACCAAAAAATAATATGTTTCTTTGGGTATGTGTTTTTCTATATAATGGTAGATTTAATGATAAGTTTTGTGTGAAGCGTGTATTGTATTTATGTTCAGAGACTTGATATCTTATTCTATTTTGATACATCCATACCAAGCATTGGTAGGCATATAAGCTTCGTATGCTCAGTAGGTTGGTTTCTGCATATAGGTTTTCAGTAGAGAATAATTTATTTTTTCTGTATAGAATTTTCAGTATTGTATTTTGCATGGTCTGAGCGCTATATATAACATTATCAAACATACCTCCCCAGGCTGTAATACAGTATCTGATGACTGATTCTGCAAGTGAGACGTATATTGTGTATAAGTTTTGCCTTGACATGATTTCTCTCAGATTATAGAATTTATATGTTAGTTGTCTTAGTCTTTTTGTTACGTAGCTGGCATGTTCTTCCCATCTCATGTGCTGGTCTAGGAAACATCCTAGATATTTGATATTAGCTACTTTTTCAATTGTTGGACAGTTACAAGTTTCTTCATTGGTGCAGTTAGGGGAGTGTATTTGTAATGAGTTAAAATTTGGTTGATCATTGCTTGTCAAGGTGAATGCGATAAATTTGGTTTTCTTGGCATTTAGGCTCAAGATATTATCATCAAGCCAGACTTGTATTGCTCTTAATCCTTTACCTGCGTTATCGTATACATTAGCCCAAGTTTCACCGGTGTATATTAGTGCCGTATCATCAGCGTAGGAGATGATATGACCTGTGAAGCCATTTATCATGCTTATACTATTGATATACACAAGGAACAGAATTGGTCCCAACACCGTTCCCTGCGGCACACCAGTGGTTATTTTCAGTGATGTGCTTAGTTCATTGTCAATTTTGACTCTCTGATTTCTGTTCGATAGATAACTCTGCAGAACATTTAATGCTGGCCCTCTAATTCCATATTTATACAGTTAATTCATTAATTCATTATGTGACACTGTATCAAATGCCTTGGCCAGATCCAAAAAAACTGCTAAGCATTTTTCAGATCTGTCCAGTGCTTTTATAACTTCATTTGTGAAGTCAAGTACTGCATTTTCAGTGCTAGAATTTTTTATGAACCCATATTGCCTTGCAGTTATTACATTATGGTTTTCGAAAAAATTAACTAACCTCGTTTTCATACATCGTTCAAAGATTTTTGCAAAGTTATCAATTACAGAAATTGGGCGATAGTTGCCCAGTTCACATTTATTTCCAGCTTTGTAAATAGGTGTAACGATCGATTCTTTCCATTGGGTTGGTACAATTCCATTTTTAAATGTGAGGTTTATAATATGTACTAATGGTGCTGTTATATTAAGATGTATATCTTTAATTATTTCTGACTTTATTCCATCTGGTCCCGGAGAACAATTGATTTTGAGGTCTGATATGATGTTTATTATTTCATTTTCTGTAACTGGTTCAAGAGATAATGTCGGGCCTACAGAGATATCGTTTAGAAATTCATCGGGTATATTGTTTGGTTTATTTATTTTTATAGCCATGTTTGGAGCAATATCAACGAAGTAATTGTTGAATGCCTCAGCTTTTTTTTCGTTATCAAATATTATATTTCCATTTGGTTACTTAATATCAGTACTACTTATACACTTTTTATTAACATTGTTATTCGAGATCTCATTTATTATCTCCCATGTTTTTTTACAGTTTCCTTTTGAGGTATTTACTTTTGGTTTATAATATTGATTTTTTGTTGTCTTTATCAATCCGTTTAATTTGTTTCTGTATCGATTATACTCTTGCCGAAGTGTTTCTGAATCTGATTTCCTTAGTCTTTTCTTCAACATGTCTCGATGTTTGATTGAATTTATTAAGCCTAGTGTTATCCATGGTTTCAGTTTATGGTTTCTTTTTATGTATACACTGAGTTTTTGTGTTGAGAGGTTTATGTAGTTGATCAGTTTTTTTATGAACATATCATAAGAAAGTTGACTTTCTTTACATTTTGTAATGTCTTCCCAAGTTTCATTACTCAAGTAACTGTGCAGTTTTTTCACATCAATTTTTTTCTTGACCTCAGTTTTAGACTTTTTATCGGGTGGAGTGTTTTTTTTTGCTTCCTATCAAGTGATAAAAATGTTGTAAAATGATCGAAGAGGTTTGTTTCAATTACAGCCGATGAAATAGAAGCCTGATGTGCAGAGTTATCTCTTCTAACAAAAATATGGTCAATAATGCTTTGTTTTTGATCCGTTAGCCTTGTTACTTCATTTATATACGAGACGAAACCCTGCCCAGTTAAGAGATTTAGGTAGTTATTCACGTTATTGGAGAATTTATCCAGTAAATCTATATTAATGTCTCCTATGAATACTTCAATTTTATTTCTATGAATTTTTGATAAATATTGGTTTAATTCATCCACATATAGTGGCATATTTGTTGATGGGGGTCTATATGATGCAGTGATGCCTATACTATTGTTGTTATTCTGGAATAGTGTAATACGTAACAATTTTGTTTCAGTCAAAGGGATTATTTCAGCATTACCTGATATTGTGTCTCTGACATAGATAACACAGCCATCATTTCGATTGATTTGGGATTCATTATAATAGATTGTAAATTTTGGTATTTGAAAATCACTCACCGAATCAATATTCCAAGTTTCTGACAAAATCAACACATCTATTTTGTCGATTTCTGGTTCTAAGTATAGCAGCAGTTGATCCAAGTTTTTCTTTATGCTCCTTACATTGAAATGAATAATACCTAATTTTCCCACTTTTTCACCACTCTCAACTCCATTCATACATTCTTCTAGGTTAGGGAATGTTTTTGTTTTAATATCCTTTTGTGAATCTAGTATATTTAGAAATTCTAACATTCCAGACAATGAATACAGCTATATCCTTACAATTGGAGAAAATGAAATACAATAAGATTAAATATAGAGTATGATATATCTGCCAAGCAGTTCCAAAATAAATAATTATTCCTAATGAAATTCTACTCTCCCATTATTTATCGTGATTGTTTAGAAATTTAGTTGAGTCCGAAAATTCTGTCAAAATCGCTTTCGGACCTCATTATAGAAATTTTTCCATTACTGTTTACATATATTTTCCCGGCATCAGTCCATACGTCTTTAATTGAAGTTTTTTCAATTGCTTTCGCAAGTAGTTCTACCCGAATTTTTGTTAGATCTTCTCTTATCATTATGCCAGTTCCCTTTAGAAGTTTTTTCTTTTTGTAAATGTCCTGTCTCACATCATAATTTTTCAGTTTGAGGAAAATGCCCCTGGGTTTGTGGTTGTCTTCTTTTTTTCCAATTCTGTAGCATATCTCAATATCTTCATCTGTCAGTTTTGTTGTCATCTTATGGTTAAGGAGAGTAATAATTTCTTTTCTTGTTTCCTCTCTGTTTCTTTCTTCGCAGTTGAACACTCGTAAATTATTTCTTCTTGTTTCCTGTTCCATGTTATCATATTTTTGTATCAAACTATCCTTTTCATGGATCAACCCCTTTATTGAGACATCCAGTATATTTAGTGTAGACCCATTATCTCGTTTCATTTCCAGCATATCGTTTTTGAGATCTCCTAGTTTTTGTTCTAGTTCCAATAGTTTTTTTTCCACCGATTTAATGACTGCCTCTGCCACGTTATCAGTGATTGTTTTTATGAACCTTTGGTCTCTTAAAATTTTGTCCATAGCTGTTGTAACTGCATTTTTGATTTCTTCCGTAATTTCTCGTGTTAAAACCATTTTTTCAAGATTTAGATTTTATACTTTTGTAGTGCTCACTATAGTTAACTATTGTTTACGATTTTAAATTTATTCTCGGACGTTTTCACTACTTTATTTCAATAAACACTGGAAGCGTACGCTACCTGGCTACTCGCGGCTAGCCATGGTGAATGAATGATATTACTATTATAATATTACAGCATTCTACATTTATAGTTTATACAGTTTTCTCAAATCCATCCAGTATGCTGTTGCCTATCTGAACTTGTTTTTGTAGTCTGTGGATAAATTTAAGGAAGATCTTTGCTGGACCAAATCTGGGGAATGGCAAATACCTGTCTTGTGTCGAAGAAGTCCTGAGATTTGCTCCGAATAATTCCGGTGATTCTATGCTACTTTTCATACATAAACATTCGATGACTGTTGAAAAATGATGGCTAACATACATTCATTTTCCAACCACTAGTGAAAAGCTTTCGAATTAGCTGAAATTCTCCGAAAGATTCAGAGTTCCATCATTTCAGACCCATTGAAGCATAAGTGAACACAAAATACTCCGCGAAAACAATACATAAAAAAATCTCTCCATGAAAAATAATCTGATGCCTGAGCTTTAATCCTGGAGAGGCTTACCGATTGCGAAGTATTATATTTGGGCGGTTGGAGCTCTTTTCCGTCCATAATCCAAGTTATTTTAGCGGGAGGCCTGGAGCCCACTGTTTGGCAAGGAATTTCGTACACTCTGTCTGCCGAGAAGGGATTATTGCTGCTTAATATTTCCACGGTTAGAGGTCGAACTGGAACAAAGGGTACAGATTAGTTTGATGAAAGAAGTGTTTCTGAGATTATTCTCTTCGAAATATAGTGGTACAAGTGGTATCAATGATACAAGATGCATAAAAATCGATGTTAATACAGATATAGTTGATCAATGCTTGTGTGAACAGGATTCGTAACGTTTTTATTACGCCATCTTTAGTATAATGTCGATGTTTTAGTTTACTCGACAATGCACGACAGTTTCCTATTCTGAAAGGAAAAATAGGTGCAGAGTTCTGTCTGTCGGTTTGACTGAAATAATAAAAGAAAGATAATGAAGCTTCAAAATAGTGTTGACGATGAAAGTTGATGAAGAAAATGATAGGTGTAATGAAAATAATTGTCAAATCATGACTGATCTACGACATTGAAGAAAAATTCCACTCATGTTGGATTGATTGCCATCTTTTGGTAATGTGTACAAGTATTTTAGAAAATGTGTCATTTAGGCAACGAAGTCTGTGAAAAAAAAATGGGAATAGATATGACTTGGAAACGAAATAACCAGTGCCATCTACCCGTAGTATCCATCCTTTCTAATGATATTTTTATTTGGTTGGCTAACTAGATCTCTACAGACAATGCTTCGAGCTAAGAAATCGTTAGCCCAAATTCTCGATATCTGGTACTTTTCATTTTGAACAATTTCAACGGAAGAAATCCCCCCATAGTTTGCCAGCAGAGGCGCACTTCATGAATCTGGCAATGTCACATTTCCTGCCGGCCAATGGCATCTTTGTGGGTTATAGGTTACGTTCATGAATTTGTCACATCATTTCCATACTACATCATTTCCATATTGGAGAGAGGAATATAAAAAATCGACTAATTTTTTTTCTTAGAGAGAAATTTAATTCTTCCCTGTTTAAAGTCGATTGTACCGTTGAAAACTGATGACATTGTTCTTATTCTCGGTAGTATAGAGGTAAGCACATCCGCCTATCAAGCGAGAGACCGGGGTTCATTTCTTCACCGAGCCACCCTTCTGGAATTCACACATTGAGAAATAAGGCCACGTTAATCCATTGCTCGCACTAGTTTCGAATTCTGAGGGTAGACGTTCGTCAGCTGGTTAATGAAAAAAAAAGTTCAAATAAAGGAGCATCGTTCTGCACATGATTCATGTTGGGTAATGTCTTATGAGTTTGTAGTATATCAACTTTCGCCACTAAATATCGGGACGTGTCACTACGTCAAATTCCCATTACGTCGAATTCCCACTATGTCGAATTCCCATTACGCCGAATTCCCACTACGTCGAAAAGCATCCCCACCACTTAGGTCACCAAAACACGATCGTTATCGAAGCTGGATCCCATTCGACGTAATGGGAATTCGACGTAATGGGAATTCGGCGTAATGGGAACTCGGCGTAGTGCCACACCATGCACTTTCAATATCAACAGCACAGCGAAATTCATCCTTCTTTTAGGTAAGGTTAGTTAGGTTAAGTCAGATTGGGTTAACAGGAAATTGCAGAATATCCGGTAAATTTTGCGAGTGCGTATCACTACGTCGAATTCCCCATACGCCGAATTCCCATCACGTCGAATTCCCATTACGTCGAATGGGATCCAGCTGCGATAACGATCGTGTTTTGGTGACCTAAGTGGTGGGGATGCCTTTCGACGTAGTGGGAATTCGGCGTAATGGGAATTCGACGTAGTGGGAATTCGGCGTAATGGGAATTCGACGTAGTGATACGCACTCCTAAATATCATGAACATATAACATTTCTTTCGTTTCTTGTTTGTATTCTACCTGATATCAACAAACTGTGTTTGAATTGAATCACAAATTTACGGTCTCTCATTGTCCTTGTATCCCGGTTTGGTGAATGGACCAATAAAAATTATTGAAACAAAATATTGAAATCTCAATACATATAAGTACTGTTTGGAGATCATCATTTTATTATTATTATAATTTAAAAAAATAAGAATTAATATATAACATGGTGATGAGCAACCAACGTTCTTCAAACGTGAAGAAAGAAGGAAATGCTTCAAATTTTCATCAATACATAAATTTCCCCGAGTACTGGTGATCCATCATTCGCGATTTTCTACGAAAAAAAGTTCAAAGAGAAATTATTTGTCACCGAGGATTTTCCCGTAGAAGGTCAGGACATGAATGATTACGCGGCAGTCAATGTAGCTCCTATAATCTCTACACACTTTAAAATCACAACGAGACTGCACATAGTGGCCACTACACAGCTTACTGCCGACACCCTCATTCTGGCACGTGTAACCAATTTATATATATATATATATTATATATCTATCACAATTTGTCTTCGATACGAGGACCATGCCAACCCTCAGCTGATGAAGGCTAAAGCCAGAAACAACTAGTTGTCTTGTGGTGGAGATTTCGAACTGAATGCAAATTGTGATTGACCAGGGAATTTGAAAAACTATATATATATATATATATATTATATATATATATATATATATATATATATATATATATATATATTATATATATATTTGAAAAACTATATATATATATATATATATTATATATATATATATATATATATATATATATATATATATATATATATATATATATATATATATATATAATATATATATATATATATATAGTTTTTCAAATTCCCTGGTCAATCACAATTTGCATTCAGTTCGAAATCTCCACCACAAGACAACTAGTTGTTTCTGGCTTTAGCCTTCATCAGCTGAGGGTTGGCATGGTCCTCGTATCGAAGACAAATTGTGATAGATGGCCAGAGGATTTGAATTGAATCGTACCTAAAAGGCAAGCAACACTTAGGGTGTAACACTCTAAGAGGACCATGCTAACCCACAGCTGATGAATGCCAAAGCCAGAAACAGCTAGTTGTGGGCATTTCAAATCTAATGCAACTTGTGATAGACCAGAGAATTTAATAATCTATTTATCAGTTTCCTGATTTTTCTGCTTCATAGCTGATACTACTTTCTATTTATATGTATAAATATATATATATATATATATATATATATATATATATATATATATATATATATCTTGTATTTTTTCAACAGTAAAATTTGAGTTACAAGCAACAAATGTTTTTCAATTGACTGTAGATTTTCAATCTACCCTTCTGCACTCGTGAAGATTCCGATATTGATTTTCAATATATCATTTCGGAATGGAGCAAACTCCAAAACCCGGAGAATCACAAACGAATGACAATTTCAAGTTTTGTAATATCGAATAGCATGAACAATTGATATCGGACTATATCTGAACAATGAAAATCACTTTAAAGCGCCTGGTTTTATTTAGGGTTATGCCAGCTATGATGAGCGTTCTAGCACACATTGGACATTTTGTGGCTGGTGCTGAACTTTTGATCAGTAAATGAAAATTATACTATACTGGAATGATATAGTCATTGAACATTAAACGATAATCGTGTTTTGTGATGCGACATGAGAGAAGGAACTCTCCCCTTATATTGAAATGGTTGCATTTGGTTCATATTTAATTTGTTTCCATGTATATTTAGTCGAGTCTATGACCATTTTCCCGTGTATTTATCCCATACAGCACCGATTCGCATGAAAATTTGGATTCAGGATCTACATACACTCTTTTTCAAAATCTACCCTGTGCCGAGGGTTGCTCTCTTCCTGGGGGAGAGACCCCTTCTTGGGGGTGAAAAAATTTTTATTGGAAATAAGTGCGGAAATCAATAGATTGACTAATTCTAAGCACTTTTTGTTCTATGAAGTTTTTTCTGAAAAGCAATACTTTTCGACTTACTCGCGAGTGGAATCGTCGGTTTTCAGGCAAAAAAAACACGTTTTCAAATCCTTTTTCGCGAATAACTGGAAAATAAGGCATCTAATCGAAAAATCTGCGGAGGGGAAAGTTATAGCTATTGAAAAAACAAAGGCGATCGTTTATTTGTGATGTATGCAAACCCACTACGAACTGAATAATTGCTTGTTGAAAGTTGATTGGTATTTTCAAAAGCCAAAATGGAAAGTTTCTACGTACAGTAACCAAAAAACAATGCATTTTTTGGGAGAAACTAATTCGACTTTTTTTGAAGTCCTTCAAAAATGCTTCATTTTTGTTATTCATAGAAGTTTCTGGCATCAAAACTGACCGAGGTATGAAGGAAATAATGTTGAATCCTATTTTTTCTTGAAAAAAAATTCTGAATCACTCATCCTCTCTTTCCCCCCTCTTTGGAAAAAATCGTTGCCTCGTGGAACTATATGTATAAATACTTGTATAATATACTCGTATAATATACTCGTATAATATACATATACATATATACATATAATATACATATAGTATAGTATAATATACATATCGTTCCACTAGGCCTAAAATATAGTTACAATGTGTATTCTTCAATATACTAATGTACACACTCTAAATTCTACAAAAATTGTTTTTGGTTTTTAACTTGCTTAGTCTTCAAGCTATCAGATCCACCAAAGGGGTATTCTGTAGCTTTTTTTATGAGCTATAAGCTCATTCACATTATTTTTTGTTTCAGATTATATTTTTGAAAAGGTTCATGCTGAAAGGGCTCAAAAAAGGTACTTTGCGTGAACCCTCACAATATTTAACTGGCCATATCTCACTCTATTTTCATCCTACAGAAAAAAATTAAACGCCGAAATCTTCAGAGAAGAATAGCCTTCAATTTTGTACTCCAAAAAATTTTGCATGTGATCAATAGTTTTCGAGTTATTTCGAAGAAATTGTGATTTTTCGCTGAATTACGTATATGATTTTTTCTCTTCAATCTCAATTTTTTTCAAAACCACGTACTTTCGATTGGTGAAAAACTCAGAACTCATCGGAAGAACATGAATGAAGTGAATTATGGAGTAACAACAATTTTTTCAAAGGGGGGAGAAGAGAGGATGAGTTATTCACAATTTTTTTTCAACCAAAAAATAGGATTCAACATCATTTCCGTCATACCTCGGTCAGTTTTGATGCCAGAAACTTTCATAGATAACAAAAATGAAGGATTTTTGAAGGACTTCAGAAGAGGTTCAATTAGTTTTTTCCGAAAAATGCATTGATTTTTGGTTATCGTACGTCTTTTTGGCGTTTGAAAATACCAATCAACTTTCAACAAGCAATTATTCAGTTTGTAGTGGGTTTGCTGACATCACAAATGAACAGTCTCCTTTGTTTCTTCAAAAGCTATAATTTTGCTCTTCGCAGGTTTTTCGAATAGATGCATTATTTTCCAGTTATTCGCGAAAAATGACCTGAAAACGTGTTTTTTTGCCTGAAAACCGACAATTTCACTCGCGAATAAGTCGAAAAATATTGCTTTTCAGAAAAAACTTCATTGAACAAAAAGTGCTTAGAATTAGTCAATCTATTGATTTCCGCACTCATTTTCAATAAAAAAATTTTCACCCCCAAGAAGGGGTGGCATCCACCCCCAGGGAGAAAGCAATCCTCGGCACGGGGTAGATTTTGGAATAGAGGGTAAGTAGAACCTATATCCAAATCTTCATACAAATCGGTGCTGTATGGGATGAATACACAGTTTACACTTTTTCCACCGTCATAGACTGGAGTAATTAATATTAAATGAAATTGAGGAGGAACTAACATCCACATACACCCTTCAGTGCTCACATCCATCATAAACTTGCACTCATTGAGTAAAACATCTCTCTTTTCCACCTGCTTTCCCTTCTGAAGTCCATTTCCACACAATTCTTCATTTTGTGTCAGTAATTATTAGAGTTATGCATACGCGTTTTCCATTTACAATCCAGGAGTCATTACCCGTGTTGAATTATTCAATTTCGCCAGCTGTATTCATAACTGTTAAACGGAATATGAATACTGAATCGAGCAAAAAAAAAGTACATTTCCTACTCATTTTTGTTCAGCAATCAAGTTTGTAATAACATTACGTGATGATTATTCTTCCGCTCTTTGAAGTTGATTCATTGCCTGTTCTCGTGTGAAAATGCATTCGGTGGAATTATTTATAGCATTTTACCCATTGATTAAACACTTCACCAATGAATCTTTGATTCATTTTGTGTATAGTCTTCATAGAATTGTTCTAAAAAATTCCTCATACGTTAACATTAGGAGAGGAATCTTAACCCCCCTGTGATATTTTCATTTCAATGACAGTCGTAATCTGACAGTTATGTTAGCTGCACAGCAGAGGTAGCTATATAGGTAGATCCTTATTTACAACAGGTAGAAACCAAATTACTGAAAAGTACTAAAAAGTCTCAAGATAACAAAAAATACAATTATTCAATCAGATTATCTAATTAGCAATCATTCATTTTGTGTTCTATCAATTATAACGGTATAAATATTTTCGAGAAAACTGTTATTCACACAAATCATATATTTATCACAATTGTTCACAAACAAATGGAAATCTCCGTATGAATTTTCGAGGTATATCTGATGGAACTATGCTACCATCTACTTGTTGATTTTCAATCAAGATTTTGTTATCACTGTCTCATCAAAAATTACAAAATATCCGAAGTTTACCAAAACAAAGTCGAACGTTTTCTCAAACATTTTTATTCACTACATCCAATGATTGATATTTTGAATATCTGCAGAAGAAACAGTATGTGAAAAAGATTTTTTACAAAGTGAAATTGATGCAGTTCCTAAAACTGATATTTGTAAAAAAATATATCATCATAACAGATTAAACTTGATTGATCCCAAGTAACACATCATATTGGCTGAACCCCAAGTTCAAATTGGTCCAATATAGATACATTGTAAATGAAAAATTGATGTTGAACTATTATTTATCAAAACTGAGAAAACGATATCTCATCATGAATATTGGCTCAATATTGACAATAAATTTCAACTGCATTTTGTGAGGTTCAATATTGATAATATATGGGTTTGATAACTTATTACCAATATCTGAATTACCATATCAGGTGTTGATGAATAATATCAGTTTAACAACATAGATATTTCAATATTGTCTGCATATTTTGTATATATTCAATTTTCAACATCGAAATCTAATGTATATTCGACATTGTTTGGGAGCGTAGATTTAAATATTGTATTATCACATTAGGTGCCATATTGGCATGACTCTGCAATATTGATATGCAAATTCTGACATTGCTCGAGTATTGTTTCAACAGTAAAATGATAGTATCCAAATAGTCATTTTAGAATCACAGCCTGAAAAGGGATATCGGGATTTTGAAAGTGATCACTCAATGTATTCAAACATATATCAATATCGGTACCGCAATATTCATCACGAATTATTCCAAACAAAATTTGGAAAAATTGAAATATCGTCATTTGGTGGATTTCAATAGCAGAAAATTACGTCCAGAAAAATTGGCACCTCAAGTTTGATATTCCAAATCGCCATCACATAAGAGAGTTATATTTCAGTGTTTTCTCGAATATATTTCATTGTTACGTGAGTTCCTAACATTTTAATGTTGTCTCGAACATAACTAACTTGAAGTCACCACATCTATACCACCCAACTCCTTCTTCAAAACAATTCTCTCCGTGCCGTAAAGTGTATAGTGGTCGACAATATCTCTCTTCTTAAGGTTATGAGTTCAAGCCCCGCAGCAGCCAGAGTTGAAGATGAATATTCGATAAAAGAGATATCTAAAATAATGAATATTATAAAAAGAAAATAATTGGTGACATCAATCTATAATTCTTTTTTTGTCGATATATCATTAACAATATTGTACCAATATAGTTGAAACGATATATCCTTATACTGCTTTCGAATGTTGATCTAATATCGCCGAATGTTCACATTTTTTTGTGGCCAATATGATATCTACAGTATAAGGTTAATATTTCCGTAATATTGAACCAATATTGGTCTAATATGTTTGTGCTTCTTGGGATTATTTGCAAACTCAATCACAACATATAAAAGCATCAGTTGAGAAAATTGCGTGAGAGTCCTGTTTCTTCTAGCGGCGTTGTACTCGTTCATATTGCAATTCATCTGTTATCCTTATTTGCCAATGTCACTTTGGATGACTATGGTTGGGTACTTTACGACCTGATTAAGAGTACTTCAAAATAATCGGTGTTGAGAATGGACACCACATCCTGGCAGTTGCTAGAGTCCAAGCACAGCCTAAGCACCGATTATTCTAACGGTCTGTTAATCAGATCGTAAAGTACATAGTCAACGAAAAAAAAACAATTCGATTCTTGACTGATCCTCAACCCTCAGCAGCAAACACCAATTTCAAAAAGAAACGTAAATTGCGAACCTTTCGGTGAGTGTTGTTCCAATATTGTCATTGACAAGGAAAATTGAAGTTTTTGAATTTTTTCCCTGAGAAGTTGCGATTTGTGTCGATTCTTGGTGATGGCAATTCCTTATGAAATGCATCTTTTATAGAATATATTAGTATCAAGCTTATTTATCTATCTACTAGAGTTTATGTTGTGTTATTTAGGGCCAGTTGCACCGCTTCAACTTAGTAGAGATTGAACGAAGCTTGGCTCAATCGTTGAGGAACAAGGAAGCTGATTGGCAAATCCATAGCAACAAAGCCTGGCTCAGATAAAGCACAACTTAAGCGGTGCAACTGGCCCTTAGCTGTTTAATTCTATGGTGGGCTACTGGCATGCCATCCATTAAGAAAGTAACGCTGCATGGTAAGTACCTCCTTGGTATGGTGGAATCTGACGTTTTTATGATTGATTAGAACGAAACAAAAATTCATTGGGGTCAGTTTTTGTCAGTTCCTGTAAGCTACGCTTAACAAACACTAAATACTAGACTGCAAAAAAAAATTGAGGACTCCTGACAAAATACGCCACGATTGACCCACTCCAAGGGATTCATTTATACTTCGGAGTATGGCAACAAACAATTGTAAGACTACAGCGGAAATGACCTACGATGTCTCATAGGCCTCCTTACATGTCACTGTCGTTTGAATCATCATACGAAGAGACTTGGCCTGTCGGAAGTTTCGCAGTGCCCTCTCTGTTTGGAGAATGATGGAACAGAAGAGCATATACTTTGTGCCTGCCCCGTCGCGGACCGAATGGATGTTTGGCAGAGTTTCGCTCTTGCTATCGGACCTGAAAGATCACTTTTCTAATGAACTGGTCGGCTACGTCAAGAAGCTGAGTTTAGTTAGTGGAGTTCGAATCTAATGTGGGCCACAATAAACCCTAAGGGGTTGCAGTAGAGGGTAATATAGGCTCTCTCACTTCGAATCTATCTACACACCTAATGATTGGTAGCTCTGATATTGTGTCAGGCAAGTAAGCTTGGTTTTGTATACTTTGGCGGAAATCTATATACTTCTTGAATTCAGATGGATGAAGTGACGTTTTGAATAAACAACGAATAAATTAGAAAGTTCAGAAAGTCGTCGGAAAATTATTTATTTACAACCATATATGTAATGTTCTTATTACTTACGTCATTGAAGGTTGGGAAGTGTCACATTACACACTCCTACCCTTCTCTCACTTCCCGCCCTCATTTCATTTATTCTAGACTTTATCTGTCATTTATTGACTTTATATGACATTCATAGTCACGGTATCAATTTATCCACTTGATTATTCTGAGAAAACCGCGTCCTTGGTAAATTGACGTTGAATGTAATATTTTAGATATGGTCAGAACGAAACAGAGATAAATTTATTTTAATCGAAATATGATGGTTGTAAATAAAATAGTATGCAAACCTCGGTAAGAAGTTTCATTCTTTTCTCGAGATCATAGCTAACCTCGACGCTTTGCGGCTCGGTTTACTAACTGATCTCACGACAAGAATGATTCACCTCCCACCTCGGTGTGTAATATAGTATTCCCACCTTGTCTTCTTCTAAGTGAACAATTGGACACATTTCAATTAGAAAATGGGTAAGGAACAAACACATTTTTGACTGATTTGAATGAATGCACTACCTCCTATCACAATCTCCTACATAATTGTTCCGTCTTCATCCAGGTACAAAAAAATTATTCACCTTTTCATCATCCCCCACTCTCCAGCCATAACGCCACCGCAGAAAGACCCAACCGTGGGCGACTCGAGCAATAGAGGATATTTAAAAACCGGTAAAAAGCCGCGGGCTTAGCCTAAAACCCGCGTTAATTTAGTTTAGCAAAATGAAATTACAACTTAAGCCCTTCTGGCACAGCTTTTGTGGAGTGGTCGACGCACCGACTAAGATTTGCATATTCATGAGTTGAAGTTGTGCCATAACTCGTATGCTGCGGACCGTTAAGGTCGGCCTCTGCTTGATAGATGCGAAGTTACGATTGGACGGTAAGGCAGGGAATCCACCATAGAATTTTTTCTCCCTAGGTCGTGGGACCACCGCAATCATATATATTTTTTATTGACAATTTGACTCATGTATAAAATATCCCATAAGCCGCCGTGATTTTGTCATTATGACAGCGAAAAAACTTTGCCCTAAGTTTTTCGGCGACAAAACGGAACCTAACTCTTGAAAGCATGGCAACCAGAATATTGTAAAAAAATCTTTGACGGCTTCTTTGACAATTTTTCAATTGCGTCGTCAGAAGAGTATATCATCTGTGACAATAAAATATTAGAATTGTGTTTTTAACAATGATTGTACTTTTTCGTTGAATTGAAAAAAATAAGCTGTATTCATTAAATTGGCGAACCGAATTACACTCGAGTTTTTTTTGCCGAAGAAAACTTGACATTTATGATTCGAGCTTAGTTCCAGAATAAATAAGTCGTCCTACGGACTCGTAATGAGGCAGTTTTTTTCGTTGTGTTGGCAGGCAACAAAATTCTCATTGAAATATCAAGTGAACTTCGACAAAAAAAAGCTCTCTTGTAATTATAAGTGAAAAATAAACATCCTACCTCCTTCGTGGTCCGTATGTAAGAAGGAATACTAATACAATTTGAATAGAAATTCAGTAACGTAAAATGGAAAATGTGAAATATAAACTCAAAAACTATAACAAATAATTGTTATTATTATATATAAACAAAATTTGGTTATTTTGGATGATAAATATAACACCTTAAGATTTTTATAGAGCCTTTCAAGGATTCCAATACAATAAATATCAGTACATTCATTGAAATTTCGATTTTTTTTGCAAATTCAACCTAGAATTTCGAAATTGTTCCTCTTGCACCTATAAACAAAAAATTTCAATACCTCCAGTAATTTCGAATTTGTCTTTGATAAAATAGATGGTAGATTCGTAAATCATCTTTTTTCCAAATTCACTTCTTCTGATTGTTACTTGGAGTACTCGAAAAGAATTGTTGGATCAATAATGAATGAGCAATTGGATGGAGTGGCGATGGGAAGTCCACTGAGCCCAGTGATAGCCAACTTCTTTATGGAACGGTTTGAAGAGAAGGCAATCGACGCCTTTAATTTGAAGCCGACCTTGTGGCTACGCTACGTGGATGACACCTTCGTCGTCTGGAAACATGGAAGGGACTCTCTGAACCTTTTTCTGGACCACCTAAACGCTCAACACCCCAGCATCAAATTCACCATGGAAACCGAACAGAACCAGCAGATAGCCTTCTTAGATGTTCTGATTGAACGATGTGGCGCTAGACTAACCCACAAAGTATACCGAAAACCCACGCACACGGATAGGTACCTGCACGCACTATCGAACCACCATCCCAGTCAAAAGAGAGGAGTCATATCTACCCTAACTGAACGTGCTCGAAGAATTTGTGAACCAGAACATCTAGAGCAGGAACTGGAACATCTTCAAGTGACCTTGAGGTCGAATGGGTACAGTGTATCTGAGATCAACAGGGCCATGAAACCGAAGAGTCCCACGGTTCATAACAGGGAGGACTCTCAGGTAGTTGCGAATGCATATCTGCCATATATCCCGAGGGTCACTGACAGAATTGGAAAACTCTTGGGGAAATACAACATAAAAACAGTTTTCAAGCCGACCAAGAAGATCCAGCAAAGCCTCAGGTCGGCTAAAGACAAAAGAGACCCACTGTCAGCGGCAGGGGTTTATCGCATTCCGTGCACCTGTGGGAAGGTTTACATCGGTACCACGAAAAGATCCATGGGTACAAGGCTCAAAGAGCATCAAAGGAACTGCAGGCTGGGGCAAACCGACAAATCGGCGGTGGCGGAACACGCATTGAGTGAGGGCGACCACAAGATTCTGTTCGAAAATGCCACACTGATTGCCCCCAACCAGGGTTACCATAGCCGACTGGTGCGGGAGGCAATAGAGATCCAAAAACATGCGGACAATTTTAACAGAAAGGAAGAAGCGTTGACTCTAAACAGAATTTGGAATCCGATTCTGAAGAAAACAAGAATAACTAATGAAATCACAGCAGGTAGTGCGGCAACTAGTAATGATGATTATTCCCCGAACCCGACAGAAGTAATTAACATTCCAGACTACCTGCATCAATATAAATACGCCTTGAGAAATCGAACTGTTTAGTCATCGGAGATGAATAAGCCTCTGAAGAAGCTGGCCACTCGCGCTAGCGAAACGTCAGGAAGAAATTCCGAAGAACGACGGCCTTCAAGCCCGAAGAGAAGTAGTTATACTAATAAGAACAGTGATCAAATAATAAAAATCACTGGGTACCAATTGGAATCCAATAAAGATCCAAACGAATGTAGATCTAATGGAAAAAATATACACTCTCGGGCAAATAGGAATAATTCAATTTCACTAATGTTGACCATGTAAATGAGATGTGCGTTTTTCAAAACTCCTTTACATCAGCTCGGAGTTCAATCGAACTGAGACAAAAAATTACATTCACCAATTTTGAAGTCGCTATTTTGGTCCAATCATAATCAATAAACATCAAAAATAAAATCAATTGATACTGTTATCATTATCGTTGATATCAACTTGGCGTGACTCCACTTCAATGTCCAAGGATTCAAACTCTGCCCTGATGGCAATATCCCAGCTACCCGGATGTTATTTATTATTCATTGTTCCTGCTAACAATATGACATGAAAAACGGATGTCTTACGAAAAGCTGAACCCAATTTTCGAAGTCATTGCTCCCTGATATAGTTCAGACTGATTGATTTTATAAGCCGACAATGATTTATAGAGGATGAGGGATCTTTCAACGCTGGTTATAGATTACGGTGGAGGACTATCACTGAGAGTGAATATTGTTTGAAAGTTTTTTGAGGAGAAGGATATGTCAAGGAATCAATTTTTCGTGTTTTTTTTTCCTCTAAAAATGAAAATGAGGAAAATAATTCAAGATGGTATAACACGTGACAATTTTTCAAAATAGGCCCAAAAAAGAAGGCAGCCCAGCTTCCAAGTCGTCGCCAAGGGAGAGTATACGGATTTTTTTATAAATTTGTCATTTAAATATCCGAATTCATCAAAATATGATATGTAAGTGACAAAATAGTCACTCAATTCTGCATTTTTTCAATAACGTATCTGAACAAATATACCAATTTGTCTGAAAATGAAGCTTTTTCCTTTTCCTTCACAAGGAAGAGAAAGTCATAAGAAGTGGTTCACTTGCTGTGCATAAATACATAAATGACATATTTTCTGCAAAATCCTTCAGTGAATATGAAACAAGAAGGCAGTGGAATTTGTAAGATATACGGAATATAATATTGGCGCCGATTGACAGTGAAAGTCACATGAGGTTTTATTCATTTGAATTCAATATTTGGAGCGGACAATTTCCAGAACCGTTTCAAATACCATAGAATAAATATAGTATCCATCGACAGAAATTACATGTTCATATACTCAACATTGAACTAACAGATAGAACATGCGTTTGTTAATGAATAATTTAATATAGATAAACAATGTGAATCAACGAACGCCATGAATAATTTATTATCAACAAATAAACGATTTGTGTCAATATTGAATTGATATATTCCATTATTTCAGAGGTAAATCCATTATTGCCGAAGTGGAGAATGGATAATTTAGTTTCAGTGGAAACAAATATTTCAAAAGGGGTGGTTTTTCATTTTTTGCAGCCAGACCTAGATTTCACTTGATAATTCACACGATACCTATCGATTTTCCGTTAAGGGATTACTATTACAATTTTTTGTGAAGTTTCTGAGTGACATAGTGATTTTCAATATAAAATACTGTCGCGTGTAAGTTGAAAGGGAGAAACTCTCAACTTCGGCGTCTCCACCAACTGTCACGAAAATGGAAAGGAAGTGTAGTGTTTGTTCGAAAATAGTTGAGTGAATTAAGTGCAATTATACTAGTTCTTTAGTTCACTGGAAAAATTAGTCAAAAACATGATGAAAATCTTTCATTCAAATGGACGTGACTTTTAAAGGGGGTTTTTGAAGAAAACCGCCCTTCCAAGTGAGGATAATCAAACAAAGAGAAACATGAAACTTTTAGCTTGGCTGCGAGAGGTGATTTTAATTGTGTATTTGAAGTGTACCCTGGTGAAGTGAATAAAATGAGAGGTGATAAAACTTAACTTAGTTTATTGATAACAAAAGAAATAGACAAAAAAACATGATCACAGTGAATGAATGAAAAACTACTTGAAATAATTACCCATTAATAAAATGAATCAGGTTGAAATAATGCAGTTGGGATTAAATAGAAATGTAAGTACTCACATTATCATCCCAAGGCAGGAGAGATGTGCTTTCTTCATTCTTCAGAAAATGACGCCGACTACTTTTAAAAATTAGTTTGGTTCGTCAAACTGATCACTAAAGATGCAAAAAACAAAAAGCCCGATTCGGAAGGCAGTCTTCCAATTTATATAAAAAATAATCCTGTCGTCATGAACTATTCCGCTGACAATTGCTAGATTCGCAATTCTCAGCGTTCATTTATGATTATCGACGACCAGAGATGTAACTTGAAACCTGTTGTCTGAAACGACGTTGAACTTGGAAATTCGCCGGATATAAATACTACTATTACAGCTGAATAATATAACATGCGTGAATGATTTATTTGGAATGAAATATTGAATTAAAAATTATGAATAATATTGATAATGACTCGATTTCCAAATTCATTTTCAGGTTGATAATTTTGAAAATGTGAAGATGAATCTTTATATGAGACCTTTTATTTTCAATATATGACACATCTCCCCTCCTTAGTAAAGCTGGACCCCAGCTTCGAATTGAAAATTGATTAAAAAATATATGAAATTGAAAATTTCCACAACTAAAAAACATAAATACTTATTTTTATTCCTAGAGAAAAAACATAGATGTCCCGACATTATATTTCGAATCAATTATTCGGGTATGAGTTCTCACGTGGCACAAAAAAACTGAGTCCGGCACTGGCACTGTACGTCAGTTCGTGGAAGTTGTTCCCGTGTCGTACGCTCTTGGCTCCCTGTGGCAGGTCTCCGCATGCAGTGTTGCCAACGGCGAAAACACTGTACCCCATGTACAGCCTGGGACTCTGGGACCTCGTAGTATACTAGAATGACTGATGATGTCGTGCTCCTCTCATGGACTTTGCATCTGGTGCCTGATTTTAAATCGGTAAAATTCTCCCATTAGATGTCTTTTTCTATCGTGTAACGGCTGTCGGCTGCCTAGCTACTCGTTGATGGATTTACTGGCATCGAATGCGCCCATCGGTTGATGGTGTTCCGTGCAGCTTATGTCACACTAGTGACGAAGTCGTGAACTGTGAACTACTCCTTTCCCGCCAAATTTCAAGACAGCGGCAGATATGGTTAGTTGACGTTGGAATTGTTGAAATGGCAAAATTGTCGATCAAGCAAATTGCATATTGCATTGCAAATTGCTACCTAGATGCTGATTCGGCACGCTTCGGGCTCCATTTTGGTCTTTTCGTCTGTGGATTGTGAGTGAAGTGGAACAAAATTGGCATATTTTCCAACTTTTAGCGGATAGCTGCATACAGAGTATGGTCAGGACTCCTGGACACGTTACTGGTAGTTTTCGCAGGTGAGTTCGACTTGGTACAGGTACCATGCTTGTTGCTGGGTCAATCCTGGGCAGGTGTCTCGACATCATTTGTAGTGGAGCATTTTTCAGGCTCGAGGAACATCTGGCATGTAGTATACTGTGGTCTGGCCTTCCTTCTGGGGTTGAAGAATGGGATGCGGGGTGCTGCCGTTCTGGACTCCGTCTGTGGGTGGACCGTTTCTTGCCTTCGTATCAGTGCCTGTTCCTGGTGTGTGCCTCCGTGATGTCCCGTGATACATGAAAAAGATTATTTGCAGTAAGTATTCTTTAATTACAATGGAAAGTATTAATATTTTTCTTTTCTACATATTCCTTTAATTTTATATTACTAGGTATATAACTGACTATACTCTTATAGATACTTCTTAGTACAAAGTCCAAACCTATAATGATTGAGAACTCAAATCAAATCATTTGAGATCATTACATTCCTTTTCGTCCCACTTTCTAACTCTATTGTGTTAAGTTTCTCTGTCTAATTCTACTCTTCCTTTTATTCACAGGTGACATTACCCTTGCAATCAACAAATATATCTAACCCCCTTATATAATCAAAGCAAAAAAAAAATGCAAGTTGATAGCGTTTCTCCCCCATCTCTTTCAATTGGTCTCAATAAAAATACAACATTAAAAATATTGTGTTACTATTTATCTTGTTTCATAAGTCGATGTATTGATGTTGGATATTGAGTGGGAATTGATAACTAAGTATCACTGACATGGAACGTTTTTCAAATTGCATGGCTCTCATTGTCTCAACAAAATATATTCTTTCTAGAAAAAATATGTGCAACTGTATAGAATTAATCCTTTGACTTCTTTCATTAATATCATCATATCTACTCATCATATATCTCATATTTTTCACCTCATTAATTAATTTATTTCATCTCATAAACTCATTATTCATTTCATAAAGTATCTGCATAGGAAAACTTTCAACCCAGGCTTAGGGTAATTCTGCCAAGTTTCCCACGCATACCTTACTTATAAAACACAATACTCTCATAGTTCATAGCTCATAATTCCTATATGACACGGTAACATTCTTGTTACCAACTGGACAATAACTTCTTCTATATTGTCCTACATATATTCTCTTTATCTTCATATAATAATCCTTATTTCATCATCACTCATCATAATTCTTAGGAAGTCAAACTTTACATTACTCATTATTACTTCATACTCTCAGGTTGCACACATAAATACATATTTTACTTCTCAAAAGTAAAGAAAAAGGTTTTAATTGACATGCATGAATATTTTTATTTATCACTCCAAGATCATTTCCCACCAGTTGTTGAGATGCACTGATAAATCGTCAAATTTTGATTTGAGACTGTTAGATATCCCTTCACGCCTCCTGTTCACTTTCCTGATTGACAAAACATAAGGGTGAGTCTTTGTCTTGACAATCTCAGAGAGTTAGGACAGTCATACGAATGATCAATCTCCTTCTCAAATCTCCAAATTTCAATTTATAGCATTTTTCAACAACAAATGACTTCAAATACTTCTTGGATTAAATTTATGCCCCAATATCGTATAGTAATCATTCAGTGATAGTTATGAAAGATATAACAATGTTTGGTTACTCATGAACGAGGGGATTTTCTCTAATTGTGTTTTTACTATATTTAGGATTCTTGACTCAATGTATCACTATCTGAACTACTACTATCAAACTATTACAAAACTATTATATTTAAGTTATGCTTCAACATTATTATTATTATTTTTCATCCTCAACATATAATAAAGGAAAAAAGATCGTTATAAGGGGGTTCGAGGGTAAATTTTTCCATGTTTCATAAATATATAACCAAATTATACCTGAGATTGATAAAAATTCATTATCTGTATCGCTATCATGGTAGTGGAGAAAATGTTCATCTTTCATTATTAAAGTTCAGTGTCTGCGAGCACAGCTGCCAGATAGCTGACCTAGTCTAACAGTTTCCTTATTGAAGTGCGACAATCCAAGAATCGATTAAACTGACTGCTGTGTCATGTTCAGAATTTTGCTTTGATCAACATAATAGGAATGCCGTCCACTGAGTACTCGGCAAAAAGTAGAGAGCTGGATAAAAATTCAGAGATGCCAAGAGATAAATTTTGATCAATCGTTTCTATCAAAATTTCAAAAGAAGACATTATTATTAGTTATTCATTTTTACCGATTTCCGAAAAAAAAATTTGCAGGATACCTATAAGTAAAATTATTTGATAACTACTGTATGATAACTACTATTCTGAACTACATTACTGCTTTTTCTTATGGTCTTTATCATTAAATCACTATTTAGGTGGAAGAATGAGCCTTTTTCGAGTCATTTGATATTTATTGAACAGTTGAAAATGGAAAAATGTCGGAAAAAAATTGAAAGCTTCCATATTCAGAAAAACTGTTATTATAATGCAGCATATATTTTATAAATTCTCGTCAATTTTGAAAGCCACAATTAATTTCGTGATCATCATAAATTATTTCTTGATGAGACGACCCTCTAATAAAAAAACTGCATACCTATAGCAAACATTATTTTCAGATATTAGTAAGGTTGGCACACACTGTATGGAGATATTATAACAAAGAAAGTGAAAAATATTGACCCAAGGAATTACTAGCATTATACAAAAAAGAATGACACTCGAATACTAAGGCAATTCAAACTTGTGAGGAAAAATCGATTGAATTAAATCGGGATATAATAGCTTCAATATCTATTGTGAGTAAATTTTTAGCTCTATCTATCACTGAAAATATTTTTGAAATCGTCTTTTTATATCTCATGTAATTCAACTGAATTACTTCATTACATCTTATTACATTACATCTTTACAGCTTGTTGGTTCCCGAGAACAAAGAAATATCATAGTCGTGAGGATGATCATTAAATTCAACGCCCAATCAATGGAACCCATGAAGTTATGGCGGGGGAAAAAAAACGAAACACTGTCAAATTCTCATGGAACATAATCGACGAGATTGCTAAAACAATGCAGAAATAAAAAGGAATAGTCACTTGGCAGGGTAATTTCATAAAATAATCGTATGATCAGGGATATCGTATAGTGAATGATTTGTTTCATAAAAATACTTCCAAAACCTTCTATTCATTCGAAAAAAAATATGTATAGTGGTAATGAAAGATAAGTCAGTTGTTTCAAATGAATAATGGATAAAGTTTCACCATAATTTAGTTGAAATTCAGCTGATAAAAGTTTAGAAGGAAAAAAAATATTCAGAAAAATCATTATCTATTGTGAAATACTTCATTTAAAAAAAAATTAACCAGGCAAGTCCAAAAAACTACTAGATATAAGAAATATAATTCAAATTACTGTTTGCTGCGAAGTATGTTTCAACAAATTAGGCTTTATATGTATTGAAATCATTCAAATTGAACAACAACCACAAAAAAATACAATGATTGAAAAACGAGAAGAAAAAAAACCAAAAAAAACGAAAACATTTATCAACACAACATCGTTCCAACCAGAAATAACTTTGTAGAAAAAAATTACTGCAGAAAAAAAACCGTTCCAGATACCTACTCTGATCATTTTAGAAAACAAGAAAAATCCACCAGGGTTGTTCACTTTTCAGCCAAATACAACAAATTATCATTAAGACTCTAACAATTCAACTTCTCATATGGAAAAATTTGTTTTACAGGTCCATTATGGAGAATGAAGCCTCCAAGAACGAGCAAGGCGCCTCCACCAAATGTCGCGTGTAAGTTGAAAGGGAGAAACTCTCAACTTCGGCGTCTCCACCAACTGTCACGAAAATGGAAAGGAAGTGTAGTGTTTGTTCGAAAATAGTTGAGTGAATTAAGTGCAATTATACTAGTTCTTTAGTTCACTGGAAAAATTAGTCAAAAACATGATGAAAATCTTTCATTCAAATGGACGTGACTTTTAAAGGGGGTTTTTGAAGAAAACCGCCCTTCCAAGTGAGGATAATCAAACAAAGAGAAACATGAAACTTTTAGCTTGGCTGCGAGAGGTGATTTTAATTGTGTATTTGAAGTGTACCCTGGTGAAGTGAATAAAATGAGAGGTGATAAAACTTAACTTAGTTTATTGATAACAAAAGAAATAGACAAAAAAACATGATCACAGTGAATGAATGAAAAACTACTTGAAATAATTACCCATTAATAAAATGAATCAGGTTGAAATAATGCAGTTGGGATTAAATAGAAATGTAAGTACTCACATTATCATCCCAAGGCAGGAGAGATGTGCTTTCTTCATTCTTCAGAAAATGACGCCGACTACTTTTAAAAATTAGTTTGGTTCGTCAAACTGATCACTAAAGATGCAAAAAACAAAAAGCCCGATTCGGAAGGCAGTCTTCCAATTTATATAAAAAATAATCCTGTCGTCATGAACTATTCCGCTGACAATTGCTAGATTCGCAATTCTCAGCGTTCATTTATGATTATCGACGACCAGAGATGTAACTTGAAACCTGTTGTCTGAAACGACGTTGAACTTGGAAATTCGCCGGATATAAATACTACTATTACAGCTGAATAATATAACATGCGTGAATGATTTATTTGGAATGAAATATTGAATTAAAAATTATGAATAATATTGATAATGACTCGATTTCCAAATTCATTTTCAGGTTGATAATTTTGAAAATGTGAAGATGAATCTTTATATGAGACCTTTTATTTTCAATATATGACAATACATAGATCGAACTCTGCTTATATTTTTCAAGCATTCAACGTTATCGAGTTACTGGAGTGCCATGAACTTTAGATTTTTAATTGTTAAATAAAGGATCACACGAAAGAAATGCCCTGTAATGTTCGAAGAACACCACGTGAATTAAGGAACAGGGGATACGAATTGCCATCAACTTGAAGTTTGAAAGCCTCAGGAAAAAACTCTCTTGGCAAGGAATTCCAAAGTTCAGCAGTCCTATTGCAAAAGTATACCTGAGCAAAAGAGGTTGTACAGCTCTCCAAGCCCACAACAAAGGGGTGAGAATTCTGTACTTGTCGGATGATTGATACTATAAAAGGTAGAGCGATTGAAGGCAATTGAGGAGAGCATCGTCCGTGAGAATATCTATAGAGGAGAGACAAGTCTTCGACCCTTTTATGATGCTCCAACTAATTGAGCGAGTGTGTGAGCGGAGAATCACCAACAAGACAAGATGCCTTCCTCCGAATAGAATTAGGAAGCTTCAATGAATGTTTTGGTGCCGAACTCCACACATGAGGACTATATTCCAAGACAGGTCGTATCTGAGCCTTGTAGATCATTAGAAGCTGACGAGAAATGAAGTATTCCCTCGCACGAAATAGAAATCTTTGCTCCTGTCAAACACTCTTATCGATAGATCTCACATGGTTTTCCCATGAGACATTATTACTGATAGGGATTCCCAGCATTACCCAGCATTTGAACACTGGCAGTGTAATAATAATAATAAAAAATTTCATTGTGCATAACAGTTGAAGCATTGATACATAGTGATACGCAGTAATATACACAAAAGGTAGGGGTTAGCCTAAGGCTATCTTCCACCCCTCCTACACTTTCAGTTTTAATGCAGTTTCGAGTATATTCTTGAACAATTTGAATTAACAGTATATTTTATTTGTCGTGAATTTCCCTAAGTATAAAACTTAACAAAACGATATATATATCCACACATAAAGAAAGGAAAATTATTATTTTTTAAATAAAGTAAAGAATTTAGTCTGATATACTTGCTAACAGAATTCTTTTCAGTTGGGGTTTTATTTGAAATATTGATAAATTAAAATATGAAAAAAACTTATTCAAATAAGTTGGTGCCAAATAAGAAAAGCATCCTTCATACTTGGATGTAACGTGGTGTGGAATACAGAAACTATTAGTTCTTATGTTGACATTATGTATTTCAGAACGGAGTGATAGAAGATCAAACAGATATTTCGGAGTTTTAGTTTTCAGAAGTTTAAATACAAACATTGTTATTAGATACTGTACCCTGCAGTTTATATTCAATTCGTTGAGCCCAATAAGATAAGGGGTAATATGTTCCCTATAGGGAACGCAACACACGAAACGCACACAAGCGTTCTGGATGCGTTGAAGTTTCAGTCGGTTATATTGGGGCAGAAAATTGTAGTATACTGTAGCGCAATAATCTATGTGGGGAAAGATAAGAGATTTTACTAATTTCAATTTGATTTCTGTTGAAAGTTGATATTTGAATTTAAAGAGTGATTTCAATTTGAAGAATGCAATTTTGAATACGTGTTGTACATGATTGTGAAAGCTCAGATTCTGGTCAATGATCAAGCCAAGGTTTTTTGATGAGTCGACCCATTCAATATTGCTGTTGTTCATTTCAAGACTGAAGTCTTTTATGAATAATGTCTGCCTTGGAGAACCTATGCAGAGTGCTACGGTTTTGTTCGGATTGATGCGTAAGCCATGTTTTTCGGAATATGTTGTTGTGTTTTGAAGATCTCTATTGATATTTTCTATACAGCCAGCCAAATCTGACATATCACACGGTGTATATAATTGAAAATCATCTGCATGAAGATGAACTTGACAATAGGTAAGAGCCGATGGAAAATCGTATATGTATATAGCAAACAACAGAGGTCCCAGAATACTGCCTTGCGGAACTCCAGAAGTAGTCTCTTTTATATCAGAACACGATAAATTACAATCTAATGTGACTCTCTGTGATCTTCCTTGAATGTAGCTACTCATTAGCTTCAAAGGAGTTACCTGGAAACCAATAAAATTCAGTTTTGCGAGAAGGAGCTGGAAATTTACTAGGTCAAAAGCTTTGCTCTGATCTAGAAGTACTAATATTGACGGTGTTGATTCATCGAGATTGAAGCATAAATCATCAATAACTTTGAGCAGAGCAGTGTGAGTGCCATGTTTTTTACGGAATCCAGACTGTACTTCAGGCAATATTTCGTATGTTTCCAAATATTCCTTTATTTGTAATGAAACTATTTTTTCAAAAAGCTTGGACAAAGTGGGCAGTATGCATATGGGACGCAAATCGTTGAAACTAGTAGGTGTGTTGATTTTTGCAATTGGAATGACGTTGGCGATTTTCCATAATTGCGGAAAAATGCCTGTTCTGATAGATTCATCGAAAATGTGTTTCAATTCATTGATACAAAATGGCAGTACAATAGTGATCATTCTAAGACTTATATTATCATTTCCCAAGGCCTGCGATTTCAAGCATTTTAGTGCATCCCATATATCGTCAATGGAGATTTCTGAAAAAGTGAATCTTATGTTATTGTTCAGTTTACTACTATTATAAAACGACATTGATTCAATATCTACAGCAGTATTGCTGGAAACATTCAAAAAATAATCATTTAAGTCATTGGGATTTCGTAGTTCTGAAGGTATAATATTTGCTTTTGAGCTAGACTTTGTGCAGGTTCCCCAATCAGTGAGATGACGCCACATCGACCTTGCATTATTTTTGTTTTCATTCAACATGAACTGCATGTATGCTGATTTCTTCCGCTTCATAGCTTCCTTAACATAGTTCCGTAAACCTACATAATATTCCCTATCATCCTCTGTCCTGGTTCTCAAATATTTTCGATGAGCTTCATTTTTTGTTCGAATCATAAGCTTCAGGTTATATGTAACATAAGGCATATTATATTTTCTCTTTTTGTGATTTTTTTTCATAGTGCAGATAGGCGCATGAACATCAAAGAGATATGATATGATTATTTATAAAAGTTACTTTAACATTTATATCCTGTAAATACACTATTTCTCCCCATGGCTGATTATTTGCATCTGACGCAAAGTTTTCAGGGTTGAAGTTCCTAAAATTTCTATAATAAATCAAATCATCACATACCTGTCGCATTTCAATATCCACACTGCAAACTACCATCATATGATCAGTGATGCCGTGCATATCAATTGTACTACAATTTTCTACCTCCAATCCATTGCTGACCATGACAAAAAAAAACCTTCTAGGAATGAATTTCAACTGAATGAACACATATAATGGGTATTTTTTCAACTGAGGATGTTTCACATAGATTGCTCAGTTCTGTGCCAAGATGGATTGGATAAGCTGTACTTTATCGTTTGTAAAATGTGTTTTTTTTCAAAAGAAAGTAATGAAACACTATGATTTTCTGAAATTTGCACTCTCCTTATTTCATAAATCAAATTCTGAATCGGTAATTAGATGCGACGATTGAATGTCAGATGCGGGGGTGGAGAAGAAATACACGAACAAGTGGATAAATCAAATCATCTTTGGAACAAGTGTCAAGTGTTTTTAAGTGGATAAATGTTGACCTTTATAGGAAGTAGGGGTATATAACCCTTTTCCCTGATCGCCGCCTCTGTTTGTAGCTTCGATCTTTTACAATCACGTAGGAAAATTTCCATGTGATTAAATTCCCCACTGTACTCAAATTGTATTTTACGATTATAAACACAGTTGCACTGGGTTTTTCATTGCAGGAACGTGTTTCACGCATTAAAGCTGATAAAACTTTACAAGTCGAGCATGGCAGGTTGATCACGATCTTTCATGGGAATAAAACGTTAGTTGGTGAAAGCCATCAAATCGTATTGGACATTAAAATGGAAGTTTCATTCACCGAATGGATACGAGTACTATCGGGAATGATCGAATCGCAGTGAGCTCCTAGGAAAAACTGTGATCTTATCGGTTATAATTGCACGAGTGCATAAAAATTACCGATAATTTTGCAAGAAAGCCTGATATCTAAAAATTGCAGATTATTTTCATATTTTGGCGAACGTGCCCGAAGGACGAGGGCTCTTTTACAAACTATGAAAATAACCGAATGCAATTTGTATAAGATATCACGATTGAATGCAAACTTATTTGGTCATTTTTATGCACGAATGTAATTCATTGAAATATTTCACGAATAAAGAAATTCTCAAGGAAATGTTATTTTTGTTCATTTATACTTTCCTGTATAGATTGCATGGAGCACTCACCTAAACGCGAAATGTTTTTCTATTTTTGAAGTCTATCTGACATTTATTTGTGTTGTTCACTGACGTCTAGCGATACGGTTTCAAATGTGTTGTTATGGTGACTTGATACAATGCAATTACCGCTATAAGTTTTCGATAATTGCATTGCTCTTATGGGACATTTTATATATGAGGGAAATATTCAACAACAATAGTGGTTTTTTTACTCCCACCCGTAAATATGCTCATTTCTTCATAGTTTACTAAACTGATAACTAGGCGACTCTAGTCAACTGAATCATTATGATTTCATATCCGTGTAAAGTAGGATATGAATTTCACCGATCACAAACAACAAAATACTTGGTTACCAGGAACCTTCCTGAAACGTCACAATTCTGATCTGTCTGACAACTAAACGATGAAATTGGAGTCTTTGGTGTAGAAGTTGAAATATTTCCTAGAGATCAATTACCATAACACCAAACTGATATTTTTTGCACTCGACGCGCGTTTCGCTGAAAAGATTAGCATTAGCTTTTTTTTTTTTTTTTTTAAGATGCTAATCTTTTTTCTTCTTCAGGAGAATAAAATTGATACTGAATCTAAAGTTAGGGTTACTTGTTTATATACCTGAAGTTTTTTTTCGTTACGGACTTTGTTACTGTTAATTATTATTCTAATTTCTCGACAATGAACTAGTGCAGTGACTATCTGCCAGATTCGTTGGTCCGTCATCTGTTAGTATTGATAATTCTGATTACTTTCTCAACAATAAATTGAAAAGCGGACTGAAAGGAATAGTTTCCTTGTCACCATTCATGCCGTTTTTACATTTTGCTATTTCTAGACTTCCACATGCATCGGGTTGTCTTGTATCATGCACATTCTTGATTAGTTTGGAAATGCTTCCACCTATTTTGTGGTCATTATCTAGAGCGTGTTGGGCGAACTGGATTCCTCTACACTTCCTTATTTCATGTGTGCACAATGCTCTTAGAAACGGGTTTCAATAGCTAGTCGGCTCTGGCCGATGTATTTGTTGTTGCAATCTTGACAACTGATTTCGTAAATTCTCGACTTCTCTGGATTTTTTAATTCATCATTTGGGTTACCAAGAAGCTGTTGTGATTTGTAATAAGTTTCATATGCAACTTTCATATCCACTTTATCAAATATATGTTGAAGTCCTCTAGTGATTTGAGGTTCATATGGGAATACTATACATACATCCTCGGGATTCCTGTCGAGAAGTTTTCAACAAAAATGGCATACTCACTGTCACCTCAATCTATGTACTGAAACTCTTGAAATACATATTCCAGAATAAGCATGAGTACCCTTTGAATACTGACGCTCATTGTTACAACACCAGTCGCAAAGATAACATAAAGATAAACAAACCAAATCACACATTCTATAAAAAATCTTCAATTTATGCCGGATGTCTCTTATATAACCTGCTACCTGACGAAATGAAAAAAGACGAATCTCCAGCAATATTTCATCGCAGTTTGGAAAAACTATTGATTAAACAATGTATTTATACGTTAGATGAATTTATGTCTTTCTTGTTTTGTAAACGTGATATATTTAACAATATGTCTATTTATGACTGATTCTTTTTTCATAGTATCGGTTTCTAGTGTATCTGACTTGTCCTATCTATGTTTATACTAGGCTTCAGGATGAATAAAATATTTTATTTTTATTTATTTTATAAACTTTTCATGTACAATGTACTTTCATCTGAAATATTTTCTTGTTTATTGTGTCAGTTTTGATTTGACACAATTGAGGTTTTTTTTATTTTGTGAATTTGAAAGACTTTTATCTAGTCCTCTTCAATAATTAACGGAAATTGAACAGTCCGAACGGTCTAGTTGGTTGAGGCGTACGCCCTCTGAGACATTCCACTTTATAGTCGTTGGTTCAAGTTTCACCAAAACCACTTTTTTTCAATTTTTACCGTTCAATATTGAATTCAATCAAGTGTATATGCTTTGAGTCCTTCATAAATATCGAGAAAATACTCTATATCTGAAATTTATTATTATTATGATGATTACTTGAGAGTACTGGAATATTTACTTGGGTGAAGGAAAAATTAACTGTATGATTCTAAAGAATATTGGCCACATCGCCCTTGGACTTCTGAGCACTTGACTCGCCTATGGCGTTGTGCTCAAACTTCGTTGTGAAAACAAGTGCGATAAGTCACTTTACGCACATGTTAGGTACATTATGTTTCTACTTGGATACGGAATGAACCCAAAAGTTAACAATAAAAAACATTCATTGTTTAACATTTTAATTATTGATAATAATACTCAACGTGCAATCTGTTGAATTCTGCGAATCAATTGCAGAGGCAGAAATGTTTTCCAATAGAGTAAGATTTCGGATTTAACTGTTTTGTCAGCAGCTTGGCTGAAACAGGTCATATAATTGGTTTTGAAAGAGTAGTGTTTTGATTTGACTGACAGATTTTTTTTGTTGCTATGGTAATTCAAAGTGATGAATGAAAAATATCAGGTATTTATTATTATTCGACATTCATTTGATGAGTGTTATACTGGGGCTATGGAAAAATTATTGAAACATAGTTTTTTATCGAAAATTACAGCAGAATTTTAATGTATTTCTTCGGTTTTCGATCATTCTGTAAACGACAACCATACTAATATATAGTTTACATATTCAATATAAGTATACTCCCCAAAAACTTATCAGATTTACTTTTCTGCACTTTTGGGAAAGAGTTACACTTACAACACTGGAATGGGTGCGGAAAAGTGGGAAGTGAGCTATCACATATTCATTTCAACAATTTATATCCGCTTCAATTTACATATCATGTAGTCGGGTCAATCCACTGCTTCAGTGTATGCCGCAATATATAAATAAGTGGATCTCAGATTCCTATGTTTCAATCCTATTGAAAAACATAGCCTACAGTCACATGCCAATTGACACATGAAATTAATCACATTTATAAACAATTGAACTGACGTTGGTTTCTTCTAACTGACATTTGTCCATTTCAAACCAGTTTATTTCGTCATTTCTCTCCAAGGTGGTCCAATTCTATATTTCATGGAATTGTCTTGAGTGGTTCAATCCAATCGGGAAACTGTATATGACGATCAGGTGGATCAGATCTAGCCAAGTCATTTTTTTCTACTCTCAGCATGAGTAAGCTATATTTTTCTCTCTAGGGAATTTACTCACTTTCCGCCTCGGTATACCAGGCTTTCCAGTGCCTACGGATTCCCATACACTTCATAAATTCAGAAGCAGAATGACAAAAAATTCTAGCATTTCACCTTAGTACGGTGACCGGATCAAACTTGCAACCTCAGCATATGAATCTTTATAAATATTGAGGGAGGTCAAGATTCGGTATTCAGTATTCAGTTAATCACTCAGTATTCATTGATCACTCTTCAGAAATGGTTCCAGAACATTTTTGAGAATGCAACACATCTCCTTCTCGACAATCCTGCTGGTTAGCAATATATTGTAAGTTTTTGGTGTTTTTTTTGTATTTCTCGTTACCTATTCAAGGTCAGTTCATTTCAGAGCATATTTTCTCATTTTCATTTAATAAATATTTCATGAAGCTTTCAAATGAGTTCTTTCATCATTCTGTTCTGTTCAGCTACGTTGGTTTGTATACGTTAGCAGGGATCTAAACACAATTTTCTCCACAATTCGAATTGTGAATGAAGATTATGTCGGACCTCCCTTCTTTAATGAAACAAGATTGTTCTGTATCCGGAATATATCCATTTCTTCCAATAATCAAATTGATATACATGTGGAAATGTAGTTGAATACTCCGATGTTTTCGATAACATGAAACATCTTATAATTTTTCCTTGTTGATTATATGTTTCACTAGGACATCTTTTTTATAGAAACTCTTAATACCCACATTCCCATCTCATGCTCACAATGAAAAGAACTATAATTTGTATCTCACGTTCTCATCTCGGAATAATGATCTACGTTTTCTCCCGTTTTTTTCTGGAACAACAAACAAGTAGAATCCATCCCATTTTTTACGAAAGTCTAATGATCCATTATTTCCACATCTCTTCCACCCCTTTGTAATATCGTACTGATTGCATGGCTACATCCAATTGGAATTGGATTCTCCAGATATCTTTTGAATAACAAATCAGAATCATATATGAAATCACCGGATAGACATCGATTTTTCATAGAATACTGATGTGATTGAAAATCAATTCACGAGTTTTTATTTGTGAAATGAGTCGTTGTTATCAAATATTACCTAATAGATTTTTCATTTTGACATCGGGGGCGGTTATTGTGGTGAAAGTTTCCATGAGAGCCGCAAATCAGTCTAATGATATTGCTTATGAAAAGTTGATTTATGTCTGTTCCATCGAAAAGTACATATATTGACGTCTATTCACATGAATTTCGTTCGATTATGATATCTAGTTCTGTTCAGATTCTCAAACAGAGGGGAGATGTTTTTAGATAATATGATTCAATCATCAAATAAATATACCTTGATGTCAGAAGATTCAGATCTTGTAGACGAAATTTTGTACAACATATGAGTATATATCTATATAATACAAAATAAAATAGAAGAAATATTACAGAAAACGCAGGACGTGTGGCCCTTACTATATCAGAAATGAATCAGATCAGCTATAGTCAGATACAAAAGGAATTCAGATCCTGAAATATTTCATTGTTAAATCCCTTCAATGAATTGAGTGGGTTGTCTAAAAGTAGCTCCTTTAGGGCATTTCTAAATTCTGTATATACTGATAAGGAAGAAACATTAATTGGCAAGTGATTGAACATTTTTTGGAGTCGTATATAACAGAATTTTTTGTCATTCTGCTTCTGAATTTATGAAGTGTATGGGAATCCGTAGGCAGTGGAAAGCCTGGTATACCGAGGCGGAAAGTGAGTAAATTCCCTAGAGAGAAAAATATAGCTTACTCATGCTGAGAGTAGAAAAAAATGACTTGGCTAGATCTGATCCACCTGATCGTCATATACAGTTTCCCGATTGGATTGAACCACTCAAGACAATTCCATGAAATATAGAATTGGACCACCTTGGAGAGAAATGACGAAATAAACTGGTTTGAAATGGACAAATGTCAGTTAGAAGAAACCAACGTATATATATATATATATATATATATATATATATATATATATATATATATTATCTCCCTGCTGGTAAAGTGAGCCATTCGTTAAGGGAAATCACGGTTGAAGTGAGGTCCGGTACAAAGTGAGGACCGTATACGGGCCTCACTTTGTCGAAGAGCGTAAGATTTCTTCTGACAAATGTATAGGTGGTGGGAAGCATGTTCTACAAAAATTAAACTGGACCTCATTTTATGCAGTATACTGTGATTTTAGTTCATTAAATTTCCGTGTGAGGGCGCTGACTCAAATGTATACTTTTCAACCATGTATATTGTATCTAGTATAGAATAACTTACGATACACAGAGTGAGGACCGTAAAACTGGCAACATGTGTTAAGACGGATCTATAAGATACCGTTGCGGAAATCAAACATGTCCTTACTATTAGCCTGAGAATTCATGCAAGTATAAAAAAATTAATTGAGTACAATTTTTTTTCGAGAATTGATATAAAAATATAGAAATAGCTATATTTATATTGAGACCCATTTTACATCACAAACAGCGAAAGCTCGGGTCACTTCTTCCACTAACCAAAACTCTCAGAAAAAAAGCAACTATTCAGACTCATATATAATAGAATAAATTACTTAATAATAATCGAAATGAACACCATCCTATCCTAAGGCACGGGAAAAACTTTCTTTGGCAAGGGATTTCGGAGCTTGGAGTCTTTGAAGAGTGACAGTGCCTACAAGAAACACGTACGTACGACACGTTTCCAGGCAACATGAGGGTGGAGAGATCGCACTCGTCTGATCAATTGCGATGGAATTGCTAAATGCGAAAAGTTTGACGATATTGTAATAGCCAGCAGAGATATGTATCGTAGTTTTTTTTCAGAATAGTAATATTCATGATTCTGAGAATTTAAACGTCGGACCTCGTAAAATTAGCGCTAGTTTTAAGTTATTCTGCGAAGGGAATGTTTGAAGTCGAGCGGATATCGAGCAGTTCAAGTAAGAAATCATTGATATAAATTAATACGCTGTAACCAAGAAAAATAATAGATTTTCCGTGAAGTGAGCTTAACCACGACAGCTTGATAACTTGTAGGGCTATTAGTATAACTACTTCTCTTCGGACTTGGAGGCCGTCGTTCTTTGGAATTTCTTCCTGACGTTTCGATAGCGCGAGTATCCAGCTTCTTCAGAGGCTTACTCATCTTCGATGATGTAGGGTTACCCTGATGAACTGGGAATACCAGCCCAAGGATTAGCCGAAACGATTTAGGAAGGCAGCGGTGAGAATAATGTACGTATATATTCGAATTTTAGGAAAAGGTAAGCCAAAAATAAGTATACACGGTGGCTCTAATATTTTTTAAATTTTATTCTAGTAGTGGCCGGAAGGCGTCGGCCAAGCTACGTATTGCAATCATTGTCCGTATACTATAGCATTACGGCGAAGTTACGTACATTGACTTTGTAAGCAGTAGATTCTTGAGGACTTGAAAATTTTTCATTCCATTTCCACGTATACTTAGTACCTTCAGTACATTGCGTTATTTTATTTCCGTTAATCAGTCGAATTTCTTTTTTATTTTGTTACCGTTCCCTTTTATTTCTTTCATTGTTGAATATAGTATTCAAGTAAAGATTCAGTTTTTTATTTCAAAACCTCAACCTCATAACCTCTTACAGAAATTTCTGCGAACTCTCAATATCTCTCAAATTGAAGGCCTCTCCTTCGCACGAGGGGAATTCAAGCTTTTTCGGATTTGCTTTAACATTGAAAATTTGATGTGGAAAAGTCCAAGAACAATAGCTTCAGACCTATTTAAAAATGGTGACTTGGGATTTTTTCCTGCAATGTGAACTTGATGATAAAAACTAATGATAATATAAATCATAGCCCTCCTGAAGACGATACTAATATTTCAACTGAATGATGCTACAATACATTTATTTTTACGTGATTTTCCTTTGAACAGAAGTAGCCCAAAGTAACTGGCTACCGAAACGAAAAATCTAGAAGGACAATATAACTTTACCTAATGAAATATGTCGAATGGCGGAGTCGGAACCATGTTGGTTTGGGTTATGCCTCACAAAATGACGTAAAATGATAAAATATTTGAATTGTATCCTTGTTATATTTACCAATTTAACATGACTGAAATGGAAGTGCGATTAAACGTGGTGAACATATCGGGCATACCTTTTCTCCGAACCTTTTTCTATATAAAATGTTTCAACCTACTGAATGCAAAATGATGGATAAATCGTTTCACCACACTAACTCGATAGGCATGAGAAAACACATTTACACTGAAGAGGAGGAAAAGAAGAAAAGTTCGCTCAGTAAGCATCATATTCCTTGCTAACACTGAAAAAAACCCGTGGTTTGACTTGTTTCTTGTTCCAAGTACCCCATAAATTTCTAAGGTAAGTTATTATGTGTCATTGTTATATTACTTTTTTATTTCATACTGTATAAAAATTGATTAACAATAAAGACAAAAACGGTTTGTATATCACTGATAATCTTATAAATCTAATTTGTATTCGAAGATAAATAGATTTTCCAAGAATGTTAATTTCACTTCTGACAAAAGTTTAAATTTGTCATAAAAACCTATATCACTCGATACTTCAATAAATAAAGTCATTGCTTGCTCTGTAGATGATCGGGATCTGGTGAAAGGGAAGGGGGATTATTGTTTCTGTCGGCATTCACTTGAAATACTTTTCTATTTGAATGTCATTTTTTGTGGTGGATAAATATTTTCTCCGTAGTTTTTTTTATTTCGGTTTCTGGATAGAACAAGTTCGAATAGTCAGCAACTTTTCGTATAACTTAGATTTGCCAATCAAAAAATTACAAGAACTAATATATAATATATAAAAATACTCATCGTTAATGTTTCGGAAGTCAAATCCCCTTCCGTTCTCAAATGAATATTCGTTTTTGATAATTTTCGTTCTTAACATTTGTTGAAGATTTGTTAAATTAAATTACGCAGCAACTTATCGGGGTAGATTAAAAATCTGACCTTCTACACTTGTATAGATTCCAATATTAATTCTTATGTTTTCAGATTGTGGTAGGTTCGAAACTTAAAAAAAACTACGGAGAAAATATGTTTTGTTATTTATTTTAAGTTGCAGTTCCATTGAAAGAATTGCGAACCATACTGAAAGAGTACCAGTTTTTTTACTCTGTAGGTATAACTCCCAAATATATTCATCTAAAATTTTATTGTGTTTTATTGCAATTCGAGAAGAGTATTGATGTTCAGTTCGTCAATTGAATGGGATGAAAAATAGTAGAGCTGAACAATTTTCATTACTTCCAACCTTCAACCCTGTTACCAACTTCAAAGAGTATATCGAAATAAGTAAGTCTGAGCTTGAACTGATTTTAGAATTATACGCCAACAGTTAGAGCAGATAGATCATTCTTTTATATTTGCTCAATCAAAGTAATGATTCTTCCTAAAATTACAAAATCACAAGCAGCCTTCGATTTCGTAAGTGAATTCATCAAACCTATTTTTTTCACGATAAACAATTTCAGTTTAGTTATTAATCAAAACACATGCCAGTTTGCTCGAGAATTTTGCTGGAAAAGGCGGTGAGAATACATTATTTATTTTACGAGGTGGTCATTAACTATTGCCAAATTGATACTGAAAATC
The DNA here is from genome assembly GCA_032362365.1 of Zygogramma bicolorata. NCBI lineage: Eukaryota > Metazoa > Arthropoda > Insecta > Coleoptera > Chrysomelidae > Zygogramma > Zygogramma bicolorata. Next base: position 318,530 of record JAVJAQ010000529.1, read on the forward strand.
TCGCTTATAATTAATCAGTATTCTGTAAGAGAAGCGTTCAATGAAAATTCAACGTTCTCGATTTATAAGGCGATAAAATACAAAAAATGAAAAAGATTCCGAATATTTGACGAAAATATTGAAATATTGAAACCCCGAAAATTGTCTCAATCGGCATGACATTGGGAACTTTTGTGTGAAAGTTTAAACTTTTTATAGAGATCAATCACCATAAGACCAAAATTATATTATTTGCACTCGACGCGCGATTCGCTCACAAGGTTAGCATCTTCAGGAGAAGGAAATTGATACTGAATCTAAAGTCTAGAGTGGTCCTCTATATACTTAACGAAGTTTTTCGGGCTTGAGGGCCCTGTTTCAGATTATTCAAATTAACTCATTACTACTGATTATACAAATCAATTTCTCAACATTGAATTGAAAAGCGGACTGAAAGAGATATGGCATTTGTCACTATTCATGCTTTTTTTAGATTCTGCCATTTCTAGACTCTCACATGCATCAAGTAGCCTTGTGCAAGCACAGCTTAATCAGTTTCAGATTGCTTTCACCAATTTTGTGGTTATTGTCTATATCAGAGTAGACGTATCTCATGTGTGCAAAGTGCTCCTTGGAACAGGTATCAATTATTGCTCGCAAAAATAAATACATTGTCCAGAGCCGGCGAGCTATTAAAATCCAGTGTCGTTCAACATGCTCTAGAGTCTAGACAATGACCACAAACTTGGTGCAAGCAATCTGAAACTGATTAGGCATGCGCATGACACAAGGCAACTTGATGCATATGTGAAGGTCTAGAAATAGCAAAATGTAAAAATGGCATGAATGGTGACAAAGTACCTAATCCTTTCAGTCCGCTTTTCAATTCATTGTCGAGAAATTCATTACAACGATTAGTTTTAATGAATTGATTAGAATAATCAATAGTAACAGAATAATCGTCTTCAACAGACGGAGTCCATATCGGACTAAAATACTTGGCAGGTACTGTCTGCACTACCTGTACATTGTTAAATATATAAAGGGCTAACCCAAGTCTTTAGATTTGGTAACAATTTTCTTATACTGAAGATGCTAACCTAGTTAGTGAAACGCGCGTCGAGTGCATATAATACCATTCTGGTGTAAGCATAATAATTGATCTCTACAAAAAATTTCATCGAATACACCAATAACTGGAATTTCTCCTAAAGATAAATTACCCTAACACTAAACTGATATTTTTGCACTCGACGCGCATTGATACCCTTACTTCTTCTCCTGAAGATGCTAACCTTGTCAGCGAAACGCGCGTGGAGTGTAAAAATATCAGTTTGAAGTTAGGGCAGGAAAAGTTTCAACTTTCACACCAAAGGTTCCAATCTCAACTTTTAATCAATAACTGACATGGAATATACAAGCTGCAGGTTTTTTGCACTTTCCTTCAGTTGAGTTGACAAATATATCATCCATTGTCCCATATCCACAAAACCATAGGATACAGAGGAACATGACTATCGCTTTCATTCGGCGGATTATCAGAACTGTAACTTCAAGAATATCGAATAAAAAATGAATTTTTACAAACATCGATTTGCAACGAAAAATTAAAATTTGTATTTTGGAATTCAAAGTTATAGTTGACGAATCTGGTTTATCTTGTAAACTGGAATCAGAGAGAATGAAAAATGTCTATACCCAACAACGAATTCACAGAAAACAACCATTCGAAGAAATTGCTATTGACAACACTGTAGGGACCTCATTTGTTGAGTTATATGGATATATACACACAAAATGGTCCTCGTTTTTCACTTTGAGTGGTAAAATAATACGGGGCTCACATCAATAGCGACGTAAAGAGTCCTCACTTTGGAATCAATATACTCGCACCATACTCGATAACATTTCAGGAATATATTTTACTTTTTTCTATTGCTAAGTCCATGTTGAAAACATAGTGGAAAGCTGAAGTTTGCGTCTTTGTTCCTTCTCCCGGTCCTCACTTCGTGTTAATAGGGTAATGTCCTCACTTTGATATCTGTGCATAAATATATATATACATATATATATATATATATATATATATATATATATATATATATATATATATGTATAGACTGGGAAACCGGGGGAAAAACCCTGTTAAAGTAGAATTCGTGTCATATTTTAAAAAACTTGAGATCATGAGACAATGTAAAAAATTGAAAGGCACTAACATAGGAATTTCAAGCGATCTGACATACAAGCAGAGGTGTGAGAACAAAACCTTGAGACACTACTTGAACAAAGCTAGACAAAATCACGAAGATAACTCCTATATAAGAGGAAACAAGCTGTTCATCAACAACCGAGCTTATAGTATAGAAGATCTTGAGAGAAACGAGAACAGCGAACATACTGAAAGAATAATAAACAGTGCCCCGTCGACTCCAAATCCCCAAAACTCATATAGTGTGGAACATACGGAACAAGGAAATATTCCAGTAGAAAAAAGTATCAATAAGACATCAAAAACAGCTGACCCTCTACAACAGAAAAAGAATTTAAGATCTGGTTCAACAAGTAAGCGCTCTTAATATAAACAAGAACAGAACACAGCAATTGAAGATAGACAATACCGAATCGTGAACTCCATAAAGAAGAACAACAATACGCAAAATTGATAACAATATATGACTATACCATTCTTATAACTTTTGTTGTAAGAAATATACATCCATCACACTTATATACATAAACATTCAATTGAAGATGAATCAATATCTGAGATATATCAACCATAAACTAATAAATACAAAAGAGATATATTCATGCGAATTAGACTCTATTGGCACACCAGAAACGGAATATTTCAATATGATTCACATGAATATCAGAAGCATAGCAAAAAATTTTGATGAGTTCAAACTTTTCCTCGTTCAATTCAAAACAAAATTTGACTGTATCATACTATCGGAAACGTGGCACATTGAAAACATTTCTTCATTTAATCTGGATGGTTACGATACATTCTATAATGAAGGTATGATAAATCAAAATGATGGATTGGTGGTTTATATAAAAAACTGTATCAATTATAAGTTCAAAATTGCTTACATAAAAGAATGCAGAATAATTCAAACTGAAATATACTTAAATAAAAAATCATTTTTAATAACAGCTACATATAGGCCACCTTCCACTCCTAAGATAGAATTCTTAAATGGTTTAAGGAAGTCTATACACCAGTATGGAACTAATCACTACGACTACAATTTATTTGTTGGCGATATCAATATTAATACGAAACTAGACAACGATGTTACCAATGAATATCTTGATCTTATGAGTGAGTACAATTTCATATCCATGATAAATTCATACACTAGAATATGTAACAACTCGAAATCATGTATTGATCACATATTCCTAAAAACCAAACAAAATAATACCGAAGAATGTTTTCCCATAGTTCTCAGCACATGCATTACGGATCATTTTCCCGTAATTTTAAAAATACCATCGAAAAAAACTACCCCAGAAATAGATAATTCTTTTGAAATATATAAAAAATACACAGACGGTAGAAAACTAAAAGAAAAAATAATGAATGTAGACTGGGCACCAATACATCAGGCGCAAAATGTAAACATAGGGACGAAACTATTTATAAATCAACTAAGTAATATAATAGGAACATGTACTGTAACAAAAAAAATAAGACACAAAGAAAAAAAAAGACAATTATGGATGTCTAATGGACTTCTGAGGAGTATACAAGAAAGAGAAAGACTATACAAACTATCACAGAAAAATCCAGGAAATGAAACTCTGAAAACTAGATTCATACATTACAGGAACAAACTGAGAATTCTTATCAGAGCAACTAAAAAAAAATACTTTAGCGACAAAATTATTGATTGTGATGGTGATTCAAAACAGCTTTGGAATATTATAAATGAAATTACTAATAATGAAAAAAAAACAAACAATAATTAATGAAATAAAACTAGATGATAATAGCATAGTAACAGATCCTATCATTGTGTGTAACGAGTTCAACAAATATTATAGTAACGTAGGAAAGAATCTTGCCAGCAAAATCACCAAACCATCAACACGTCCACCGAGACATATTGAAGGAAATACCATATTCATGGCACCAACGAACAAAGAAGAAGTTGAAAAAATAATAAAAACCTCAAAAAATAACAAATCTCCGGGAATCGACGAATTGAGGGCAGAAAACTTGAAAGATATAGCTTGCTATATATCCGAACCCCTATCTCAACTCATCAATCAGAGCATATCCACGGGAGAATGGCCTTCAATACTGAAAAATGCAATAATTAAACCCCTTTTCAAACAAGGAGACAAAACGCAAATGGTGAATTACAGGCCGGTTTCAGTTATTTCGAATGTTGCAAAGATATTCGAAAAAATAATCAAACTGAAAATAGATGAATATTTAACTGAGAAAAAAATTATTTCGTGTAGGCAATATGGATTTCAACCGAATAAAAGTACTGAAGATGCAATTTCGTATCTAGTTTCTAATATTTATGAAGCTTTAGAAAAGAGTAAACCAACAATGTGCGTTTTCTTAGATTTAGCGAAAGCCTTCGATACGGTAAGCCATACGCAGTTATTGGAAGCCTTAGAAGATATCGGTCTAAGAGGAAATGTACTAGAGCTAATGAAAAGCTACTTAACTAATAGACAACAATACGTCAAAATCAAGAATTGTCTGAGTGATAAAGTGGAGGTAAAGTTTGGAGTACCTCAAGGGACCGTACTGGGACCTGTGTTGTTTACCATTTATATGAATAGCTTATTCAAAATAAATAGTTCTGGCAAGATAATAAGTTTTGCTGATGATACAGCTATTCTGTATCAAGCTAATAGTTGGGAAGAACTCAAACATTTAGCGGAAAGTGACCTGAAAATCATAAAAAATTGGATGGACAATCATTTGCTAACAATAAACTTCGAAAAAACTAAATTCATTACATTTACATGCATGAATAGGAACTTGCCGGATTACGTTACTTTGAAAATTAATGAACATCACAAAATTGAAATAACAGATAAAATAAAATATTTGGGCATAAATATAGACAAACATTTGAGATGGGACAAACATATAGAACATATTAGCAGAAATCTCAGATATTTAATATACAAATTCAAAATTTTGAGAGACATTTTAGATAAAGATAAACTCAAAATGGTATACCATGCACTAGTTGGTTCTCGTCTGAATTATGGCATCATAGGGTGGGAGGAGCAATGAATACACATCTACGAAAAATCAATACAATACAAAAAAAAATTTTGAAAATCATAATGCGGAAACCACATACATATCCATCTGATGATCTTGACATGGAGGCACAGGTTTTCGACATAAAACAATTATTTTACCGCTCCATCGTGATATATCAGTTCAAAAATAAATCAGAACTAAAAACAATCACACACATATATAACACGAGGAAACAAAATACACGCTACCAAACTCCATTTTCATCGAAAACTATTGGTCAACGCAGCTTTAAATATCTTGCACCTAGAATGTATCAGGTACTGCCAGAATATATAACAAACACGCATAATCTTCATCAATTCAAAAACAGATTAAACAAATTCATTGCCGAATACCCAAGAAATGAACTCATCAAAATAATAGATATGCAGTCATAAATATAAACAAGTGAACTGTGTATATCCTTCAGACCTGTTTCATTTTCTCCACTCATGAAAATATTATATGTATAAGTTTCCAGGTTGTATTTACTACATTTAAATTTGTAATCATCCATAATTTCAATTATACCTTCGACGTTACTTGATAGATATCCAGTATACAAATCTTTCTGAATTTCAACTGAATTTTAGACTATTTTATCTTTTGTATCTATATTTCGATTTTTAAGACATTTTATCCAAAATTATATTTGTACATTGATTTTAATATCCAATTTATGAACAAAATACTCTATTCTTAATTATTTGTTGTAGAACTCAGCATTTACTGTAAAAAGCATATTTCACACATGATTTTATCTGTATATAACTACCATTTTACTAGAACTAGAATTGAATAAATAAAAAATCTCACGCACAGGCTAATTGCCTTTGTGAGACCATCGGTTTATTGAATGTACGGATTTATATGTACCGTTTTATGATTTTGATTTCTACTCAATAAACTATATATTATTATTATTATTATTATTATTATTATTATTATATATATATATATATATATATATATATATATATATATATATATATATATATATATATATATATATATATATATATGAATGACATCGTATATATGGAGGGTGCCTAATTGCAAACAGGAAAGGTATTGAAATTGATCTGGTAAATATTCTTTTCTCACTCATTTCATGAAATTATTTTCGACAAAAATTGTGGGAAAAACATACATACTCCGACAAAAGAAAAAATAAATCTCTCTCTTCTTCTCTCTCAATCAGAAATAGCTCGCAACCTCGGTATGCAATATGGTATTTGGTATTTCCTTTTGTGAATCCTATCTTGGAACACCCCGTATATTCACCCACGTGTTAGTCTGTGTCCGTTCCGCTATTATGCCAGAGAAACAACATTTTCCGCACCCTTGTGTATTCCTTTTCCACCGGTTCACAGCAGAAATACGGAAAATATTTCCGTGCATTCAACAAAGATAATTCAGTCGTGTCACTTCGAGTTAAATCTGATAGCAGATAGCTACATTTCCCACGAAAAGGGGGTAGTCATGCATCACTCTCATTTCCTTCTCTTCCGCCTCGCGAGATCCTCACAATATTATCTTCACTGAATCTTTTATTCTGTTAAATTGAAAAAGCGAACGTTGGGTAGGTGGTCTGGAGTCGGAGGTACTCCGTGCTTGAGGTTTTGCAAGGAAGGATTGGAAGTTTCGTTGTGTAAGGATCGGGAAATGGAGGATTCCTTCATAGTTGGTGAGCACGCTTGAAGACTGGTAATAAAACGAAATCTGAAGGAAGAGTAGTTTGTACAACTAGAGTGGATATGGCGAATATCCGTTTGAGTTATAAAGTTAATTTTTGTTCGATCAGGAAAAAACTTCTACAAGTCAAAGACCCGAAAACTCATTCTGGAATATTATATTGATATAACTCATAATTCGCCAACACAAATAAAAATTCTGAGAGAATACAAAAAACTTGGGATGCAATAATAAATCTATTATTATATCACAGAAAAAAAAATTTACCCCAACTATCCAATGAAGTCTTCTCTTTTCATCTAGGTTTTCTTTTTTGGCATGACGCATAGCCCGCTCTTGATTGTACCCTTCAACGAGGCTTCTGTTTGACTCTTCAGGGAAGGTATATTCACGGTACGAGCGGGTATTTTTCGATACCTACCGGGTATTTACCAGCCAGAAAATGTCCCGCCGGGAATTTATCGCTGTAATTGATCGAAAATGTCCCGCTTCATATGGGATTTTTAACATACGATGGAAATATTCACTGTATTTGATCGAAAATGTCCCGTTTCATATGGAATTTTTAACATACGATGGAAATATTCGGTATCTATTACATAATCAGATGCTCTCAATTCATTGTGATTGTCAATATAATGTCTGGATTCCATATTGATATTTGAGTTTGATTCAGAGTCGTCATTTATCATATTATCAAGCTCCAAAAGTCTATCTATTCCCTGTTTGATTCTCATGAGACATGCTCAAAAAACTCTCTTTCAAGTATTACAATGAATATTTTCCTCATATATAAAATGTCCCATGAAAGCAATGCAATTATCGAAAACTTACAGCGGTAATTGCATTGTATCAAGTCACCATAACAACACATTTGAAACCGTATCGCTAGACGTCGGTAAACAACACAAATAAATGTCAGATAGACTTCAAAAATAGAAAAACATTTCGCGTTCAGGTGAGTACTCCATACAATCTATAGAGGAAAGTATAAATGAACAAAAAATAACATTTCTTTGATAATTTCTTTATTCGTGAAATATTTTAATGAAATACATTCATGCATAAAAATGACCAGATAATTCCGCATTCAAGCGTGATATCTCATACAAATTGCATTCGGCTTCTTTCATATTTTGTGAAAGAGCCCTCGTCCTTCGGACTCGGGCACCTTCGCCAGAGTATGAAAATAAACTCTAGCAATTTTTAGATATCACGCTCTGTTGCAAAATTATCGGTAATTTTTATGCACTCGTATAATTATAACCGATAATATATTTCAGATATGGAGTATTTTTTCGATGTTTATGAAAACTCCAAAGGAAATTCACTCAATCAAATTCAAAATGTATCTTTCTGACGCCATCCTTCGGAAATTCTAAACATCAATAGTGTATGAAAAGTTATAATATTTCAATAGTTGAAAGAAAAACACAGAAATTTCTGTCTCAACTGAAAAGTGGACCGTTCTAACAACGTGGCCATTTGGAATGTACAATATCAATTATTCAACGATGTAGTGCCGTTATTCATCACTGTTATCACTTATCTTCATGAAATAATCTGTTACAAAAAACACTGACACTTTGAAATTTATGTAAGATTGGCAGTAAAGAATTTTCAGAATTCGCGAACAAGAAAGCCTTCATTTAGAAGATGACATGTCATGTTATACCTAAATACGACGGGGAAATCAAGATACTTAGTACAATCATGGTTCACATCCATTGTGCAATTGATTCTTGTTTCTTCTGAAAATAATTTACTGGAATCATTGATTTCTCAAAAAAAAATCATAATTTGGTGGACAGATCAGAATAACTGTGACATTTCTACAAGGCTGTCCCTGGTAACCGAGTATTTTGTTCTCTGCGATTGGTGGAATGCATATCCTACCTTGTAAGAATATGAAATCATATCAATTCAGTTGACTGGAATCGCCCACTTATCCGTTTAGTAAACTATACAGAAATGAACATATTTACGAGTAGAAGTAGAACAAACATTTTATCCCTTCAGAACGAACAGTGGTTTCGCCAAAAGCATGCAGGAATTTCTTCTGAGGAAAACCCTCACTGATACCTGTGTAATTCGAATCTTCCTATGATATTAGCGGAGGAAGTACTTTTTTTTTATTTCTTTATTCAACGTCGGCCTATTTCCGCTACCAAGGCCAATCATCGACGCCGGTGAGCACACTTCCCCCAACCGGAAATTTTGCCAAACCCTCTGGTATTCCAACCAGAGGTAGGGATCTTTAACGAGCCCAACATCCATGGCTTTACGTCCCCTCCGAAGGACGGTATATCCTCAATATATCTTGTGCTCATTGATATATTGTCTGCGAGTTATGATATGCTATTCCGCTGCAGCTGTTCGGGCTTTCGACACGGTATTTCCGTGCATGGTCACCCATCCAAGTACTAACCGCGCTCGGCGTTGCTTAACTTCAGATATCGAATGTCTGTCAGTCAACCTGAAGAGCTGGGCCATGCCCCCCGGAAGAAGTACTTGTTTCCAACAGATCTTGGCTATCAACATACTGTGTAGGTGAGTTGAGACGGGCATGAAGGGGTTGCTTCCGTTTCTTCATACGAGGACTTGGAAGAAAAAAGATTCGTTTGTGGTAGCCTCGACTATAGGCAGATGTCGCGATGACAGCCTAGTTGCTCATTGTCAGCTTCGGCATTTTTCAAGGTATATACTCTCGAAGGAAACTGGTTTCTGATCATAAGAGAACGTCAACTTCGAGATTATGTTAAAATCTGAATTGGACTGACGAGAGGCCGAATAGTCCAAAACCGGTCTACAACTGTGCCCGTCCTAATAAACAAAAATCAATTTCAGTTTATCGCCAAAAGCAAAGTCAGGATTCTCTTCTTGAAGAACTCTGTCAGATATAACTCAATGCCCTGTGTGATCTGAGTCGTGGGGGGTGGTTGTTTTTTTCACTGTTGTAAGATGAAAAATAATTTTGGTATACACTAGGGGCTAGTTGTTCAGTCTGGGACGATTTCCAGATTACCTTAATCCTGGATTAACTGCTTTTCATTTTGCTATCAAAGGGATAATTGAACATATACATGCCATAATTGAAATAGTGCAGAATTTCGCATCAATTATATAATATCGACAAATGATTCGATCAAAATTGACCAAATTTGTAATGCGAGATCATGCTGGATTTTACAACTGGGTTTTAGATCATATTCTGGGCTTTCCAGAATTACTTATTCATGTGCGATGTCAGTCGAATTCTCATTATCATCGACAAATGGAAGGAAAAATCTTCAATTGTAGGAAATTTCATTCTTTATCACAATGGTTATATTTCATTTCTACCACCGCTAGCACCAAACGTATTAAGTTTTTGTACAGATTTTGAGTGTGACCTCTTCAAAGTTGATCCAATATTCCAAGAATCCACAATTCCATAGTGTTTGAAAAAAAAGTGTAAATAACTCCTTGGGAAGTTAATTGTTTGATGACCCGGTAGGAAAAAAAAACATTCCCGGTTATCTGCGGAGTAACACGGAATCCAGGAATATGAATTTATATTTTGGGTACACATACTATTTCCCGCAAATTTCTCGAAAATAACAATAAAAAATCTAATAAATTGATGGAGGCTTTCGCGGCCGATGTTGTCAGTATCCCTAATTTGGTTCGGTTCGTCATACCCAGTTATCGGAGTTGAACTCAAGACGTATGAGCCTCTGAAGAAGCTAGCCACTCGCGCCAGCGGAACGTTAGAAAAATATTTCAAAAAACGACGGCCTTCAAACCAAACCAGAGTAGTGATACTGAACGAAAAATTTGATGAAATGATCTTTATAGTATTCTCTTCACGAGCTCCACTTCTCCGGGACATACTGAGAAAGTATTGAGAAAAACACTTTCTTGATATGGATCCCATCCCATTTCCAGTATCCTCAAGAATGTCAATGGATATTAGATTGGTTATGAGTTTCTTCATCTGTAAACTTTTTTCAGTCATCTACTTATCCAGAATTGAGAAACTATGGAATCGCCTAATACTTGATAAAAATCCTTGATAACGTAATAAAAAAAATCATCGTGTTATTTTCCCTGGACAGTTCACAAAACCGCTATTCGTTATCATACACTAGCTCCTGGAGAAACTATTCATTTAATTGTCAAACAAGTGTGAAGGACTTTCAAACTGTTCAGTGACAATCACATAGTGGAGGATTTTTTCAATTACGTCATACTGGAGTAATAATCGCATTATTTCTCTAATATTGAATTCCTCATTCGACTGACTTCATTTCGTTTATATATAGACGGTAGAACTTTTCCCTTTCCTGAAATAATCCAATCCTGCTTCTTGATGTTTACGTTTTCGAAGCAATTATCAATTTTTAATGCCTCAGGATGAACCTTACTCAATCCTGATTGAAAGTGTACATTATCAAGATTAGAAGCAGCATGAATAATTCAACAAAGAAAGAGTGCTTTCCAAAAGGAATATTTAACGACCTTTTTAATCCACCAATTAATGAATTGTACATTCGTTGGAGCAAACAAAAGAATATCTGTGACAATAGGTAGAAAATGGAATCAAGGGATGATATGGTTGAGCAGTGTGTATTTATTTGTATGTAGAATTCAACGGATAAATAGGTGGCAGCACAGGAAAGTAGTAGTTACTGTTCGACAAAACGTGAGAAAAAAATTACTCGAAATTTATGTTATTTTGCAGTGAATACTTCACACTGCTACACATACCAATGATATAGTCATTCAAAATACAAGTGACGTCGTAAGTAACATTGAGTTTTTTGACAAACGTTCAAGTTGTACTTAAAAATTCAATTGATATTGAAAATTGATGTACCTACAATCTATAGTTTTTTGAGGGAGTTCTGATCAGAACTGGAGACAGGATATTAATTGGTTTCTAAAAGCAAACTACGAGTGTTTATTTTTTTTTGCCTTGAGCGATTTATAGTAATAACCGAATATTGTAGACTACAAGCCCACATTACAATTTTGGGGTAAGATGACCAGCATAAATCATATCCAGGACGATGCCTGAATATAAAACAATAACAATATAACTCAGTTGTTCTTTCCAGCGGTAGATATACGACGATCACGAAGAACCTAGTGCTGCACAAAAATAATGGTAGGGAACACCATCAAGTTCCTTTGGAAAACTAAAAAAATGAATGGCTCGTAGCATTAATACTGTTAATTGATTATTATCCACTGTATCATTGGTACCCTTAAAAAGTGGAGGCATAGTTCCAGAAGTTATTGTTGTATATAACAGCATCGTCCTGAACATTACTAGTAATATACTGTATGGGTTTGTATCATAGAGTTTGCCTAGAGGTCATAAACCTGGGAATAGTGTTCGACAACGATCATAGTTACTTTTTCTACTACTCATAATTCTATCGAATTGAATAATTCACGACAGTTCACACGGATTCAGATTCCTGTCTAGTATTTTGTTCTGTACTCCCTATTTTTCATTTTGGTCAAGTTGTTTTATAAACCTTTTCGAAGACTCGTACTGAGGCACCTAGAAGGCCTCATGCGGACAAGGGTAATCAGCTCCTAAGAGCTCTGGGGCGTCTTTCTGATTCAACAATAGCCCATTTGCCATCTCGACTGTAAGAACAACCAAAAAATTTCGGAAGTAATTTTGTGGGCGAAAAGTGACCGGTTGAACTAAAATGAGACTGACCTTTCTTCTAGAGTTCCAGATAGAAAATTGGTTCATGTATTCGAATGAATTGCATTTTTTGCGATATTTCAGATTTATCATACCGTATCCACGACAAATGCATTCACATGTTGTGAGTCAGTATCGTAGATTGACTTTTTGTATGAGTATTTGTGGTGACTTATCTCAAAACTTTGTTATTTTTCTGTCACGCACAATACCATACCACTGTTCATACAGAAATAAGACAATCATCACATGGATGAGTGAAACGTTTGTTGAACTTTTTGTGATGCCATTTGAACTAGAATGTCGATATTTCCATTCACTTGAAGAGCGAAGTAGGAAATTTCTGTCTGTCAGTTTGAATGAAATTTTGGCAGAAAACATAATGAAGCTTTGAAATAATGTTGGCAAGGAAAGTTTCTGAAGGGAAATGACAGTTCTGGACATAAGTGAAATAATCATTGGAATATGAATGACCTTCAACACTGATGAACAAATTTACTTCTGGATCATGAATCTATTGCCATCTGGCATTATGTATAAGTGATCGGTAAAATGTGCTTTTCAAGCTACGACCTCCGTAAAAAATTGAATGACTCGAAAACGTACTCAGTGATAACTCATCTATCCGTGGTATCCTTCTTTTCCAACGATATTATCGTATCAAGTATCATCCTGTATTTTTATAAACAATGACCATAAAGTCATCCATTTCGCTACTCACCTTCACCAAATTTCGTAATAAGCTCATTCACCAAAAATGGCACAACTCCTCCGCCAAAACTTGAAATACTCTTGGCCCAGAGCGACTAAGGGGCATTTTCATGCAAATAACATGAATATGGCTTTCTGGTTTCCCAATAAAAAATTGAAAGATATCATCACAGATGGATTCCATTATCACTTTCTGAGTTCAAAATTTTTGCCAAAACTTTCATTCGACTACTACTCTAGGACGTTATACCTACATACATTTTTGAACAGCACATTATCAAGACCACTAAGTACGACTAAGTGAACCACTAGTTTCCTGGCAACCCCAGTGTAAATTTGAGAAAAAAGGGGAGAAACAATTAGAAACATCCCTCGAAACTCTTGTGTTTTTTTTAAAACACAATCGCGAAGGCTACGATATAACACATATGAATCAACGTCAAATAAAAACAGTTCTAGAAATACTACTTATAGATAGGGCTAGGTACATTGTGTAAACCTACTAAACAGTGAGTTCCAAAATCAGAGATGTTCAATCAGTTTGGTAGGTCATGAGTACACTGCTGTATGTATATCTGTGCGGGATAAATCAAAGATATTTTTCTTCAATTCCTTTCTGAATTCATTTTCATGCTACCGGTTTCTGAGTTCGGTTGGCAGACCATTATATATATTAACATGACATTTTTGACCTATCGCTCTGTTCATGTGAGGCATTTTGAATTTGTTTTGATTTATTTGCTTGTTATGTTCATGTTCAATCATTCTAGGAAGAATGTACCTATTTGAATTTTTGTTTTCGTATCCAATTATAAAAGGAATACAGTTAGATTGGGTCGGAACTTTCTCCTTTCAAAAATAGTTTTGTTAACAGGAGAGATCATTCAGATGAATATTGTATAATACTATGCCTTGTGGTACACCATTTTCAACTTTTCTGAACTCGCTCCTAACCTCACTGATTTTGACAAAACCTGTCCATCTGGTAGCTACAAAAAAGCTCATGTTTGTTTCCTCTCAGACGAATATTCTTCAGGGATTTCAACAGGATTGCATGGCTGACTGTGTCAAATACTTTTGTCAGATCTACGAAGATACACAGTGCTTTCTTTTTGTTATCTACAGCTAAGTACATTATTGAGGTCAGATCAAATTATGATGATCGAAATGAACTCTTATTCCACTATTGATATATACTCCCCAGCAAATTCAGTGCTCGATAGACAAAAATCTGAACAGAGAAATGATTTTTGACCTTTTTTCCCTTGTAGTCGTTGAAGAGAAAATACAAAACTTCTTTGAAAGGAAAAAAATAGATGTGAATATCATTGATAAACGTTTTTCCCTTTTCAAATTCGATGCCTTAATATCATATTGATTCTGTTACTGAGCCTAGCATATAACGGTATACCAACGAAAAAAATGTGCAAATACCCTTCTGTATGTAAAATCTGTCTAAGTCAATCACCCGAGTCAATGAAGTTAGTGACTCATTCAATGCCACACATCTTCTAAATTGTATAATGACATTTCAACGAATAAAGTGGGATTGTGCAAATAACCCTCTGACTCAGTCAACAACTCGAGTCAATGAGTTGTTGACTCATTCAATATCACCTCATATACATCGAATCTGAAATAATCAAACTACTACAATCAAACTTTCACGCCCTCCCTCGTATAACAGAATATCAGAGATAAATGGCGTATGAGCAAATACCCCTTAACATGCAACATAGTGAATTCAGACTAATGAAATTCTGCACTTGTTACAAAATTAACTGGCTGATATAGTGTTTTGTGAACGTGTGCACTAAAATTTAATAACAAACGTACTACCACAGTGTCCTGCCTGCAATCTCCATATTATATGCATTAATAATAATATTTATTGCCTGGCGTAATCTGTGTCACGTATGTTCTCCCTTTTATAAATGATGCAGAACGGGTTGGATCTGATAATTCTGTTCGTTTTGGACCGTAACAGAGCTCAGAAGACTAAGGAAGGTTTCATTTATGGAAAAAGTTGAAATGAGTTTTGATACCGTTGAATTTGATGCCAATCGACTGGGTTCAGTCCACAACGTACAGTCCGAGATGATTAGTTTTTGAGATGTGTACTACCAACTGGTGGGAGTAATCTGATGCAGAAAAATTTCATATCCTCAAGTTTTGAGAGAACCATTTACCAAAGTATTTACTTTCGGAGGTCTAGTCATCACTAAGGTAAGTGCTGTAAATGTATATCATGTCCAATATTATATTACTTTCGACAGATAGCTGTATATGATTTTCCAAAGAGAAACACTTCCGTTTGATCATAATATCCGACTCTTCTAGTTCCATTGAGGTTGATTTTTTAATTTTTTTATTTTTCGAGTTAGTAACCTACTACGATTCGAGAAAAAACAAGGAAAAACCAAGATAACAGTTGATAAAAAAAAAAAGAAATCAATAACAGAAGAAGGTCTCGGAAATGTGATATAATTGTTTTGTCTAGAAGAGTTATGTGATTGATACGCCCAAAATGAGGACAAGAGAAACAAAATGAGTTACAGAAATAAAATATTATAAGCTATATGAAGTGGCTCTCTTTGATGTCCCAATCCCTTCCATTTTTTGAATAGGTCAACTCGAAAAATTTGAAGTTGGGATAAAGAAATTGATGCATGATCACCATATTATGGAGTGAAAATGTCAGATGAAAATTCAAAGACGGTGACTGTACGTCACCTGGGAAAACTAATTAAATGGAAAGGGTGGTGTTGTGTCATATCATTTTGAAGCTGCTGACAAATACTGCATAATCTTAGAATATTGAGTCAATAATTTTACCTGATACAAAATGGCGACACATAAAATAATTGCCTGAACATATCTACCTTCAACTTCATGAAATAGTTGGGGAAATGCCGATTTTCCGGTGTTCAAAAATGTACGGCGTGAAATATCGAGTAGGCTATTCTTATCTTAAGAAGTTCGAGCATCTTCTCAACTGAACTCAGCTTATTTCCTCAAATTATGAAGTTAAACGTCGATGTATCCAGGCAATTATTGAATGCTCTGCCATTCGGTAGTAGTTGAAGTTATCATCCCAATATTCTAGAGTTGAACAATATTCATCAGCTGCTTCAGAAGACTGTGTTACAAGACTCCCCTTTTCATTTAATTTTTTTCCCATACGACGTACAGTCGCCATCTTGTAATTTTCATCTGTCAATTTCACTCCTGAGTACAGTATTCATGGATAAATTTCATTATCCCAATTTTCAATATTTCAAGTTGATCCGTTAAAAAAATGAAAGGGGAAAAGACATTAATGAAAGCCATTGTATATAGTTCATAATTCAATTTTTTTTTGGGTTACTCTTCCTCTTAGCGGAAAATGAGTGAAAAAATATCAAAGTTACTTCGCAAACAATATTTATTCAATATCATTCTCCTTTTTCGTCTCATTTTTCAGTAAATTGTTAAAAAAAAATGAGGTCGGAACCTTCGTTGTAAAAGTTTAAACTTTTCCTAGAGATCAATTTCTCTTGCAGTTCTTGTGCGAGAAATCTCAGTTTGGTGTTAGGGTAATAATAATAATCTTTATTGGTCACAAGTACACCTTGGTGTCTGGATAAGTCACACGTATAAATAAAGTTGTATGTAAGTACAAGATGGGATATAATAACTCATACATGAAAAGGTATAAATAGAATGAAATAAATAAACATCCGTAGATGATTAATGAAATATACACAATTGAATGATTCATTTCAACTCAGACATTATAACTCTCATTCACAATAGATAAAGACAAACAATTTTGAAAATTATGACTCAAAAGAGGGTAATATTATTAATGTCGTAGTGGGCGTCTTGGAGAAATTTAATTTTCAATTGTTTTTGGAACGTTTCCAGATCAGCATCTCTCAAAGGTAATGGAAGTTCGTTATACAATTTTATGCCTAGTTGGTTACGATTTGTACTGGTCAATCTGTGTTTAGGAATAAGAAGATTTTGCCTGTTTTGGGTACCATAGTTATGGTTATATCCGACTTCTTGAAACTGTGTGATATTGTCCCTCACATATAGTAGATTGACATATAATACAGCCGATGGCAAAGTGAGAATTCCAAGTTTAATGAACTAGGGTTTGCAACTTTCTACCCGAGTTATTCCTACAATGGCTCTGATTGCCGGTGTTTGCAGTATGAATATATTCTTCATGTAACAGGAATGTCCCCAGTTGAGTAGTCCATAAGTCATTAGGAACAATGAACGGTATCTTAACAGTGCAGCTTCTTTACCTATATTCAGTCTCACATATCTCATTGCATAAATTGTGCTCGATAATCTACTCGCAAGTCTTTCTGTGTGTGTTCTCCTAGAGAGAGTATTATCTCAATGAATGTCTAGGAATTTAACTGATTGTGAATCACATTTCTTGTTTGTGAATATCATCGACGATGTTTTATCTCTAGGAAAAGTTTCAGTAATTTGTTGTTGAAATTAATTGAGATTAGTTGTTTTCCATAACTTTTTCATTTCAACTATCAACAATGCAGTCCAACAGAAGAATGAAGAATCATTGACCTGCCCTGGATTTCAAAATTTCACAATTTTTACGCCTTACGGCAATGTTGGTACATCTTCAATTCGTAAAAAAAATGGCGTAGACTATGAGTCTACCCTGCTTCACTTGTATAGATTCCAGTATTAATTCTCCTTTTTTCCAGACTGTGGTAGGTTGAAAATTAAAAAAACTACGAAGAAACAATGAACTTGGTTCCTAAAATTCTTCGATCGCTACACACCACCCCGTCGTTGGAACAGCAGAACTCACTCCCCGCGATAAATCTCTCTCCGCATTCAAGGATTGAGGGGGAAATCAAATTTCTACATCCGCCCGAATTTATAGTTCGACCAGAAGGCCTCCTAGGCAATATGCACGAAAACCATTATTCAAGTTATTAACGGATTTTGCGAGTTCAGAGTTCACTGAAACAGAATCGTGCCGTTAGTTTGACTAATTCGCTCCGAATATATACTACTATTTCTGCGACGGCATTATCAGACCAGTAGAATTCGTTGTGAAATTGTTAAATCTTGGATATTCCGGTTGTGTATGGTGAATTTTGTTGCAACTGCTCGAAATAATCATTCGAAACTCTTTACCAGATCAGAATAGTGACTTCTTCCTCTAGTTACGACATTGAAAATTCACTTGAAAGAGATACGGAAATTATTTTTTCTCGAAGAATTCTTGCGAAATAACTGTTTCACACTGAGGGTCCACGAGAACAAGATTTCTGTGCCACAATAAAGCGTTGTTTAAAATTGCGAAAGCTCCTTACCAAAGCTCTTGAGCTTAAAGAACAATAAAAGAGTCCCGGGCGGTGTGTTGCCTCCTGGTAAAAAAAAAAAATTCCCCCCTCCCCTCGCTCTCGTTGGGGGTGGGTTGGTCCCCTGTTGTTCTTTCTCTCTCTTTTCTTTTCTTCCCCTCCTTTTTGGGCGTGTCTCTTTGTCCCTTCTTTTTTTGGCCCCTCCCCCTTCCTCCTCTCCTTGCGCGCCCTGGGGGCCTTTTGTGGGGGGTGGGGCCTGGGGGCCTTCTTTTTTCTCCCCCCCCCCCCTGCTCCCCCCGGGCCCCCCTTTGTGACCCCCTCGGGGGGGGGCCCCCCCCTCCTCCCTCCCCCCCTCCCCCCCCCCCCCCCCCCCCCCCCCCCCCCCCCCCCCTCTTTCCCCCTTTTTTTCCCCCCCCCCCCCCCGCCCCCCCCCCCCCCCCCCTTCGCCTTTTTCTGGGGGTTCCCTTTTTTTTCTCGGCCTTCCTCCCGTTTTTTCGGTTTCTTCCCCCCCCAATTAGCTGTACACACTCCGACTGGGAAATCGGCACCAGTATTATGAATATATATTATTCTATAATATACTTGATGATTCACGAGGCGAATAACAACCTGATGAAGCTTTCTGTTTTTGTTGCTACTTAATCGCAAGCAGTAATAGAGAATATCGAAGTTAAAAACAAAATCGGAGGTGAAATGTTTTTTACTAGAGTACGAAAATGTCTAATTTTCCGCATCCACTCCAGTGTTCAAAGAGGAACTTTTCCACACTAGTACGGAAATAGTATATCGTACAACAAGTGTGCAAAAATTGCACTACAGTGCTGGAGTGCTGCAGTTCAAACGAGTGAGAAATTTTATTTTCACTCGTGTTACACACTATACTTTTTCTACATCACACTTTCTGCTAAAAATAATTCTTTACTTTAAAACGGAGTTAAATGTCACCGACTCATTCCTAGCTTTATGGTGTCCAAGAGGGAAAAACAGTCAATTTTACCATTGCATATATTGACTTTACTTTAGAGGCTTTTCTTGATTTGGATTGAAAATATGCCAAAATCATGGTTCCAGATACATCATTTTTCTTAGCCAGAAACTGTTCGTATGCAGTTTCATATATTTTTCTTGGAGTTGAACGTACTAAATTCGGTGACAATGAATTGACTTGTTCTCTTAGTTCTGGCAGAGTATTTTCAGAACTGTCGCTATTCAATTAACTTCATTCTCATTCAAAAATAATGGGACAGAAATACTCTACGAATATTTTATGCTTGACGTTCGTTGATTCGATAGATGTTGCTCCGTCGCCTAGCAATGGATAGTGTGTGTGTGGGTAATCAAATTTTGCCAGGTGAACTACTGATTTACCTTCACCCATGTAGCACATCATTTTTCAAGGAATCCGAGTTGGTTTCATTACCAATATAAGAATCAATATATGAAGTAATCTCACCTCTAAAATTTATATTATTTATTTATTTAGTGTATGGCCTTACATCACTACACAACAATACCATGATTAAGAATAACTAGAAGAAAAAATTAAATTATATACGATAACATATATGTAATCTTCAATGATATAAATTTAAAAATATAGTTTCCAATATTGTTTTCACGTCTGCAAAAAAAGCCTTTTTTTATTTTCGTTGTTATCAGGAGTCTGCAGTTCTGGATATGAACTACTTCTTAAGTAGATCTCACACCTTCACACCTTGTTTCAATGAATTTTCATCATGATAGTGATCAAGTGAAAAAAAAAACGAAAAAGACAAATTCTTTTTTTTGTCTACAATGAACATTGACTTTTGCAACTATAGGGAAATGAGTCAAGTCCTTGAGTGAGTTCAGCATTTCCTAAACAATTTTTAAGAATTTCCACCATGAACCAAAAGAGACCCTTAGGCTTATTCGACTGGCCTACTAGTTTGACTAATTCATCCTGAATATTTATCCTGCGATTCCCGTGATGGCATTATTCCTGGAATTTTCCGGTACCAAGCAGTTTCATTTCATTAGAGTAAATTTGACTTGGTGATCTATAGATCTGTAAGTTATCTTGGATTCTGCTATTTGAGTTATGCGGTGTAGTATGTACTTGTCTGTTGGCAACTGTAAACTTTGAGTTCGATCATTGAGAGATATCTGTGCCACATCGTGATTTCGTTAACTGTTTTGATAAGTTTGAATACGATTTATCTGATCAGTTATTTGAGTTATGACTGAATATAATTGGATGAAGCTACATTTCAGAATAGGACGAGCAGCAGAAACCAATGTTTTGAATCAATTTTTTACATATTGTCTTTGGAAGGAGAAATACTTGGAGCTAAATGATAACCAGCTGATGTAACTTGAATAGTCGAAATTGTGTAATCAAATCATACACAAGGTCGGAGGATGACGAGTATGAGTCTGTCAAAGTCCTGTACATCATCCAGGTCATGGTTGCGCGACATGTTGTTTGACCCTAGACGAATTCACCAACCATCTCCATCCTAATGATGAAAAGGTTCTTTGAAGATGTTCATTTCAGATTGAAATCAAAGCTGTGTTTCATAAATAAATTCCATATTGGGCTTTTCATCGTGAAATATGAAGTTCAAGTTGATGTGGACTTCAAATGGAATTTCAGATTGATATTTTGTGAAAAACGGTACATTCGGGTGATGGTGTATTCATGATATTTCACAATTTAAGGGTGTCCCTTGAATGATTCAATAGGAAGGAAAGAAAGGTCGTGAAATATGAACACAGATTTAAATTTTCCATGTGGCGTCGCTCGATGTGATGCGATACAAGAAGGCTCTTTCAATTATTTTCATGAGAATACTTCCTTTTGAAAGATTTGTAATGGTAATGAATTGAAGCTGTATTGGTTTATTTTGAAATTGAATTGAAAAAAGTGTGATAAAATTATTGAGCTTTTCCTTGGCTAATTTTCAGAAGCTAGTCTGACTCCTTTCATCAAGCTTTTTTAAAAATCCGTACCAAGATGAGCATTTTTGGTTTAGTTGTGTCAAAATGTGACACTGACATGACTGTTTCATTAATATATCAAGAGGTGATTTTGACGCAACCTACTTCGGGTTGAATCTTTTCATTTCAACTTCTCTTTTCAGAAAAGGCATTCTATCTTTATCCAACGTACAAGTAACAATCTCTCCATTTCCGTTCAACAACATGCAAGTAGCCACTTTGAGGGCTAGGTTATTTATTTATTTATTTATTCATTTATTCGCCCTAACAGACCATAGGTCTAATTACAAGGATGACCTTATTAATTACAATTTAATATTTTCAAACAGAGAAATATATATATCTGTTTTTTGGGTTATCGTTGTGGTTTTGACCTCTGAAGGATATCTCACAACGTTTCGCAAGTCTCATTCCATCTTCTAGGTATGCTGATTTATCTCCAACTCGACTAATTAATTCGAGTCTACTTCTCATATATAGGGGTGATCATTGATGGTATCTTTGATCTGGGCCCCTCCCACTTTCTTCGTTGGTCCGCCTCATTTGTCATCGTGTCTGGGTAATTACGTGGTAAGGTCCGATATTGTTCCTCTGGTGTAATCGGCTTGTCTTTGTTTAGTGATATAATGGATTTCCACGTTCTAGGTAATCTTGGGCGTCGTCTCTCTTGTTCATCTACCGGTCGCTCAAAAATTCAAGAGAAGTTTTCATCCTTCTAATGTTTTTTGTTTTTGAAATTATGTATTCCTTCCCAATACGTGATTGAAGATGGAGGATTGTAACTTTTCCTTTCACTGATAGCCATCTCATCCTTGCGTACGTTGATCCGTCTATTGGTCTGGCCGATGTAGGACTTGTTGCAGTCTCGACATGGTACTTCGTAAACTCTACAATGAATTGGGAATTTTAGAGTTCCTGATGAAGAGCCAATAAAGACTCGAAAGCTTGAACAGAATAAAGAGTTCACTTTTTCCAATTCCTTGTTGACTGCACACCCAATTTTAAAGGATCCTTAACTAACAGTCGTAACCCTCACATTATATATATATATATATATATATATATATATATATATATATATATATATATATATAAAAAAAATATATGTCAGATATTGCCGGGGTCGACCCAAGTGTTATGATCCTTCAAAGACATTGCCACTAACTGTGTTATAACTTTTTTCCTTAAATTTGTATCCGTCCAATCTATGTCAATTATTACATTCAATTCATTTGCGAGACGTAACATACCTGCAAGCGGGGCACCTAGGGAACAGAAATTTTGTATGTGAAACATTGTATTTAATCTCGTCCTTCTAGCTGGAATGTGAAAATTAACCAACAATAATAAATGAGGTGAGCTTATTCTATTATTAATGTGCCGGTAGAGGAATGATATTTCACATATTTTGCGCCTATTTTGTAGAGATAGTATCTGGAATTCATTCCTCAAATGAGATGTTCTCACTGAACGGTAGTCTGGCCATACGTGATATTTTTTGAAGTAAAGATATCTCGAAAATTTATTCTGAATTTTTTCCAATTCATGTAATGTGGAGTGATACTCTCCGAACCATATATTTGATCCGAATTCCAATTTACTTCTAACCAATGTATAGTACAGTAGCTTGATCGAATGGTTATTCTTGAAATTTCTAGTTTGTCTGATAATAAATCCTAACATTTTATCTGCATTTCTTGTAATATTCCTTATATGAGTCTTAAATGATAATGTATCATTATATGTAATTCCTAGGTCTCTTATTTCTAACTTTCTTTCAAGAGGTATCCTATTCAGTTCATAATTGAAGAGAATAGGGCCCCTTTTGCGCGTAATCGACATTACTGAACATTTATCAATATTAAAAAATAATTCTCACAACTCCATTCATATACCCTGTCCAGATCTTTTTGTAACATCACATTATCCCTCACTGTTTGCACTTGTTTATAAATTTTTAGGTCATCGGCAAACATCAGACATTTTGGAAATTTCAGTACTGCTGGCAAATCATTTATAAAAAAAACAAAAACAAGGGGACCCAAATTTGATCCTTGTGGGACTCCAGAAGTAATTTCAAACTTTCTTGAATATGAACCATGATATTTAACATATGAATCTCTGTTTTCCAGATAACTTTTGAACAATTTGAGAGTATTTTCAGTTAATTTATAATGACTCATCTTCAACAATGAGATATCATGGTCTACTTTATCGAATGCTTTTTGGAAGTCTGTATAGATAGTATTCAGTTGAGATTTGTTTTCAAGTATCTCGTATGCTTTGTGAGTGAAAGTTAACAAGTTTGACTCAATAAATTTATTTCTTACAAAACCGTTTTGCTCTGCCCTGATATACTTTTCGACAAACTGATATAGTCTGTTGTATATGTTACCGGCAAAGTGTAAAATCAGGCATTATATAGAATGCCTAGGCATTCTATACATTGCCAGAAGTAAGCAGGCAAAGTGTGAAATTTTAAACATTTCATACTTTGCCTAGGCATTCTATAGAATGCCTGCTGGAGTTCAGGCAGAGTTAAAAATCTGTCTGTTCCATTGTGAAACAAACTCATTTCTTGACAATTGTACAAACTTTGCCTAGGCATTGTGTATAATGCCTAGGCATTATATAGAATGTCGAAAGTTTTGCAGGCAAAGTATAAAATGAACAACATTGTTAAAAATTGTTTATTGCAAATAACACACATGAAATGTATCAAACATAGGATCTGAAAATCCTCATATTTTACTAGAGTAAAATTTAAAAGTGAAACATTATTTTAAGAAATTACTTGTTACAGCAGGGAAGGGAACTATAGTTAGGTTAGGTTAGGTTAACCTTAACTTGAAAACAATTGAACAGACAGATTTTTAACCTAACCTAACCTAACCTAACCTAACCCAACCTAACCCAACCTAACCTAACCTAACCTAACCATAGTTCTCTTTCCTGCTGTAACAAGTAATTTCTTAAATCAATGTTTCACTTTTAAATTTTACTCTAGTAAAATATGAGGATTTTCAGATCCTATGTTTAATACATTTCATGTTTGTTATTTGCAATGAACAATTTTTAACAATGTTGTTCATTTTATACTTTGCCTGCAAAACTTTCGACATTCTACACATGACATCATACACAATGCCTAGGCAAAGTTTGTAAAATTGTTAAGAAATGAGTTTATTTCATACTTTGCCTGGATTCACTCGGCAATGTATAGAATGCCTAGGCATTTTATACAATGCCTGAATTATACACATTGCCGGTAACATATACAATATGCTCAAATAATTCAGCTGGGGCATACATAATAGATATTGGCCTATAATTCTCAATATACGTTATGTCAAAAGCAACACTCTGTGGAACTATCGATCAGTTAGTCAGTGTTACACTTTGACACAACCAACCAAAAATTATAATTTCGACATGAAATTTCAAAAAATCTTGAAAAAGGAGGCAGACTAGCTTTCGAAACGTCGACAAGGAAAAGAATATCAATTTTTAATATATTTCATCAATTCAATTCCCCAATTCATCAAGGAATACGATGACAAAATCTTCAGCCAATTTTACTTCTTTATGCTATTGAAGGTACGCATCTGACAAATCGATTTTCTTGACCTAGAAAAAGATGCAATAAGGATTCAAAGCATAAAAAGAGATATGAAGAATTGCATTCATCAAATTCCTTGTTCGTGCGTTCGAAAATATATCGTTGAAACGTCAAGACTCCTGGAAGTTTGAAGGTGAATACAAGATATACATCAGGAACAGACGTATGGATGGTTCTTAATGATCAAAGCACATTCTCACTGCCGATGGAGATCACACAGTAGAATGGAGTGAAACTCAAATGATGGTAAGGAATAGCAGTAGAAGAAAACTTAAATGTAAGTTATTTGGATTCAATATGCTGTCTGAGGATACATACATCTCATTGAAATCAGTCCATGTAAATAGCATCTGCTACCTCCCCCTCCCCCAAAGACAAAATAATAGATTTTCGGAAACGAACCTAGAAGTGAAATATTTGGTAACAAGTTTTGAAAATGGAAAGAGATCTGTTTGCGGAAAAGTCAACAACGATACGTATTTCAACGAATATTACTCCTTGTTTTTTATATGAGAATTCGACTTATAAGAGATATTGCTGACTGATATATATTGTTTCATTTAGGAAGAACAGATTCCAATTAACGCTGCACTTTTTGGCGTAATTAGATTGAAAATATGCCCTTGTACTCATTTATAGATCCCAATATCAACTTCAATTTATCTAGATTGTGGTAGGTTGAGTTCCCAAATAAACTACGAAAATAATATCTTGGATCTATTATATTGAAGAAAGGTTGATGCAGAAGAAATTCAGTTTCTTCCTATATATGGTCGATTGCACCGCTGAAACTGACGGAACAGTACCAGAAGTTAAAAAAAACTTTTTTGTTGATCAGGTGGTTCCATGGCGGATGTTCAAACCCCAGTCTCCTGCATGATATATGGAGTTTCTGACCATAACACAAACGAGAACCACTCGCTAACATGCAAATATTGTTGTATGTATAATACAATTCAAAAACTGTTGCACATCGTCGATGACGATATGAAATCATCGCACTAGTAACAATCCATTGATGGATATGCTTTCAAACATTTATATTGGATTTCAAATTTGGTGGCTGCTATTCTTTGGTACTTGGTTGGCATCACTCTCGATTTTGCCGCAATCTGTTCGACTGATGTCATTTACCAATTTACAATTATCATTCAGAAGTGATAGTTCTGCGTTTAGGTCTTTTTGGTATTCAAAATTAGATAATTGTGATCAAGAACTGTGTATTCCGATGCTCCCATAGAATAATCTGTCTCAGGCTCTTCGAAAAAATGCCAAAAGAGTTGAAAACTATCGCTGCCAACAGTTGGTGACATTTTCGATTATTCATTGCAAAAGAGAGCGGGATAATGATGACTTCTCGCTTTCCTTAACGGCTGTTAGAGAGCTGAATTGAATACAATGTAGTAAATTAAACTTATAATCCACAGTCAGATGTTGCAGCAGATTTAAAATCAAGTAAGTAAAGTGTCAGTGCGATTTTTCGAAAGATTGAAGATAGCAACGCTCAAAAACCATCAAGAGTCTCAAAAATACTGTACTACTGGATATAGGCTTTATGCATGATAATATTTATACTATGTAAGACCACGGTAAGTATTTGCAGGTAATAAAATGAAAAATCTCGATTTTTCAAAAGAGTTTGGATGTAGCTATTCAAAATATATGAACTGAACCTTCGGAAATGTATATCACTCCAAGTTTCCTATCCGAAAACTAGGAAAAATCTTTTTCTTGGATAAGCTTCCATATTTCAATGAATGAGTCAAAAACAATTTTTGAGGACTTTTGTATAAAGTATATAATTTTTAACATTCTATTGCAAAGCGCTTTCGACTTTCGTCATCTTCAGTGTAAGTAATTACTTGAAAAGAGAATGTGAGAATTTGAAATTCGAGGTTATGAAAATTTGGAAATTGATTGAGTACTTACTCGTCAGGAGACAGGAAGTATCGGCCACATGAGAAAAGTATAACAGTATAACAGTGGAAGTTGATTTATGTAATAGCTTATTTCGGTTTGTAACCAGCAAAAAGCATTTCAAATTTTCACAAACATTTCTTTTCAATCTACTTCACTACTTCCAGGCGAGCACTGAAGATGACACCAGTCGAAAGCGCTTCGCAATAGTATGTTAAAAATTATACACTTCATACAAGAGTCCTCGATTTATTCATTACCAAGAAGTGTATTCAGATTCCCAAATTCATTCAAAAAATTTTTGACTTTCCTTCTCTGATAGTCAACACATCACTTCCATTTAGGTAGGTATAATATATCTAAAAACCCACAATTCTATAACAATCTGGCTACAGTGTACTTCAAAATTCATTCACGCCCATGATGACGTGCAACATTTTTCATAGAAGCATCGCTCTGTACATCATTCATGTTGGCTCATTTGACCACCTGGAAAGTGTTGTGTTGCTTGTAATCTATTTCAAAGATACGTCAAAGAAGAACATGAAAATGGAAACTGGATCATAAAATAAATATCTGAGCTCAATAACGATTGAAAAGCATATCATTGAATTTCATGGCGGAAGAAACAGTCACTCCCCACCCCTCAACTTCCCCTCCCATTCCACTTCCCCTCCCATTCCACTTCATACTCACAATATATCTCTATGGTCGTGGTGGCCGACACCGGTTGGCTGATGTTGTTGTTGGACGCCTGACACGTGAAAGCAGCGTGTTGATCGGACCTTTGCAGTCCACGGACTATCAGCTTGTTGGCTCGAACATTCTGGAAGCCGGATTGGGTTTCCGTGGATTCGATGAGTCTGCCCTCCCGCCACCACTTGATCACTGGCTCCGGTTTGCCTGCAACAAAGTAACGGTTTTATATTGTTGGTGATGTGTTTCCAGGAAGTGGATATAGGGTGTCGTGTTGCAGAGCGAGATTCTTCATGAGTTTTATGTTATAATGGGATAAATTGGGGATTATCATCATACAGAGATTGCGGAAATGATTAATACAATTTATGATTCTGGATCGGAATAGATCTTAGGGAGAACCTAGGTCAGATCATTTTCACTATTTTTACATTCTCTAGGCACTCGTATGAATGATAACGGAAGGCCCATCCCTTTTCGCATGCTTCTTGTTAATTGTTGGAATATTGATCACAATAATATAATATTTTTTCATATACAAATTCAGACGAATGTGTGAAATGTTCAAAAAACACTGCGTGAATCAAGGGACAGGAACGAATTATAAGAATAAAATAAAAAAATTATTTACCATATTTACCATAATAACATGAAATAATTTACAATATATGTTTAATGAAACGTACAATAAATAATGAAACAGATTCCCTTAAGAATGAAAATTCTTGTGTGGGATAAATATTACACAGAAAAACTAGGAAAGAAAACAGAATAGAAATACGTACACTATTCAAATTGTATAAGTCGTATTCGATATTAAAATCAGTGTTTGATATTTCGGTTTCTGTCTCTTTCTCGGAAGTAGAGATCAATGTCGAAATATGAAAATTGGGTGACAAATATGGGCAAGGTATATATTGCATTGTTGGTGTGTTGATCAGAATACAGGCAAAAGTGTAAGATACGTGTGACAGGGTTTTTTTTTTTGGGGGGGGGGGTTTACGTGACTTGAATGAAACTCATATGCGCACACACACTCACATATACACATATATACATATATATACATATAAAAACAGCCAACCCTCGATAGCAAGATACCTACATTATATTTCAACATATCTAGACAAGCATGGCGATAACAATGAATATAGAAAATATACAACATAATTCAGGCCACCGCTTAGACCACTTAGATCCCAAACAGAAGGTCACACAGACCAGTGTAAGATGGACCACTTAGATCCCAAGCAGAAGGTCACACAGACCAGGGTAAGATGGACCACTTAGATCCCAAGCAGAAGGTCACACAGACCAGGGTAAGATGGACCACTTAGATCCCAAGCAGAAGGTCACACAGACCAGGGTAAGATGGACCACTTAGATCCCAAGCAGAAGGTCACACAGACCAGGGTAAGATGGACCACTTAGATCCCAAGCAGAAGGTCACACAGACCAGGGTAAGATGGACCACTTAGATCCCAAGCAGAAGGTCACACAGACCAGGGTAAGATGGACCACTTAGATCCCAAGCAGAAGGTCACACAGACCAGGGTAAGATGGACCACTTAGATCCCAAGCAGAAGGTCACACAGACCAGGGTAAGAAGGACCACTTAAGCTTTAACTTACTTCGGATACAGCAAAGCAAAACAATGTGGTAATAATAGAATACCTATAAATTGCTTCCACAAAGTAGCTTCGAATGAAAATCTCTAGAGCTCATGGTATACAAAAGAACCACTCCTACCTTGAATAAATGCCAACACCACAATACAATAATCACAACTATTCACCCACAATAATTTTAAAACTAGAGACCCACTGTCCCGTACGAACGTTAGAACTATACTGGTAGTTTTCATCTATCGGGATGTATGACACAGCGGTTGGTCATCTCGCCATAACCCTTGAGTCATCCCCAGCACAGGCAGGTATTTCGAATATTCGAATCTAACATACGAGAGGTAGAGAAAGCAGTAGTTATTTTATGAAAGGATGTTCTACGTGGTTATGCAATTCTTCTCGAGGGATAGATGCTATATGATTTTTTAGTTCATGCTCGAAGCGTGAGTGACTTTAAATATCTGTTAGCTGTGGGGGAAGGAGGTTATAGAGTTTCGGTCCAAAATATTTGAAATCTTTTTGCCCAATGCTTTTAAATGTTTGAGGAGGTAAGTAAGTATTGTGTTTTTTTCTTGTGTGATAATGATGTTCGTTTGTTTTTAGGTCACTTCTATGTTTATGTTGTTCAATGTTTGAAAATAAAAAAAAGAGCTGGCGAGGGTCGAAAAGTTTCAGTTCTTGAAATAGAAGGTTTGAGGAATATGTTCTGGGCTTGTTGAAAAGAATTTTCAAAATCTTTTGTTGTACAATTATTAGATTTGATATACTTGTTTTGCCTACTATTCCCCAAACTACTATTCCATAAGTCAGATGGGGCTGAACAAGCGCTTTGGTAGACACATTTCATCCAATGCATGTTCGATATTGATTTTAGATTTTTTGGTTTATATATCAGAAAATTCAGTTTTTTTATCAGATAGGCGACGTGTTCTTTCCATCTGAGGTGACTGTCAATTATAACTCCAAGATATTTGAAGCTGTTCACAGACTCAATCGAAAAGTCATCTGTGACTCGTAGGGTACGATAATTGGGCAGCGTTGTCTTATTAGTTGAAATAGAAAGGAAAAAAGATTTGTTGGCATCAATGTTAGCAATCCACTCTAAAACCATGATTTAACAATTTTCAGGTCTTTTTTAACAGTGATTTTTAAAGTTGTCCAATTTTCAGCTGAATAAAAGATGGCTGTGTCGTCTGCATATGTGATTATATTACCATTCGTGTTGAGAGTAAAGAGATCATTCAAATATATATTGAAAAGAATGGGACCAAGGACTGTTTCTTGCAGGACGCCATACTCCACTGATCCTGGCTCACTGCAGAGGTTATGAATTTCAACTGACTGTTGTCTACCTGTGAGGTAAGACTCGAGCAGGTCCAAGCTTTTACCCCTGATACCGATATTCTGCAGGGACTCAAGTAGTAGAGGATGGCTGACCGTGTCGAATGCTTTTGACAGGTGGAGGAATAAACACAATGCAGGACGACTTCTGTCTAATGCTGATCTCATTTCACTGGTTAGTGTTAGAATTGCATTCTGATTGGCACCCTCCCTCTGAATCCAAATTGTTTTCTTGAGATCAATTTGTATTTATAACTTTTTCTATTGGGTAATTTGGAGAAAAAGGTGTATGAAACTGAACCTGCTTCAATATTGAAAATACAGCAGAGAATATTGAATATTTGTAGAAATATCAACGTTGCTGTGTTCGAAAATGTTCTACGTGAAATATCGAATAGGCTGTTCTTCTGTCAAGACGTTTAAGGCAGCCATTTCAAGCATCTTCTGAACTAAACTCAGCTCATTTCCCCAATGTATGATGTAAAAACGTCCATATTATGTGTAGGCAATAATTGAATGTACCGCCATTTCGTAGTAGGCAGTTGAAGATATTGATTTCATATTCTAGGATTGTAAAGTATTCGTTGGGACTTCAAAATGATGTATCCCAAGTCCCCTTTCATACCCTGTTTAATATTGTCAGGAATACATTGTTGGGAATTTTCCCCCTTTTTTTATCGCTATATTTGTTGATAGTCAGATTAGACAAGAAGTACCAGATAACCTTTCGAAAAATTTTAATATTAAAATTTTGATAATTCCACACAATATGCAATCGCCAGGATTCCCATACATGATAGAAAATGACTAAGATACATGTTTGAGCAAAATGAGTCATCAAGTACGCAACACATTCCTTCTCCTTATGATAATCTCGTCTCCAGAGACACGCTCTAATTAGAGAATAATACAGCCTCCAGATGAATCTCTGAACCGTGCATATGTAAACAAGCGAATTTGATTACTATTAATACGGTACGAGGCGCTGGGAACAGAGGAGGATGCGCTGATAGCGTATGCAAAGAAGGTACTGGAATAACAGTATTTCGTTGTCTACCTACACGGCTCTATTTGCGAGAAACTTTGTTTCGGAGCTTTCCCAAGCTTGTCAACTAACAACCAAACATCAACGTCGCATAATTTGTTTTCAGAACGATGAAGTAACGTTGTTGTTGGGGAAATAGGCCTATCTGGTGGAAAAAATGTATAAACCAGGAAATAGTACGCTGGTAAAATAATTCAATAAGATTTTACCACACTCCATCAAATGATATCGATTGGTTTATTGAGTATCAAGGAGTCTGAGCACATATCACCGATCGAAAATATTTGTTTTCCGCAAAACGTTAGTAAAATTTGACATTCTAGGAATCTATTGCGATAGAAAGTATGCTCATCAAAATATAATGAAACTGGATTTTTTATATGAACTGCCCATACTTTACAAGCCATTGCAAATTGACAAAAGAGTGGATTTCGTCCACATCCAATTGAAACACCACTATTCAGAGTGGCCGATCACATCCGATTCGAAACCAACGCACCTCTGGAAGTATTGGATCTACCTCTTCTATCCGTTTATTTTGCACTGTTTCACTCACATTTGATCTATGGAATCCTTCAATGGGGAAATTCCCCATATGCAATGAGAGCTTTTCGAATTCAAAAACGTGCTGTGAGAATAATGGTTGGTGTAGCATACAATTCTCCATGCAGAGAATTATCCAAACATTTCAAAATAATCTGTCTTCCTTTTATATATATATATATATATATATATATATATCTATATAGAAATTCATGAAAGTAAAGCTGAACTAAGCCAGAACCTCAATTTCCACAACTATAGTACTAAGGACGCTGATCATCAGAGACCTCCTAGGTACAAACTTGTAATGACAGAACGCAATTCTCTTAATTTGAATTTTTATAATAAATTACCCAGTAACTGGAAAAATTTGAATTTTCTGTCCTTCAAAAATATTGTAAAAAATCACTTAGTAAATAACAATCACTACTCGGTCGAAGAATTTTGAAATAATGCTATTAGTGACTCTCAGTTATAGCACTGACCATTTCTCATCCAGACAGTTCCGTTCAGACATGTAGTTTTTAATTTGTAAAAGTAGACCTGAACAATTACTTTGTGTGGTATTTTTTTATTTCTGTTACCATGTGATAATGTTGTTTACATGCATATTTATGGTGCCCAATGCTCGTGATATTTGTTAATTATATATTTATTAATGTTTATTGTACGTAAAAATTATTTTTTGTGATATTGTTGCCCTGCACAATAAGGTGCACAATATGATGTATATTTCATGTACAACTTCCACATGAGAAATTCTTTCTCACAACCCATTGTGACTTGCTACAAATGTATTTATACATAGTGGTTAAATAAATGAATTGAATTGAATACCTACGCAAGGCACAACACATCCACTTCTACATTATTTTTTCAATAATGTTTGTCGGTATTGATTTTCGACGTTTCGCCAACATCTCAGTTGGCATTTTCGAGAATGTTACCGCTTCTACTTGGAGCTGGTAACTGTTTTTTGAGAAACTTCTGCCAGTTCTTAAATATGACATTATTTGTCAGCAATGAAGTTATGCCTTTACCATGGCTTTCTATTTTCAAATCAATTTTGGTAATCCATAAAACGAAACACGAATTCGCTTCACATTCCGAGTTCATAATCATAATACTCGATATCATGACCATCTTGAGAAGTCCCGTTTCAGACTCAACAGTTCTCAAAGATGCTTCCTGAATATAGAGGTGTAAAATAATTTTTCAGGAAAAAGAAAACTTCTCCACTCTCTCCAAATGCTCAGGCAGACATATCTTCTGTGATGATTATAAATATTTTTTCATTATATATTTTTATACTTATTCTCACATAAATGCAAAATTTCATTTCAGGTGACGCCTTTTTATTCTTGCGCCTCGACTTTGCAATATTCACAAGAATCCAGGAATGTTCAGCTTTTCCTACCTGGTACCTGGACGACTACAATTATATTGTCTGAGATTGGTAGTTCTCTGTGTTTGTGATGGTAATAGCATTTCTTTTGTACGATCTTGGCATTTTTTCTTGATCAAAATGGATTGATATCAAGCTGATAACTTAGAAGTGAATGTGACATTTATAGATCCGTTCCACCATTTTCGCCTCCAAATTGCATCTATTATCAAAAATCAAGGTGACATCATAGACGATTCCATGACATCTTTATCTTCGTTGACGAACATAATAAGTTGTTTAATTAATTATCAATATATTATGCAACGATCATGTAATGATCACTGACATTATCAATACACGAGCATCATCCGGGGTATGAAATGAGCCAAAGGCGAGTTTCCTATGGTTTATGCGAGTGTATTGACGAACATCACATGAGAGTTGCATACGCTATTTTTTCTTCACCCGATAAATGACGGAAAACAATGAACATCAAATTCATATTTGTATTGCGGGTCCCAGTGATCTTGAAGTTGAAGAAATAATACCATTCATTTCATTATTGTCTCAATAGAGTTATTTTGTTCTGAACCGAATTTCCAATGTAGCTTTCCGCTACTAAATTGGATTTCCAACTGATTGAGAATCTGTATCGTGATGGATCTCATTATGAAACAGATAATGAGAATATAATCCCATTTCATAATGGGAGACCTGATTCATTGTGTGATAATAACTACAACTGTAACACAATGAAGTAATTGTTTTATCAGGTGAGGAAATGAAATTGGAGACATACAATGCACCTCATTGTTCTGTCAAGAATAGTTAAGATATAGCAGTTGTTAAACAGCCATGAAACAATTATTTTCCACATCTGTATAATAAACAGACAACCACCACGTAACACGTAATGCTCATGAGAACTGCATTATTCTAGGTGAGCTTGAAACCATTCAGTATATTCTAGTGAAATAAAATATATCCATTGTTCTCGCTCATTCAGTCTGTATTCTAATCCACTCCTCTGTCAACCTAGAGCTGATCATGGAATACTTCCAAAAAGCAACTGAAATTGAAAGAAACATCTTGTTTTTATCATACAGATCCACATGAAAAAGAAGCCCTGTAATGTTTAAAGAACACCGCGTGAATCAAAGGACAGGAGATACGAATTAACATTCACTTTAAATTTTCAAAGTTTGTAAACCACTAAAAAAAACTTCCTGGACAAGAATCACCAACTTTCCCTTTTCTAAATGAAACCAAAAAGTTTCAATGAATGTTTTGCTTCCGAAACCCATACATGAGAAACATATTCCAAGATAAGGCCGTATCTGGGCCTTGTAGATCACAAGAATTTGACGGAAAGTAAAGTATTTCTTTGTACAAAATAGAGAGCCAAGCTCCAGGGAAGCTACTTCAGCGATCACAAATCCTAGAATCGAGATACTTGACTTTTTAGGAATAGTTACTCCTGACATCTGAATACTAGATGAAGATGGATCGTTAACACTAATGCCGCTAATGTCTCTCTGAATTCTTGTTTCCCGTGCTGATTGTCATATTAGTAGAAGAGCTCAAGATGCTAAATCGGGATTTACTCGAGCGTCATAGAGACCTATTGGGTTGCGAAGCTTAGATGATAAAAAGAAAAAAAAAATATAATGTATACCTTTTCATCGGTGGGGGAAGCGACTATAGACTTTCAAAAATGTAAAAAATGGACATACTCGAGCGCGTCAGATATTGATATCATCTATGTCGTACATATTTTTGAAAATGTACGTATGTTAATTTAATTGTTGCCATTTTGGGGGTGGTCGTACGTGAGGGTTGAGAATGAATTCGAGCTCGTCAAATTTCCTGAGGAGATGTTAGGTGAACCTAAAAAAAGCTCTTATATGATAATCTGATGGTTTGGATGTGACGTAGACTCGCGGCCGTTATTAGAATGTGAAGAAGAGATTCTTCATTTTGAAATACACAAGCGCTTCAGATTAAGATATATATGGTTCATCAATTCAATTCAATTCAATTCAATTCAA
The DNA here is from genome assembly GCA_032362365.1 of Zygogramma bicolorata. Lineage (NCBI taxonomy): Eukaryota > Metazoa > Arthropoda > Insecta > Coleoptera > Chrysomelidae > Zygogramma > Zygogramma bicolorata. The sequence continues at coordinate 354,436 of JAVJAQ010000529.1, forward strand.
TTCAATTCATTCATTAACCATAGATCACAAAAGTGATATAGGAATCGTCAATTGAAAGTTGTAAAATTATACATACATAATATGGAAATAGAGTTCATACATACAATGTTATATTAAAATATACTTCACCTTTACGCCCTAGACGTTACAGTCTCATAATTTAACAATTATCTTGAGGGTTTCGCCTATTCTGCCAATTTGATTTTTTTTTATTTTTTTCGAATCATTGAACTTAACTGAAAATCTCAGGAAAAAGCATGCAAATAAAAGAAGTGTATGCTTTTTTAGTAGAATACTTGTATTTATAAGAGAATAATTATAAGCAATTGAAGTTTTAAAATTTTAAAACGTTGCATATTCCTTGTAAACAATATCATGCCACCAACGAGTCTGTGTGATCAACTGTCATGGCATCATGGCAACAGAAACCAGAGTGGGGACGGAGTGAGAGAGCAATAGATAGAGAAACAGTGAGAGAGAAATAGAAACATAGAAAGGGTAATACAGGCATCACGTAGCTGCACGCATTAAACTTCATCGATGAATTTTTATTATTTCGGCTTGTGGAAATCGTCAGACTATATATTTTTTGCAATCCTTGAATTATCCTTTTCAAAATAAAAATAAAATCAGCCACGATCGAGAATGTCGATATGACGTTTTTTTACAACTTTTCAGACCTCCTCCTTCTTTAGGTCACGCTCGAATTGTCAGATTAGTGGACTATACAGGTTTTAGTATGCAACCAACTTACCCTACCTTAATCTGACGCGCTCGAGAATTTCAGATGATAATTTCTTTTTACTAATCTGATCCTTCATCCTTGTAGGGCGTCCATATATATTTAGGGCTCATATATGGTAGAAGTACTCAACCGGGTACAAGGTATCCCCCTGTATATTAATCAACCGCGTTTTAGTATAACATTTCATTCTCAACTACATATTATATGAAGAGTGAAACCAACGGAATTCTGAGTTATCACACGTAAGGTATTGTCGAATAAAAATATCTTGGAATAAAAATAACCTCGCGCCAGTCGTCTTTGAGGGGTGAAATAAAGTGCCAGTCACCGTACACCGCCCGAATCTACCCTTATGTCTGCCAGGCCGTTTTGCATTCCAAAGAGAACGGAACGAAGTGCTCGTTCCACCCGTTTTATTTGTTTTTCTGTTCTCCGTTACATGTGAAGCCCGTTTTGCAAGACTTTTGAAGTCATTTATCTCCTTCTCTCGACTCGCGGCGTGTCGTTTTCCAATAAAAAACACATTCGATCCTTTCCTATTCAATCGAGGAATATTCTAATGGAAAAATAGTTGATGAATTGAATGGGGGCGGATTCTGTTAGTGGATCTTTCATCACGGGGTTGGATATTTGAATTCGCAGATGTTACGCATGAAATGGTTCCTTCACTTCCAGGATTTTCAAACATTTCCGATGCCTATACGATTAGGAGAAAGCTCTCTTGATAACAATGACATTATATCTGGAACTTTTTCGGCTGACGTTACGAAGATGGTTAACTGTGCTGAGACTAGATTTTGCATCATTTCGAGTAACGTGTTAGTCTCATTAGATGCTATACACATTACAGAGGTTGCGATGGAACTCTTTTTTGATCTCAGGGGCGTCATGATATTTGCTGCGTGGGTTTAGGCCGGTAAATGAAAAAATGCTGGTACTCGTTGCAGTTTTGTTTAATCGTTTTGGCGTTTGCGCTAAAAGGAGGAAGAATACATCAATTTTGTGCGAAATTATCGAAGATAGACTATTAATAAGTATAATTTTGTCAAGACAAAAAACACAGAAAAAAATATAACTTGGAGGCTTCAGAAATCAATAAAACATATTTGATTATACTAGTCTTACTTACCTTAAAGGAGGAAGACCAACCAATAACTTCGAAACATTAACAATGAATTTAAGTTAACAATATAAGGTTCTACCAAGTTCAGCTAGCCAGAGTCAATTTCTTGATAATACGCATCTCGGAAAGAAAAACCATTGGAATAAAAATTTCCACAAAAAACACAGTGGATCTCAAGTTCGAAATTCCCATTTCGGGTAGGTGGCGCCATCTGATAAATAGCGGCTGAATTACAAGTCCCCAGATGGTAAAAGATAAAAAGAAATCTAGGATATTTGTTATGAATATACGGTTGCCTAAATATGTTTTGTCATAAGGTGAATAATGTCAGTTTTTCTAACTGTATAGGAATCCTGCGTCTACTTTATGATGGATGCGGAGGGCAGAACAAAAACTGACATATTACTCATACTTCGGCTTTTAAGCTTCGTAATAAAGCACCAAAATCAATCAAATTAATCATCATAGTTTTTCCTGTGCGTGATCATAGTCAAGACATTCAAACGAGATATCCTGACAGATATTTTTTGTCAGTGAAGGTTTTACAACTCATTGAAACGAGGGAAAACACATCCTGAGCACCAAACTGAAATTTTTGCGCTTGTCGCGCGTTACCGAACACATCCACAATTTTTCTAGTAACACTTTACTGCAGTACTAAGGCGTTGCTTTGCGTTGATATGATATGAAAAGTTTTTGCTTCTCCTGAAAATTTGGGCATTCGGTACTCAACCACTTTTATTCCTAATGGTAATGGTTCGGACTTCCATTGTCTATATTATTAACTCCATTGAAACCTGGTGTCATCACCTGAAGACGATTGCAGATACCAGCAATCGAAACGTCGTGAGTACACTCAACTTGAAACTTGGTTTCAACATTTTTCCATAATTTTTCATTTAATTTCTCTATTTACATTATCTGACATTTTTCGATACCTCAATTATCTTGTCACAATATACTTTCATTTATTTCGTTATTTAAATTTTTTTGACTCATATTTATATATGATATCTCGATTTTTTGTAACAACAGTTATTTTCGTTGATCAATCAATCCCTAATTTCATTATTGACCAAAAATTTGATTTGATTTTCTCACTTGATTTGTATTTTCATCATTTCGTTCTTAGCAACAGGTTTCTATAGAATAGAATAGAATTTTAATCATCACTCGAAACTTTTACAATAGAATTGTGCAAGCTTATCGGACTAGTCACATAGGAAACTAAGGGTCTAACCCAGCATACATGATGGTGAAAAAAGATCTTAAATACACAATTTGAACAAACAGATTAAAAGAATTTTAAGTTACTAAAAATTCTTAAACTGAATAAAATGCCTTATTTACAAGAAATTCAAAGAAAACCACTTTCAAGTGTCTATGATTGTCAATTTCTCCAAATATACTGAGAACTTTATTATAGCATTCAATCCTCTGATATTCATGTGAACTTTGGACCTATTGAGAGTCTAGAAAAAGGTTGTTTGAAATGATCCCTGTGTCGAGTGCCATACTGGTGGATGTCACTATTTCTTAAGGTATGGCCGTTTTTCCTAAAATCGTCAACCAATGAAAAAATATATAATGAGGGAAGTGTGAGGATTTCCAAGTCAATGAATAGTTGCTTGCAATGAGAGGTCTCGCGGGCACCGACCATACACCTTATTATTCTTTTTTGCATGACAAATGCTTTGTCAATGTAAGAAGATGAGCCCCAAAATATTAGTCCATATGATAAAATAGATTGTACCAAACCATAATGTGCCAGTTTTAAGACTGTTGAGGTAACCGTTGATTTCACTTGTCTTACTAGAAAACAAGAAGTACTCAATTTACCCCTCATGTATTCAATGTGAGATTTTCAGCTCATTTTTTTATCAATTTTGAGCCCAAGCAATTTGAAGGAATCTGTTTCTTCAATTGACTTATGATTTATTTCAATAAGTAAGCTGTAATCCTCTGTTATGTTTTTTGGTATAAATGTCATAATAGAGTTGATAATATAGTTAATAATATAGACAATAGAAGATAGAATAGACAGACAATAGAAGTCCGAACCATTACCATTCAGCAAAGAACATTGTCGGATTTATAGATGAACTTCCAGGAAGAATCTCATTGAGACTAGTACCGAATTCGACAACCAGAGGGCGTATCCCTTTCCCGAAATCCCGCCAAGGTTATCCGTTCGCAGTGCATAAATCCTGGCCGAAGGAGCATTAATTTTATAGCCGCAGTAATGGTCCGATTTTCTAGAAGAGTCAGTGTGCCGAAAGAGCCGGACGTCGAGTCTTCTCCCGGTGAAATATGGTTTACGCCCCATTACGCCTCTCGTCGCTGTTTCGGCTTTTAATCCGAAAATCCAGCGTGTACTCTGGGTCTTATTCTGCCACCGCTACCGCCGCGGAACATCGTGTCCCGCTCCTCCCGGACTTATCCGGGGAAACAAGGCTGGAGACACGAATAACTTATGCCACTCTGGTGGGGCCTTCCACTTACCGTTACGCGACGCTGAAGACGGCCGATTGGGTCGAAATTAACTTTGATGTTTGTTACTTATTGGAAAAAATAATCGTTGCTGGTGAATATTCATTTGGATTCCTCAAATAACTATCATGTAAAAACCATCACATGAGAGTTGCATATACTATTTTTTCTACACCCCATGAATAATGAAAAACTATGAATATTTTTTTGAACTGAACACCATAACAGTGAAATTGTTATTAATGGTATCACCTTGGGTATTACCATGGATGTAGGAAAGGAGGGTATGCTTTATATACGAAAATTTAGGCTTTTTCTGATAACAGTTTTGAACGCTTCTAGATGCTTAAAAATGAGGTATGTAGTAGTAGGTACTTTCTGTTTTTTTTCGATCTAGAATAATTCATCTCATGTATAGAAAAAATAATAACTTCTTATCAACCATTTTCAAAAAATGCGAAGTGGCAATATTGCTTTTCGATTATTATTCGAATGATTAATTGTCAGAACTGACATTTTCAGATTAGTGTTGTTGATAAGAAATAAATGCATCGTTTTCTCTTCGATTTGTTCATTTAATTGAGTTATTCGGCATATTTTTGATTTTAACGCGTTTTATATCTATCTAGTTGTTAATTTCACCCCCAATAAAGTGTTTTGGTTGCAATGAGTACATCAATAAAAAAAATTCTTCAAGAGCGGCTAATAATGAAACATACCAGCAGTGTCTACTAGATATATTTGAGCTCACAGAGATGTTCACTGGGTAAAGCCTGGAAAATTGTAGTACACCAGTAGATATAGAATATATCTTCGACTACTGCTCAATATTTCTTAATGTATATTGCATTTCTGCTATTTTATTTTTCCACTTCAATTTGTATACCTACAAACATCCTACTACTATTGAGACAAATCATTGCCTAGTTCCGAAATGTAGCTTTTAATCGTGTGCTACTTTGTTGGGACCTTCTTTTTTAGGAAGGACAGAAGTCCCTTCAATAATTTTCGATCTGATATCAAGTGATCTAAAATTACAGTTTTCTACTACTACTCAGTTCCGAGATATTGCTTGCCTTATTGGTCGTGGAACAATATGTACTTATTATTTTATTGATATATTGCAATATTTCAATTATTTATTCATTTATTCAGGCCCATAAGGTATGTATGGATGAAAAACTGATAAAATATATAAGTAAATAATAAATACACTCAAATAATGTAACATTTGATGGTTGCATTTAGGGTTGTGAACAATACAGAACATTTTTGAAAGAATTAAGTTTTTTCGTAAAAATAAGTATGTCGACAACTCAAGTAGACACACAGTGTGATTCTTGTAATTGATTTTGTATGAAAAGTGCTCATAGATATTCCAATCAATATATATTGTTAAAGCATGATAATGTAATCTACATCTACTAGCTATGTAATAAATCGATGTATGTCTCTTCTAATTGATAAATCAATGCTACTCCTGTTGTTTTTCATCACTACGCTAGGAAAATACTGGATATTTTGAAGAACTTTCGAACTTATTGTGCTCTTTCTTGCTGCCCACTTATTGATCACCCACACCATCATTGACATCAAAAACTTTGAAAGCAAAAAGGGTTGTGTTACTGGTCACAGTGAAAAATCGCAACAGTTATCATTTCTGATAGCTGATTATACTAACACCGATCTCCAATTATACCCATACAAATAATGTTTGATTGCGCCCGCTATATATCAGTGCTATCAGCAACCGAAGAACTTTTGATATGTTCAAAACCTCGCCACAGATTTATTAACATTATGATAGTATAATTATCTTAGTTAAGCTTTCTATGAAAATTTGACACCTACTGGTTGCTATTGGTTGAAAGTCTGTATTGTAATGAAAAATCTGTATCATAATGGATCTCTCTCTGAAACGAGTTGAGAACATTTGAGTAAATTAATATCATACAGGTGTATAAAAAATAAAATGGAAGAGCGTACAGGTAAATATTTCATTAACTACATATGAAACTACTTTGTAGGCACATAGTTTCGATGACAAATTCAGTCCAATTCAATACCGATATCTCAGTTATATGCACTTATTTCATTCAATGATAATAACAGATGTCAATTGAGAGAATTATCGAAAACCACCACAGCACAAAGTAATGACTCTCCAATAGTAAAAAAAAATTCAGTCTTACTTCTCAGCAGGCGATAATCAAGACAGATATTTTTTTCTGTTTCGAACCTATCTTAGTGATGGAATATCACTGTAGGGTGAATCATCAGTAGATATACCATTTCCAACAACAAAAAAAAAGCTATCAGAACTATTGACTATTTTGGATATGATTTCTTGTTACTCACATAATATTGTTTAACATTCCCTAGCATACTTCCATGAAAATTTTCATAAAATCTCATTCATGCCATCAAATTGTGAACTGGAAGTGGACTACAGTATATCATTAAAAAGGTACCTATATACCGAAACATAATTTCCAAAAAAAAAATTAAAGAATCCATTTGAATTATGAAAATTGGATGCGCTCATATGGTTTGACACTCAAATATTCGTTGGCTACGATAATATAAATCCACGTCATTGTTTTGTCGATAAAAATCTGTGTATATCCATTTCCTTTCAAAACTGATTTTAAAAAACTACCACAAAACATTCATCTACAACGAAGGAATGGGTTTCAAATAGTACTCATCACTTGTATTATAGGACTCATTTTCAGTGATGTACAATCTGATCCATCGTCTAGCTTGAATTTCTAAATGGAACATCCATTCAATAGGTATTCCAATGTTCGAAACCCATCGTTACTCTGCATAATTGACCGACACTCGTTCCTATGCACTCGCCTTTCACAATACCAACTTTTCACTACAATTATGACCATTAGGTTCACCAGGATGGAATAACCATAATGAAATCCTGGAGGTATTTTAAATCGCATACTCTGTCGGCTTCCACCTCACCCCTATTCGTAATACACCACTCAGCGCCAACCATAATTGTGGTAATGCCAATTATCAGCTATTGGGGCTGTACGTTGGTCGGAAAATAGTTGAGAGTTGTAAAATTTCGATATGGAATTCGCTATGGGGAGCCCTCGATGAGCTTTGAAGTCGAGCACCAGCTGGTTTTCTGTTTATAATCGCAATCGCATGTAGAGGGTGATTCACAGTCAGTTTTTCAGACGAAATACCCAGTACTCCCAAAATGGACGGACAAAAGGCAATTCAGAAAACCAAAAGATTAGTATTGCGAAACAAAGCAAATAATGAAAGATTAAAATCATCCGTGTGTTTGTGGATCTCTATTGCCTCCCGTATCAATCGACTATGGAATCTCTGGTTGGGGGCAATGAGTTTCGCGCTTTCAAATAGAATCCTGTGGTGTTCCTCACTGATTGCGTGTTCCGCCACAGCTGACTTTTCAGTTTGCCTCAGCCTGTAGTTTCTTTCATGCTCCTTGAGCCTTGATCCCATGGATCTTCTGGTGGTACCGATGTATACCTTCCCACAGGTGCACGGTATGCGATAAACCCTTGCTGCTGACAGTGGGTGTCTTTTGTCTTTAGCCGACGTGAGACTCTGTTGTATCTTCCTGGTTGGTTTCAAAACCGTTTTCATCCTGTGTTTCCCCATAAGTTTTTCAATTCGCTCTATGACCATCGGAATATATGGTAGATGAGCGTGTGCAACTATCTGAGCATCCTCCCTGTTTGGAACCGAGGAACTGTTCAGTTTCATGGCCCTGTTGCTCTCGGGTACACTGTATCCATTCGATCTCAAGGTCACTTGAAGATCTCCCAGATATTTCTGCAGCTGCTCTGGTTCACATATTTTCCGAGCAAAAAAAATCAATGAAACGACGGCATACGAACCCGAACCAAAGTAGTGCTACTGAAAACCTCGGCCGCGAAAACCTCAACCATTTTGTTATTCATTCATAGCTTTACCTAGAGTTCATTTAAACACAATCAATTTCGAATTGAATCTCCCCTACTCAAGTTTCCTTTCCAGAAGTGGCATTCAGTTTTGATCCACACTCAAGTGTGATGTGTCGAAATCAATTGTAGATATAGCTCTGGATGAATAAGTCGTGCCAGTGTCACATTTTGACACTACGTACCAGAAACTGAAATTCTATTGAAACTTTTTCAAATTAGGCTTGAAAAAGGAGTCAGAATAGCTCCCGCAACGTCGCCAAAGGAAAGTATATCCATTTCATCAATAAATGATTTCATTTGATCTTCAAATTCATAAAAAAAAAAACGTAACTGAGGAAAGAGTCACTCAATTTTACATCTTTTCGAAATTGCAGCTACGTCGGGGCAAATATATATATATTTGCCTTAAAAAACAGACATAATAGGAAGCTTTCCCTTCTATTCCTAGGGGAAAGAAAACCCAAAAAATGGAATCAAGAACATGTTCACCTCCTCAACAAATATTCAAAGAATATTTGCGGTATGAAACTTCACAAGTAGAATCTCGACTTGATAGCCCACATTATAAGCGAACTAGTTTCTCTGGAATCAATATATTACACTGTATATAAACCGTACTTTATTGTGTAACAGGTCACGGTACTTATCAATCATATCATATCAGAAAACCAGGCGAAGATTAGTTATATATCGTTATTGACATCATAACTATTCATACAATGAGAGTAGCAGTATTCGCTCGAAACTTAACACCAAACATGTTCCCTTCATTGGGAATAATTACCCTTCTATTTCTACCTGACGATATGCAGGATTATTTCACAAACCTGTAGTTAGGAATTTGGATATTTTTTTTAGGGAGAAGTTTGATTCGGAGAAGAGGAAGCCAAGAAATGATTCATAATAAACCTATGAACTGATGGAGTGATGCATTCTTATGAACTTTTACATATCACATCCTGATGAATAGCAATAGGGCCACTCTACCTAAAACTAGCAAGTTTACGATAACGTGATAGTTCATTCAACAATCAACAGCCAACTTTTCCAGAATACTAAAAATCTCAGATGGTTCAGAAGAACAAGTAAATATTAGTTAATATCTATCACCTCATCACAAGTAATTATACGAAGAGGCACGTGAATTATGCCATCATGATGAATTCCAATACTGATGGCTGCTGGATATCTACTATGAGGATCTTTGTCGAGCAAGATTATGCGCGCAGAGCAGTCCATATTGTAGATCAAGTGACCCTTCTGCAACTTTAGCTATCTGACATAACACTCTACTGTAGATGACAGCCCCATGTTCAATCTCACACTATTAAAATCACGTTATATAAATACAACTGTATTGGCCACCAAAGCCGAAATAGTAGTTTGTATAACAAAAAAGGATATGGTGGCGCCATAACGCACAGAGACGAAGTTTGTAGTTATTCTCTATATGACTGTTTCTTTTTTTCTACATTGGAAGGTGTAAAATCGATCTTCAATCTTCAAAACTGATATTTTTCGTTTTTGAAAAATTTTGCCGATATAAAGAGCCGTTTCTGAAATATTGATTCAAAAGCTGATCACGAAATCACAAACTAAGACTTGAGAATAGAAAATGTGCCGATCAATATGCCTGTCAATTCCACGCTGAAAACATTCCACACATTCTTCATTAAACGATGTGATTGAAACCTTTTGTGTAAAAGTTGAAAACTTTTCCCAGAGATAACCCAGAGCTAGATGATAATTAGAAAATGTAAGTTTAGGGAAACACTGTCTCGGTAGTGTAGTGGTTAGCATATCTGCCTATCAAGCAGAAGGCCAGGGTTCGAATCCTCGCCGGGCCACCGTGCTGGGTAATCGCACTTTAAAATGTAAGGCCTTGTTGATCCATTGCTCGCACAAGTTTCGACTTCTGAGGGTTGACGTCCGTCAGCTGGTTAACGGAAACGAACAATTTTAGAACAATTTTTGGAATTTTGTAATTCTTCGACTTTTCAAAAAGATGAGAGAAAACGGAAAGTTTATAGTAATCCCATATGAACCTCAATACCCTAGAGGATTCCAACAGATATTTGACTAAGTAAATCTGAAAGTTGCATATTGAACTTCTTACAAATTACAACAGCTCCGTGGTAAACCAAAGGATAAACTCAGAGAAGTCGGGAATTTACGATATCAGTTGTCAAGATTGCAACAAAAAGTACATTGGCCAGAGCCGACGAGCTATTAAAAACCGTGTCAAAGAGCATTTTGCATACATAAAATACCGTTGGGTAGAAAAATCTAGTGTCGCCCAACCCTCTCTAGACAATGACCACAAAATTGGTGAAAGCAATCTGAAACTGATCAAGCATGTACATGACATAAGACTACTCGATGCATGTGAGAGTCTCGAAATAGCAAGATGTAAAAACCGCATGGATGGTGACAAGGGACTTATTCCTTTCAGCCCACTTTTCAATTTTTTGTTGAGAAAGTAATCAGAATAATCAACACTAACAGATGAAGGAACTTGCAGGTAGTGAGTTCATTATCGAGAAATTAATTGAAATAATTAACAGTAACAAACAAAGTCCATATCGGACCAAAAACTTTAGGTATATAAAGAACTAACCCTAACTATAGATTCAGTATCGATTTTCTTCTCCTGAAGATGCTAACCTTGTTAGCGAAGCGCGCGTTGAGTGCAAAAAGATTTCTAGGAAAAGTTCTCAACATTTTTTATTATCCACATGTACATGCCGGCCTTCAGCAATGGTAATTTTTTTTGATAGCTTTTCTTTGAATTACCAGTGATGATATATCAAGCCAAGTCTCTTTCGAACGATATTAAAAAAAACGAACTCTCAATGAATTGTTTAGCTTCGCAAATGTAAAACTGCTTGTATATTATAATGAACTAATAGACCAGGAGGTGGTGACAGGTGACGTTCTCCCATTTTACACTGCATGCCGTTATGAGACTTGATAATTAACCCTGAAATATGAAAAATAGACAGTTTCCTGGCAGCCGAGCATGTGCACTTCACATGGAAAAGCGCTTTTCTTCTTTGATGAATTTTTGTGTTTCCATTTATTATTTCAGCTTGAAATGATATTCACTAATACAATATAAAGCGGCGTGCAAAAAATAGTCTCATAATTTCTCAAATGATTGCTTGAATTAAAAAAATCATGTTCATTCAATTTTTTCACAATATATCAATGAAATCCACAACGGCATGCGAATCAAAAACACGAAAATTCCCCACAAAAGGAAAAGCATGAAGTGCACATGCTCGGCTGCCACAAACCTGCCTGTTTTTCATATTTTAGTATTACTTATCGAGCCTTAAAAAGGTATGCAGTGTAAAATGTATAATGGAACTATAACTATTCGTGAATGCCAACCGTTAAGGCTATCAGCATTCGAATGATAGTTTGTTCATTTCATTTTATAGCGTTTTTGTGGAACTGTGATGAAACTACTGTGGAACATGAATTGTAGTAAATTCTCGACTTCCACTGATGATTTTAATACCAGCTATCAATGTTCTATCTTCAAAAACATCGACTTTTTCTTTATGTATATGATTGGAATCATTCAACTTGAGCCATCTTTGATAATGTATGACATTAAGCTCCAGAATGAATCGAACCATCACTGTTACATAATCTCCTCGTAAGAATAATCTCTTGAAGTGTTTCGCTTGCTGTTAACAAACTCGGATCGGAACTTGTTTGCTGTTTCGCAAGTGAAACTTCAACAGTTGTGTTCTGATTGTCACTTTATAATGCACAAAGGTTCATTGAAGTTTCCTTCAGCGAGCTGTCTGGCGGAGTTCCATAGTTTTCGAAACTATGGAGTTGAAGAGCTTTCCCTACATCTTCTGGAGTGGAAGGAATTATTTTCTGTAACAACTAGACATGGTTTTGTAGGAGAGCGTTGGTTGCATACGTTTTTCTAATGTTCATGAAGTGAAAATCCAGTACATATTCGAAGGAAACCGATTAATATATATTCTCCAGTCTACATAGCAGCGTCATGAAAGTTTCGATGTGTTAGCGGAAAAACACTCTATGTTTTTTTTTGGGAATATAAATTTGGATAATCAAGATGATAATTCTCGATAGACCAGCCAACTGCAATGATATTGTTACGTTTTTTTTTTGGATTCTGAGATTGATGACACTCTGTATATTCATTCAATCGAAAAATTCGGGGAAACAATAGCTGTTGCACTCGATATTTGGAAAGCGTTTGATCTAGTTTGGCATCGGGGTCTCCTTTCTAAACATCCGTCTTATGGTTTGCCTCTTCAATTGTGCGCTTCGTTGAAGAATTTCTTGCCTGATAGGTCTCTGTATGTGGTTGTTGTTGGAGTATCATCTGATATTCTTGCAAAGAATGCAGGTGTTCCACAGGGTTCAGTGGTGGCGCCCGCTTTGTTTCTGCTTCGTATCAATGATTTGCTCGAGAAGACATCTGGCTCAGTACATAGTTTTGCGGACGACAGTACTCTTCATACTAGTTTCTCTTCCAGAGTCCCTATACCAGCTCAAAAAACGAAAAGTCAAAGAAACATTCACCTAAAAGTAACGATGACTTGGTAAAAATGATAGAATGGGGTGACATGAACTTGGTGGAATTTAATGCTAGGGAAACCCAGGCATGCCTCTCCTCAAGGAAAGCCAATCTATCATCATCTAGTATTCAGATGTAGGGATTACCTATTCCTACAAAGTCAAGTATCTCGGTGCTAGGAATTACGATCAGTGATAATCTCTCATGGAAAAACCATGTGAGATAGATCGCTTAGGGTGCTCCTCAGTAACTTGGATTTCCATTTCGTGCGAAGGAATACAGCTGAGCTTCGAAACTCCTTGCCGAAAAAAGTTCTCCTGATGCTTACAAACTCCAAAAATTCAAAGTGAATGTTAATTCGTATCTCCTGTCCTTCGATTCACGCGGTGTCTATGAACATTACATGGCTTTTCTCTCGTGTAAATCTGCATGTTAAAAAAACACCCTTGAATATTCGCATATCATTAAGGAACACTCTGTTCAGACAATGAAACTCCAAACTCATACAATCCACACTCCATCTGAATATAACCAACTTCATTATCAGCTGCCAAAACCTCATGAATGGATCGAAAAATGAACTATCGTTTATACCACTATTCACAATGGAACAATTTTCCACTATCAATTCATCAATATGTTTTTGTATTATTTTCAGTTGTTGAACACTGATGTTTCATGTTGCCTTCGAACGTTTTATGGGACCATTTTTAATCCTAAACTTTCTGTTTTTCTTTTTAAAACGGTTTGTTTTGTAACTCATATAAAAGTTTCGTCATTATCGCTCCCTAACTGTATTGACTTTCGGTTTTTTTCGGTATGGCAGAAGTTGATTGCTGTAACCGCCGTTCTTTGAAGATTTTGATTATGTAGCGTTTGTAAAGGTATTGAAAGTTAGGGAAAAATATAAGTCATCGATGAACCACTGAAAACTCATCGTTAAATCGCTTTTTATTTTTGATTACCAATTCAAGCATATACCTATTGCAGTTTACTCTCACTAAATCAATATTTCTCTTAGATTGTGAGAGAACGGGGGTAAACTGGTAAAACGGTATATTGCGAAGAACTTGCTGTTAAGAACGGTTTTTATATAAGTGTTTCTGAACAAAAAAAATATCGGGTAATAGTTGGGAGTTCTGCCAGTGATGGATCGATATGAAGAAATAAGGCAATAATGTTGGGATCACAACTAATAGAAGGGCAGATTTAGAGTTCTCCCAGAGTTCTCCTGGAAAAAATTTCTTCTAATAGATAAAAACACCGGATTAGTCAGCAGATTGTTATAGAAAGAAATATTTTCATTAGTATCAGCCCAGCACTCTGCTGGGGTACAATCGAAGTTTGCCTACCAACACTCGTGGAGTTTCCAACATTAATATCTTATTTTTCCATATTGCTGTGAGTTGAATACCCTAGAAGCTCAGGGACGAAAATGATTCATGTTACCAGGATGTTGATGAGAATTTATGAATATTTTCATCTCATTTGATTCTCCAATCAACTCAGAACACAAAAATAAAAAAAAACCTGAATAATATTAATTTTCCTTGTGAGAATATTTGACACTTAGTTCACTCTTCACATCTTTGTCGAAAAAAATTGAGAATCTTCAACAACTTTCCAGACAATTGCAGAAAAAATAATTTTCAGACTGGGAAAAAAACTGTCCCATGACGATGAGTTGATACTGTTACGAAATATCCTAGCGCAGGCCCTTTCGCTCGTAAGCGCAAAATAATATGAGGGGTCGAAGAGAGAAAGTCATTCTACCTGGAACTCTCGTCATGGGTGGAATGTTCGATCAGCGAGATTTGACTCGAAGATTCTCCATAGGCATACGCAAGTATAAAAGGAGACACTTCATTGCAGAAAGAGTTCAGCAGATAGTTATTAAGATAGTTACCAGAGTTTCTAGCTTAGTGGAGAGAAGGTGAGTTTCTACAGAGTTTTTTACGGAGAGAGCTTTGGTATTGCTGAGTGCTGAAGCCGAAGTAAATAATTTCTAGTACTGAGAGTTTTAGTTCAAAGCGTTGGATAATTATCGGAGCTAATTGGGTGATTGTATTGTATTGTGATGAAGAGTTTTGATAAAAGGAGTGAAGTGTTGTTTGGAGTTTTAATAAATGAACCCAAAGGAAATATCGTAACAATACGTACTATTTTTTTCATAACTATCTACTGAGTGGTCAAATGAAATGAAGTAGTGCAAACTTACCCTCACTAACTATGCAGGTCAAAGTCATGTCGCCTCCTTCTTCGTATGGACCAGCGATTGATGGCACCTCTTTCCCCCTTTCGTCAATGATAGTTGGCTTCTGGGGGGGCACTGGAAAGAGAAAAAACATATTCAAACTGGACGACAGTTTCAGTCACAATATCACGGTATAGGATGCTGTGGATGCAATCGTTATTTTTGTACCAAGGTTGTAGGTAGATGGTTATGAGAGATGATCTCACAAATCAAAGGGGCCTTTATCCAGAGATGTAGTGAGTTGTTCGATTGCATACTCATCTACTAATACTAGTAGAGTATTGCATTCATACAGAGGTCATCATTCAAAATGAAACTGACAAAATATTTGATCCATGTTTATTTCAAGAAATCGGTCGTACACGTAATTACATTGGTCAAAGTCCTCTAGGAAGGGTGAGACTAACCCTTACTTGTTCGAATGGAGCAAAGGTGTCAAGTGATACCTCTTTCGGAAGGACATTCGATTATATTCCAAATGGCATCCCTTTCCTGAAATTCAATCATTATTATATTACATATTATCTAAAACCGGAATTTTTTTGAAACTAATGGTGGAATTAGGCAAGCTCATAAACACACACATACAGGTTTTAGTTTCGAAAGACTCCGAAACATCGGAAGACCATCGATTTTTTTTCGGATGGGTATTATTATTGTTTGACCGCTCCAAAATACAATTGAAACGACGATGTCTGATCGGAGAAGTGATCAGATATCATCAAGTAACACACTTCTCAACACCCTCAAAAAGAGTCAACTGGATTAGGATACATCATTATCTTCCTGGAAAGAAGTTTTGAGAGGTTTTCTCTGTGAAATCATTTTTTTTTTCATAGAAGTTCTGAATTTTTGGCATTGGTTGAATTTTTTTTCTGATTTTTACCATTCTTCTTAACCGCACAGAAAATGACTGTTGCATATCATTATAGAGGAGATATCTCCTAGCACGCCACTGTATGACAAGGCTGTCCGGCAAATATATGCCTCTGCGGTAAACCATTTGGAAAGTGGAGGTTTTATCGGAGAGCAGGGAATAGGAAATAAGACTCGTTTTATAAAGCGGTAACCTAAATAAATGGAAACATGGAAGCAATTTCAGTCAAAGTTAGTTCCGGATCATGTAATGAGTTTTCCTTTTGAACTGAAGTAAAATGAAATATACGGTGGGATTAGTTTGGTTTGGAGGATAATCAATGGAAATAAATGGAATATTAAAGAGTTATTGTAACTTCTATTGCGATAGTACTTTGATAAGGTTTTCCTTTATATGACACGTGCATTCATTATAATGCAATCAAGATGTACATCCGTGCTTGCAGGAGGTTGAGTCATTCTGATATTTTTTCAATGTTTTTTCTGACCTAAATCAATATGAAAAAAAAACAGATTTGTAATTTCCAAAGTGATGTGGGTGTACCCAAAATACCACGATTATTTTTTGTGAAATTGTCACTTATTTTGTGGAATATCTTCTGGACTACGCATCCCAAATCAAATTATATATGAATGTGGAATGCATATTAAGAGTGACGATTTCGAAAAAATAATATTTTTTTGGAAAATAATTGACTATTTTCCAAACGCTGTATCGTGGAAACCAGAGCCTGTATAGAGCTCGCCTTAGCCACAAATTGTAGCAAATTATGGCTTTTTTGAAATCATATAGAATAACTATTCCGGTCATATCCTTCCTTTAAGGAGATATTAGACAAAATTTGACAAGAATTCCAAAATTCCATTGTTTTCTGGGTACACCGCTGCTCGCACAGCACTTTGGAAATTGAAAATCTTTTTGTTTTTAAATTGGTTCAGGTCCTAATAACATATGAGAAATTCAGAATGGCCCGACCTTTCGAGAGCACAAACCCCTTATCAAGTTTTACTCAACTGGACAAATATCAAAAAAATGTTCATTGGCATTATATTCAATAGCAAACTTTCGAAGACCGACCAGCAGCAAAACAACCTGAAGCACGAGTATCCATTCAACTGAGAACCTCAGTTAGAATGACTCCGTGGTTCAGTATATCATGGAGTACATCTGAAGAGAAAACTGTTTCGAATATAAACGATTCAAAAAACTTTGCTGGACTCCATTTGCTAGACGAAAGATGAAGAAAAAATCAACCCTCTTAATTTCACAGCTAGCATTGGTGAAATATTCCAGAATATATAAAACTAAAAATTAGTACTACTTGAGAGTCATTATTTTGTAAATATTGTTTGAATTGAGGAAGTAAAAATGTTCTGGAGTATATTTCTGGGTTTTCTCTCCCTCAGAAATGAAATGGAAAAAGCTTCGAGTTCTTTTAATCTGAATATCTGCTTGAAAAAAGAGTCAGACTAGCTTCAGAAACTTTGCCAAAGGGAAGTATAAGCATTTTTTGAATGAATTCGTTGAATAAATCTTCGAGTTCAGAAAAATGCGATACGTTACAAACAAAATAGTCACTCAATTTTGCATCTTTTTAATATTGCAGTAAGGTTTCGGGGCAAATATATCAACTTGCCCTGAAAGCAGATATCATAAGATATCATGAAGCTTTTTTCTTTTCATTTCCAGGAGAAAGAAAACCCAAAAAAAATCATTCCAGATCATCATTTTGTGGTATATGAATATTTTCTTCCTATTTTTTTTTTCAAATCGTGTAGATAACTCACCCAGAGAAACTAAAGGAATGTGAATCCATGCACCCTCTGAAACTCTGAAATCAGAAATGCAATGGACTACAAAAAATTCAGGAAGCAAGTTGAAGAGACCCTGATAATGTTAGCCTATTGTAATCTGGATGAGTTTCACAGTGGAGCTCTGTTGTGATATGATTCAGTTTTCTTTCACTGTTCCATTTCATTTCTGAAATAAAACATTTAAGAAATTTCAAATGTATGTATCATTTCATTTCATCCTTCACTTGACGTAACTTATTGTCATTCTCATCCTCTAGATTCATTGAATTTCGAGAATGTTTTATTGAAAAAATGAAATTATCAGGTCCCTGGTAACCAAGTATTTCGTTCTCTGTGATTGGTGGAATTCATATGGTACCTTGTGTGAATATGAAATACTAACGATTCAGTTGAATGAAAACTGATAGAGAAATCGGTGTATTTACTGGTGGGAGTAGAAGAAGTATATTCCTATTTGTCTGTTTGTGAAGTAATCTGTTCATATCATGTCAGCTATGTTTTGTCAACGTGACATCAGACTTCAACAACGCAAGTGAAACGTACCAATGTACAAACCTAGAATATAGAATAAAGATTTGCTTTACCAAGTAGTATTCTTTACATGGTGTCGGAAGTGAACTGATTTGTAATAATTATCAAGTCGAGTTGAAGATATACGAATATAGAATCAATTTTTCGACCACCGAAACCTCTCACGTTCGAAGGGAATTTAGCTGAAAACTGGATCTTATGGAAGCAGCAATTCACTGAAGCTAAATAGTTAAACAATCACACTGGTAGAGTTATTCAAAGGATTTGAGAATTACTGTAAACCAAGAGCAAATATTGTATATGAACGATAGTTCTCTAGATCACCCCTTCCAGGAACTTAACTGAATACTATTTCTCCATAAAGACGAACTCGAATATACAGGGTGTCCCAAACTCAATGGCCTATTAGACATTTCTAGAAAATGGGAAATAGTATCATTTTGAAAATTTGAAATCTTGGGTAATTAGTTCTGTTCTATCGATCTGAAATATTTTTAGCGCTGCGACGTTGCCGCTTATATTGAAAAGTAGCAACAACTTTGATATTTTAAATGGGACACCCTATATATTATTGCATTTCTCGCTTAGCTATTGCTTTCCGATTATTTTTGTGTAATACTTCCCTATACCTATCTTTAGTGGTTTTCGAGAAATTCATTGATTTCCTTATTTTTTGTGCGAAACGTAGCTTTAATCAAATGCTTATTACTGTGGTATTTGGATTCGAAAACAGCTGAAATTATAAATTTAGTTTGACAATGCCCTGTGTATTAGTTGTGTCTAAGGAAATTTTTTCTCCATTATACAGAGTCGTTCAAAATTTGTGATTTTACCGATACATAAAAAAGTGGTGAAAAGTGCATTTTTTCAAATGGAACATCCTGTGTATTATCGAAAATCCTGAAAGACAATTGAAGTTCCTTTCAAATGATGTGTCATGATCCTATACCTAAATAGTCAGGTTTTCGAAATAAATACAAATTTATATAAAAATTGTATTATTTCGACATAATTTGTATTAGGTGGCTATGAAATGTCATGGAACATGTCATTATGAAAATTCGACAATTAATGCATCAATAATAAAACATTTGCGCTTTCAATAACGTAAATTTGATTAGAAAAGAATAAAAATGGAAATTGTCTATTCTTCATGGTCAATGTGATCAAATTATAGCAAGAACATGCAAAATGTTCTGTTTCATTTACTTCGTCTCCAGATCTCGGCATGATTTGATTTCTTGGTGCTTCAATATTCCCAAACACAGCATAATTCCGTTGAATTCTTCTGAATTTCCTTCTATTCATACGCGGTAAATTTGGATGAAGTTCATTGAATTTTCTGATGCATGTTCCCAAAACAATTCTTTGGCACTCACCGTGAATATAAAACAAATTTGAAATATCTACATTTGAATATGCATTATAATCCATTTTCAATACTTTCTTCTGACAGAAACACTATGAAAATCACTGCTTGCCTAACTTAAAGTTTGTTTGGCCATGAAGAATAATCAATTTCGTCAAAACTTCATTTGAATTGTTTTTGCCTTCCATTTCGATTCTTTTCTAATCAAATTTACGTTAATGACGTTTCATTATTGATGCATTAATTGTCGAATTTTCATAATGACATGTTCCATGACATTTCATAGCTACCTAATACAAAATATGTCAAAATAATACAATTTTTATAGAAACTTGCATTTATTTCGGAAACCTGACTATTTAGGTATAGGAACATGACACATCATTTGAAAGGAACTTCAATTGTCTTTCAGGATTTTCGATAATATACAGGGTGTTCCATTTGAAAAAATGCACTTTTCACCACTTTTGTATGTGTCGGTGAATTCACAAATTTTGAACAACCCTGTATAATGGAGAAAAAATTTCCTTAGACACAACTAATACACAGGGCATTGTCAAACTACATTCAAAATCTCAGCTGGCTCCGAATCCAAATACCGCAATAATAAGCATTTAATTAAAGCTACGTTTCGCACAAAAAATAAGGAAATCAATGAATATCTCGAAAACCACTAAAGATAGGTATAGGGAAATATCATACAAAAATAATCGGAAAGCGATAACAAGGCGAGAAAGGCAATAATATATAGGGTGTCCCATTTAAAATATCAAAGTCGTTGTTACTTTTCAATATAAGCGGCAACGTCGCAGCGCTGAAAATATTTTGGATCGATAGAACAGAACTAATTACCCAAGAATGCAAATTTCCAAAATAATCCTAGGTCCCGTTTTCTAGAAATGTCTAATAGGCCATTGAGTTTGGGACACCCTGTATTAAATCCGCAACAACCTAATGCCAGTCGACAGTATCTGAAGTTGGTCAAATCCCATGTACACATTCCTCACTAGTTCAACTCGCTCCATATCCGGAATTCCTCTCTACAAAACTTGTGCCGATGGCAAACATCCCTACGAGTGAACACCCAACATGTCGTCAAAGCATAGCTCTTTAGAAATTCTCCCGTTTATTAGAGGGCATAAAGAAGACATCTCTACAACTCCTTTATAGACGCATCTCAGTTTTATGTTCGAAAGGCTGTGTGTAGATGTCGCAGTGGTAATCCTTTCTCGTTAACGAGTTTGCAAATCATAAAATTACTGCTTTTACTGAGTCCCGAATTGGGTGTTTTGTTTCGTCGACAGCATTTCGGAATTGGAAGCAATCAAATCGGCGTTGCAAACAAATAAGAGATAATCTTCACGAATTGAAGCCGTCTTCCGCCCTGAGCCTGCTTGATTTGAGAGTGTGTTCTCCAAGATTGTCTGGAGGAAAGAAATGGGTTGGGTTTTGTAGACGGGTATGGATCAGGAAGCTAACTAACTCTTCGCGCTTCCAAAGTTCATCCCAGTTCACGGCTATTAGGGTCTTGAAATTGTTTCAATTATTAAAACAGGCTGAATCATTTTTGGATGGAAAAGCAATCTGTGACTGTTAAATTCATATAAACAATGAGATTGAAACCTTTGGTGTGGAGAGATTGAAGCTGTGTGGAAGGAACAAGTGCCCCAATCATGATGTACTTATTGAAACTGCAGGAACTGATAAATCAGGAATAGAGTCGTATTTCGTGCAAATTATTTATCAATTTCAAAGCGCTTTCGGCTTTCACGCCATCATGAGTGCGAAACTCGTCAAGTATATACAAGAAGATCCTTCATAAAATCATTCCCAACGAATGACAGTCCCGAGGACTCAAAGGAAGTTCTTTCACTTGCTACAGAGTAGCAACGCAGGTCTAATTGTCACTAGTACTAACTCAAGAATTGTTCGAAAATTTTATAACATATTTCGAAATCTCTAGAAGTTGTTAAAAAAATTTGGGCATTCATCAATGCTCGAGGGTTATTCTGATAGAGACTTTTTTGATAATTATAGGATATTTAGAAAAAGTAAATGAGGATCCAGATGTGTTAGTTTTTATAACTGATGAAGATTTATTCTCAGTACGCATGCTATTGATAATTTGATTATGATGTTATTCGTTCATAATCAAGTATGGTTTTATTGAGTTGTCATTATTATGACCCGTAATTTTCATAACCTCTTCCTCTTGTATACCACTTTTCGCCAATCGACTGACCACGGTTGGTCTATTGGAGTAATTAATATTTTTTTGTTCCTTTGATATTCAAGCCAATCGCTTCGGCAGACAATTTTGTCCAATTATGGATCGTATTTCTTCCAATAGTTATCATACCAGTGATCATTTTCGTATTTCCAGTTACGATTTGTTCTTAGGAATTATCTTTTGGTTTCAATATTTGGGCCTCTATTCGACAACAGTTTTTTAAATGATCTGAGAGGACAAAAGTTGCTGTTATTGTTATATATCAAAAATTTGCTTTCAGTTCACATTCTTGAACCACCTTGGCAAGTCTTGCTGAATACAGACTTATATTCAACTCGATTCGTTTCAAAACCATAGTTGCTCAATTCGATTAGAAAATACTCAATCAAGCAAGCAGCAACTTCCCCACCTCGCCAAGGTAATTCAACAGTAGCCATGTGATAGAATTTCCATTGTAGCCCATCAGGCGTGTTTTCATTCTATAAATTTGTCAATTTGGACAATTCTACGCCATTAAATGCTGCTGAACTTCATTTACAGAGATCTGATTGCAGTTTTCGACGCATAAAATTGCGGGCAGCTCGCGCTTGTTGAAATACAACTCTTCTGAATGGGCCAATCATAACTTTCATTTCTTTATAGTATTTTCTTTTCACAGCTCACTTGTATGGTTCCACCGTGTTTATGACTGTGGCTTCTTCAAACTTATTTCCATCTCTGAACAGAGGGAGAATGTTCACCGCCCAATCTTTCAAAATCGACGCCAAATCTTCAAAAGTTCAAAAATGCCCTTCACACAAATTTTGAATTGTTAACGGTATTTTTCGAAATATTTGATGCAGTGAATTCATTGATATTCTCGTTAGTATCACAGCCAAATCCTGACATTCTGAAATATCAAATATTTGAATCGTCAAAATCGAAATTAAGATGCCTAGGAAACCATGGTGTATCTACTTATACCTGAATAATTTTGGGATAAACTTGGCGAAAACCGATTGCTTGATTTCTGAGATCGAAAAAGCTTCAGATCGCTATTGTAGATGGCGATCAGTCATATACCATATGAAGCTTAATTTTCAGTAGAGAGGAATGTGCAACCGAATATTCTACCACTGTTCATTATTTGCCTACTGAGATTTTGACAGCCCTGACAGCCAATCAAATGCGTTTCAGAAAACGTGCATGTAACGTGGAAACCTACCGTTAACAACCTGTCAATACTGTCACTGTCAGCTGCTACCTCTACAAGTTTTTAGTGTTTTTATATCAGTTTGTAAGACTAGACTTTGATTCCGAGAAAATTTACTTTGCCCATTCACCTGAGAATGTACGACAAAGTTCATGCTAGTGTATTGAAAGTGATAGACGTCTTGGAATTTGGGATACACACATCAGTTATGCAACGATTCAAAATACGTATCACATCGATATTTCCTTTATTTAAACAAAACTTTGTTTTCAATATCTCATTGATAAGAGCTACAGATGTTTCCTCCTCGGTATAAGACTTTCGCTCAAGCTGAAACGATTAAAATTAGCTACAACGCTTCATTCATGTTATTATTTTCAGGCGATTTGTTTTGTACTTACCTTAGGTATTGGATAAAGATGGATAAAGATTGGATTTTTGGATCCACATATTTTGACTGACCAAACAAAATACGAAATCTTCTACACATCGTGGAAATGTACTTGTAATAACTTGAAAACTTATTCTACTTATATAGACTTTTAAACACTGTTGAATGCGAAGAAATAATTTCAGATAGTTTTTATTGACAACAATAAACCACAAAGTAACGTCAATCTGGTACAACCGACATTCGACAGATTTTTTAAAATGCTCATATAACGCCCCCTATACAAAAAATAAAAAGCTTTTGTAATCGTCGATTGTTTTTCGCCAAGAAATTCTAAACAAAATCGAATCACTAGATACACCAGGGTTTCCTAGGCATCTTAATCGAAATACATCAAATTGTATATATCCATGGCAATAACATATAAACTGAAAGGAGCTTATGGAATTTTTTCAGTATCATTTTTTTTCTGGTTGGTTATGTTCGATCAGAAATTTTCGCTATAAGTACAACAGCCTACCAATTCGATAATCCATAATTCACATCAATATTTAACCTACTTCAACATATATTGTTATTATATCTTTTAATATTGAATCGCCCTTTTTCGTCACAAAATGGGAGACTGATATCCTATACATTTCCCCCTTGTATGATGAATAACTATTTATCAATGACTGTTTCAAAATATTTACTGTGTTACGTTTTCATGAGAAATGAATTTATCTGTCTGATTCAACTCGATTATATGGTGACGATAAAACAACACTGTTTTTACATAATATTCCTCGTGAAACCGTGATTTCTTCTGATATTTATTAGGTACTTTTCAAATTTTTTTTCTAAGCTCCTTCTCTTCTCTCGATCATTCTTTGATGAACTTTCTTAATAGTCTTCCTGGTGATATATTTCTCTGGATATGGAATCTGGTGCAGATAAGCCGTGTCTACCAAATACAATCATCTCTTTCGTTGCTTTTGATTCCTGACTGACATGATATTCCTTAGAATACACATGCACTTGTATACTTGACAGTTTTCCCAAATCTATACTGGAAATATATATGAGGTTTGTTGATACCTAGAATGGAGCCTGACTATTTGGAAAATATATCGATATCTTTATTCCGTTAAGTCCTCATGTTCCTTATTTTTGTGTATCTATGGAACCATAGTACTCAACGGGTATATTCTGGCTAATGAATGATAGTTCCGACTGTATTTCATCTGCCAACGAGATGATGCAGATGAACGTGATTTTCAGTTCAATATTCATGGATGATGGTACTGGGAAGTTCATACTGGGTGCGAATTTGGATGTTGTGATCGGTGTTCAAGTAGCCCATGCCTCTTTAAATATCTTGTGACTCCATTCATCTCTAGAGCCGTAGTGGAAAAAAACCCTCAGTTATTAACTAAATGGTCAAGACTATCGCGACCGAGGTTTTTAGTATCACTTTTTTTTCGGTTTTGGAATTTCTTCCTGATGCTTCGCTAGAGTGAGTGGCTAGCTTCTTCAGAGGCTCACTCATCTTGACAATTATAGTCTATTTGAGTCATCGGAATAATAGTCAAGATGAGTGAGCCTTCGAAGAAGCTAGCGGCACGCGCTAGCGAACGCCAGGAAGAAATTTCAAAAAACAACGGCCTTCAAACCCGAAGAATAAAAGTGATTCTCAGGTATTACTTTACAACAATTCCATATTTCATTTCATCAAATGCCTTTCACCATGCCTCCAACAAAATTATCCCCCTGTGGAGAGGAAATACTCCACACATTCCGTCCGATAGTTTTCCAAACTATTATCTTGACAGGAACGGTTTGCCCGAATTCGTAATGAAATACCACCCCTATCAAAATATCGTTCGAGGAAACGTGGTTCTGTGCTGGATTAAATATTTCAGTCGTGCCCTATTCTCCTGGCTCAGGCTATATCTTGGCTGGCGAGATTCGGGTCGCAGGACTAGTTCCCGGGGGATTTGCGGCAGTGGGTTATTGTTCTATTCAGCAGAACGCATTATATTGGTCCTTGTGATGGGGCGACTATAAATTTCGGCGTGACTTTTAGGTTAGCTGAGTAAATGTCGATTAGACGGAATCGGCTGTTGATGATTCTGATTGAAAGTTTGACCTGGTGTGTTATACCATGTGTTACAAGAAGTCCTGTGTGATAGTAATTTGTACAACAAGAGTAGATATATTGCACGAGGATGAAGTTTGAGAACGATGCCGTAGGCGAATGCTCACATGTCCATTCCAGATATACAGTTCATTTTTTCTTCTACCATAGGTCAATATTCCAGAACTCTCTTTCAGGTATTGAAAATTAATATTAGATATAGAGTATGCTTTCGATATTTATGAAAAACTCTAAGGAAAGGAACTTTATCAAATTCAATATTAAACGATACAAATCAAATTCCAAATGTCAAATTGAAAGAAGTACAAGAAATTGGTATTCTTGGGACTCGAACCAATGACTATGTAGTGGAATTACCTGAAAAGGCGTACGCTTTAACGAACTAGGCCATTTGGATCGTACAATCTCAGTTTATTATTGGTGTAAAAAATAGATGTAAGTACTTCAATTACACACGTAAAAACATCAATTGTGACAATTCAAACTTGACTTAATCAACTTAAGAATATTTCAGATACAAGTACATTTATTTATGCTAAAACAACACAACTTGGAGTTCGTGTTAGTAGGTAGATATATCAAAATTGTGACGTTTCTACAAGAAGGTTGTTCCTGGTTATCCAGTATTTTGTTCTCTGTGATTGGTGGAATTCATGCTCTGTGTGGAAATTAAATCATAACAATTGAGTTTACTGGAATTGCCTACTTATCCGTTCGGTAAACTATAAAAAAATGTACATATTCACAGGTGGGAGTGAAGAAAAGAATACTCGAAATTAACCCTTTTCAGCCCAATTTATTATTTTTGGGGGGAAAAATATTTTCTTTACTTTTCCCATCAAGTTATGCTTCCTGATCAAGATTGTGCAGAAAGAATTAAAAATATATTTTCTTAAGGTGAAATCCTGATGACGCCATATGGCATCATTGGGCATAATGCTGGTACGTGAGTTGGAATTGTGACATAAATGAAATTGAAAAAAAATTAAGTTTCTGATTCATTTGTTAGAAAATCAGATGAATGCAATCAGTTGTTTTATATTTTTCACTTTTTTCGGTTTATATTCACAATTATGAGGTAAGATTAGGTCGCATCACAATGTAATCTCAAAATCATATCAGGAATAATTTTTTCAATTCTTCAATGAGAAACGGTAAAAAGTCATGAAAGGAGTTGGGATGATGTTTGATGAGCACCTAAAGAATAGAAATGTATGCTTCTGATCTTATTCCAGCGCAAAGAAAAAGCGGAATATTCCCTTTTCCAGTATTTTGTTCTCTGTGATTGATGGAATTCATGCTTTGTGTGGAAATTAAATCATAACAATTAGGTTTACTGGAAGCTCCTACTTATCCGTTCAGTAAACTATGAAAAAATGTACATATTCACAGGTGGGAGTGAAGAAAAGAATTATCGAATGTGCTTGACAATGTTCCTTGCTGAATGATAATGGTGGTGGTAATTACTGGAATCCGC
This sequence comes from Zygogramma bicolorata, assembly GCA_032362365.1. NCBI lineage: Eukaryota > Metazoa > Arthropoda > Insecta > Coleoptera > Chrysomelidae > Zygogramma > Zygogramma bicolorata. The sequence continues at coordinate 381,592 of JAVJAQ010000529.1, forward strand.
AATCGTGAGTACACTCAAATTGAAATTTGGTTTCAACATGTTTTCATGATATTTCATTTATTTCTTCATTCACATTTTTTGAGTAGTATTTCACATTCGATACCTTAAGTTTCTTGTCACAATATTATTCCATTTATTTCTGTACACAAATTTTTTTCTGACCCTATTTCATATTCGATATCCCGATTTTTCGTAACAACATTGTTTTCTTCGATCAATCAATCCTCAATTCCATCATTGACCAAAAAAAATTATATTTAATTTTCTGACTTGATTTGTATTTTGATCCTCTCGTTCTTAGAAGCAGGTTTCAATAGAGTCAATAATATAGACAATGGAAGTCCGAACCATTACCATTCTGGAAAAAAGTACTTTTTTATTGTTGACCTTTGAAATAGATGATTCAATCCTTCATACAAATAAGGGAATCAGCAGCATCACAGTTTCCTGTGATCCTTGTATTGCACAGGCCGATAACCATCGTATGTTTATTTCATCGCGTTTTCACAATTATACTGACATTGGGAATATAGAAAATATTTTTTTCTTCAAACGTCAGATAATGATGACATTACTTATCTAACTTGATCCTGTCAAAGTTTGATGTCTCCGTCGGTAGCAGTTTTTTTCCCATTTCTTTACGGCGGAGGGAAAAATGTTGTCATGGCAACAATATGAAACATGTCACGAAGCAACAATACAAATGTCATTAACAACAATTAAACATCATTTTTATTTATAGTAATAATAAAAGTACAATTAGTTAATGAAGCATTTTCAAAATTGAAACCGTGCAAAAATGTTCCCGACTCTTGATACGCATTGGTAATTGTTGATGATACTGATGGTCGAGTACAACTTTCAGCAATCATTCCTGATGTTGGCGAATCATGAGGGTTTAAAATTTTTTGAGCATTATCGTTCTCATTTCTCATTGAATCCTCTATATATCCTTCGGCAACCGTGCTTGTTTTCCAGCCCCCATGTCGTTTGAGGCATTCTCGATTTCCGCCTCCATCAACTAGAAGTGTTGCTGAAGTTCGTCGTAAACAGTGTCCCGTGTATGCGCTTGCATCGTTTAAATTTAAATAACTAGCTACTTTTTGGGCTACTGCGCTGATCGAATGTATTCCCATGACGCTTCGGTAACACTTTCCATTTTGGTACTTTATGAAAAATCGGTTTTCTGTGAAATTTTCAGGCCGCAGTGATGCATACTTTTTATACAGTCTAATGTAGTTTTGACCAATTATCGTGAAAGATCTAATTTGTCGTGTTTTCCTGTCTGGGATTTTGATAATTATTACATTTTCTTCATCCTCAATGTCCACAGTCTTCATTTTTACCAATTCGTCGCATCGACAGGTGCCGGTAACCCCAATTAACAAAACAATCTGAAATATTTTTATAATTTAGTAGAGTATACTACATGCTTTGCAATATAATTTTTTAACCCTTAATCCTAAATACAACTTATCAAACAAAAATTTATCAAACTCGTCTTCAGTGAAAACTTCAGACTTCTTTGCAGTAAATCTTTCGCTTGTCTTTTTCAGAAAGGCACGTAACTTTAAAAATTTGCTTACATCCACATTTTTTCTAATAACTAACTCGGATTTTATTATAGAGTATCGTGACCACATTGTAGAAGATTTCCATTTATTTTCATTTTCCATTATATTAAAATATGCCAGAAAAACGTCGGTAACTTGCCGTACTCCTCTTGTATCGCACCACTCTTGGAAGTGCTTGTACGCTAACCGATACTTTATTCCGGACTCGGAGGGCCCCAAACGTGCTACTGCATCATTAGCCGCGGACTCAATTTCGTTTAGGTTTTCCATTTTCGCACAAAATTTGCGCTTGCGGTTGCAACAACAATAAGCTGTCTTTAATTACATAAAATAACTGTCAAACAACTGTAACCAGGAAGACGCAAATCCCACCGACGACTCAATTATTTTAATTTCTAACATCTAGACGACTCTGATAGTTGTCACAATTAATTTCGAGTAAAAATAGCGTATGAATTGTACTGTTTATGGTTGAAAATTGCTACGTTTGAAGAAAGAATAGTTTACTTTATTCGGCAAAGAAGCGACTTTTCTTGACTTGCCCTCTATTACGTGTCTCACTTCGGCGCGTAATATCGGGCGCGTCAAGAAAAGTCATGCTTCTCCACCTCATAAAGTAATATACTATTGTCATGTCTTCATGCAAAATGAGTGATCGTACTCTCTTCCCCAGGAAATATGATTCAATGTTTTTATCATTGAATACGATACTGCTGCCCGAAATTCAAAGGGGTTATTATATGAACTAAAGCTGGTAGTCATAACAGGGAATGAATGGAATCATTACAGTCTCCGTAGCAGTAGATGCCAAGACTAATCGAATATTTGTGGTTTTCGGTAGTGTTGAGGTTAGCACAGAGTGAGCGGGAAGTATCCTCTGATACCAGAGCCAGAATGAACCGGCAGCAAGTTGTCGTCTGACCGAAATTGCTGAGAAAATTAATCAATTAGAGAAGCTGATAAATTTGGATGAATTTTCATAGAAATATTCTGAGATAAGGCGAAAGCCAACCTCAATACGACAGAATTCCCAACATGCCCTGGAAATGAATTACCTCAAGAGAGTTTTTCCTCGTTTTTCCGTCAAATTTACAATAATACTCTATTCAACGATATCTACTATACCTCATCTGAATTGTCTAAATCAAGCTTTCTCGAAACTCATACATAAACCTTTGGGTAGGAGGTATTAGGAGGTATTAGGAGCATTTAATTTGATTTGGCGGATGCGCGCATTCGCCAAATCATAGCGGACTACTTCCTGCTCCAGATATCCGCTTCATCTTTGTTTTGTCTCCTTCTGGGGCAAATCTTTGTTTGTGGGATATTTGTGAATTGTTGTATATTTGTGTGAATTTTATTTATATGTCTGCTGTGTATACACAATCTTTGTTAGTCTATAAGTTAGATTTGTAACCAGAAAAGGGCGAAATAAACAATTTTTTTTTACATTCGCCTTTTGAGCGAAAGACCGGGTAATAGCACGTTAGAAGCTAAGGCCTCGTTCATCTATTGCTCGCACAAGTTTCGACTTCTAAGGATTGACGTTCGTCAGCTGGTTAACGGAAAAGAACAATCACTCTGACGCAGAAATAGACGATGATATTGGAACCTTTGGCGTGGAAGTTGAAAATTTTTTTAAATATCAATAATTACCCTAACTCCAAACTGATATTTTTGCACTCGACGCGCGTTTCGCTAACAAGGTTAGCATCTTCAGGAGAAAAAAATTGATATTAAGTCTAAATCCTGGAGTTATTTGTTACTTGTTTATATACCTTAAGTTTTTTGTTCCGATAGAAACTTTGTTCATTACTGCTGATTATTTTTATTGATTTCTCAATGATGAACTAGTTCAGCTATTTCCTGCAAAGTTTTTCGATCCGTTATGGACTTGGTCTGTTATTACTGATTATTCTGATCGATTTCTCAACAAAATAATAAAAAGCGGGCTGAAAGGGATAGGTCCCTTGTCAAAATTCATGCTGTATTTGCATTTTGCTATTTCTATACTCTCACATGCATCGAGTTCAACTTTTTATAAATCACCGGGTAATCGCACGTTAGAAGCTAAGGCCTCGTTCATCTGTTGCTCGCACAAGTTTCGACTTCTAAGGGTTGACGTTCGTCAGCTGGTTAACGGAAAAGAACAATCACTCTAACGCAGGAATAGACGATGATATTGGAACCTTTGGCGTGGAAGTTGAAAAATTTTATAGATATCAATTACCCTAACTCCAAACTGATATTTTTGCACTCGACGCGCGTTTCGCTAACAAGGTTAGCATCTCCAGGAGAAAAAAATTGATACTAAGTCTAAAAACGGGAGTTATTTGTTACTTGATTATATACCTTAACTTTCTTGTTCCGATAGAAACTTTGTTCATTACTGCTGATTATTTTTATTGATTTCTCAATGATGAACTAGTTCAGCTATTTCCTGCAGAGTTTTCCGATCCGTTATGGACTTGGTCTGTTATTACTGATTATTCTGATCGATTTCCCAACAAAAAAATAAAAAGCGGGCTGAAAGGGATAGGTCCCTTGTCACCATTCATGCTGTTTTTGCATTTTGCTATTTCTATACTCTCACATGCATCGAGTTCAACTTTTTATAAATCACAACAGCTTCTTCGTAATCCTGAAAATAAGAAAATTCAGGAAAATCGAAAATTTACGGAATCAGTGGTCAAGATTGCAACAACAAATATATCGGTCAGAGCCGACGCGCTATCGAAACTCGTTTCGTAGGGAATTTTGCACATATGAGATACAAAATTGTGTCGCCCAACACACTCTAGACGATAACCACAAAATTGGTGAAAGCAATCTAAAATCAATCTAATTGAGCATTTGCATGATACAATGTCACTCGATGCATGTGAGAGTCTAGAAATAGCGAAATAAAAAAACAGCAGGAGATGGTGACAAAGTTCCGATCACTTTCAGCTCGCTGTTTAATCTTCCGGTAGAAATCAATCAGAATAATCAGTCATAACAGATACAGTCCATATTGAACCAAAACACTTTGCAGGGAGTTGCTGCACTAGTTTATTATTGAGAAATTAACCCTTTTCAGCACAATTTATTATTTTTGGGGTGAAAAATATTTTCTTTACTTTTCCCATCAATTTATGCTTCCTGATCAAGATTATGCAGAAAGAATTGAAAATATATTTTTTTTAGGTGAAATCCTGATGACGCCATATGGCATCATTGGGCATAATGCTTGTACGTGAATTGGAATTGTGACATAAATGAAATTGAAAAAAAATTAAGTTTCTGATTCATTTGTTAGAAAATCAGATGAATGCAATCAGTGGTTTATATTTTTCACTGTTTTTGGTTGATATACACAATTATGAGGTAAGATTAGGTCGCATCACAATGTAATCTCAAAGTCATATCAGGAATCATTTTTCCAGTTTTTCAATGAGAAACGGTAAAAAGTTATGAAAGAAGGTGAAATGATGTTTATCGAGCACCTAAGGAATAAAAATGTGTGCTTCTGATCTCATTTCAGCGCAAAAAAAAGGCGGAATATTCCCTTTTCCGGAACCTCAGACGGTCATAACTTCGGAACAGAAGAAGAGCGCCGCGTTTCGACACCTGAATTCGAAATAAACAGCACTAAACACATGACTTGGTACAATTTTTTTCCTTGAAACTAATTTTTTCCCGAAAAACGAATGGCATAAAATAGTTTTCTTAATTTTTTATTGTTGCATCGATTATGCCCGATGAGGCCATTAGCTATTGTGTTTTTGAACCAATTTTCAATGAAGTTTTGAAAAAATTTCACCATTCAATATCTGCATCGTGAAATGTTGCTTATCCTACTCACTTTCCAATGGCTCTCTTCTGATAAAATATACACAAAACTCAATTATTTGCGTGAAACATCTTGAAACGCACTACTAGAAAAAAAAAATTGGGAAACGCTTTTATCAACTACTGATCTTCAGATTCACTGATGAAAATTTTCAAACAGCCTCAAACATATTTCCATGAAATCAATCTGATCATAGAACACTCAACTTTCAGAGTGGGGAAACTCTGTGTGTCGTCTAATAGCATCCGTAATTTCCGGATCACCCAGTACGACAGTCTCCATCATACTTTCCGCCATTGAAAACTTTCATCTCATCAATTCGAAGGAATTTCTCTAAGAGCTTCGGAAAACTCCAAGAAGCGATTTCCGAATTTTCAAATTGAGAGTTGCGCCCTCACTCCAGATAAATATTTCATAAGGAAACTTTCCTGCGACTATGCTCCCCACTTATGTGATGACAGATTTACTGCTCCATTTCGGAATTTGTTTGGGGATGCCTGTGCCCCTACATTATTCAGGCGTTTAATTAAAACTTTCAGACTTTTTCAGTTTACAGTCAAAAATTAATAAAGTTGCGGATTATCTTTGGTACTCCGTACTGTAAACATAACTCATGAATAATGATGAGAGAAAAAGTAATACAGAAGTGGAATGAGGAGATGTCGGGATAATCCAGGCTATAAAAGTTGATAGTTAGATTGTTCGCTGGCAGTTCTAGACGTAATGAGGGTATTTTCAGTTTTTTATTACAGAGAACTGTAACCACGATTCTTCAAAGGAACATGAATGGAGTGGCTACCCACACTGACTCTTGAAAATGATAATTCCCACTCAAAACATAACTTTCAGATGAGATCTATTATGGACATTGGACATGGTGGATAGTAACGAAATTTGATTTGGCAAGTATCTGGTAACTACTAAGTACTTATTTCTCCAGTTGCACCTAGGAGGCTCTTCAGTTTCCATAACATTTGTGTAGATACAGCTCACTCTTGCAATTCTGACAGTTCGTCAGTAACATACAAGATCTGCGAGTGATCACTGATGTCCCTATCAACTGCAATAATTTTCGTTCCACCCCTTCATTGTTTATAGAAACTCAATTTGACAATGTCTCTGGAGAAAGGATTGAAAGTGTTTTTGTTACGCCATCTACCCTATTATAACGACATTCCTGTTCGCTCGATAATGTACGACAGAGTTTCCTTCTTTAAGTGCAAAGTTCTGTTTGTCAGTTTGAATGGAATGTTGGACTTGCGAACGAAATCACTAGTGCCATCCACCCCTAGTGTCCATTCCTTCAAGTTTTATTTCCATATGGTTGACTGAATATGTATATCAAATAAACTAGCTCTCAGACAGAACTTTCCACCCCAACTTCAATTCAATTTTAAATTGATGTTAATTTATAGCTTCTGTCCTTGATCCACTCGGTGTTCTTTGAACACTCCACGGTTTTCCTTCCTAATGAATCTTGAATAAATCGGGTATCAGGTTACTGAATAATTTTGAATTCTTTCCTGTTTATCATCAATTAACAGGACATTGCTATCTCAAACTCACACTACCCACACCTTTTTGGCTTTTTTTTTTTAATTTCTCCATGAATAAGTCTCTCCGAAGAAAACTATGGTACAAAACTGACAGGAAACTTCTGAATATTGTGCTACATTCGTCAGCTTTCTCATGAAGTGAAAGAAGACCATATTTCCTGGAGCAATCAAAAAGTGAATTCGTGAAATTCTTCATCAATCTTTTTCTCTCTTATACACTTACCGACGACGGTCAACGTGACCCTGGAATTCTTGGTGGGGGAGCGCAGGTAGTCGACTCTGCACCGGTACTCGCCCTCGTCCTTCTCGCTGATGTTGTCGATACTGAGCGTAGAGGGCTCTGTCATCGTCCTGAAGAAGGCCCTCGCCTCCAGAGCTGGGTCCTGCCAGTGCTTGGCAAGGCTTGCGTGTCCCCCACGGGTGTCGTAGCTGTAACAAGAAGAAAAATAGAGAGTGCGATATGGACTGGCAATCAGAATAATGGTACTGTATAATAATGAATATAATAGCCTAGTCGCGATATTTTCTCCTTCGTCAAGGCCTTCAACTATGCCTCCCACTAGATTCAGCACGGGGACTCTGATAAATAGAAACGTATATTAGAATCGAAATATGACGTCAAATTCGACATCTCGGTCCTATACTTACATTACCGAGATGTCCAATTTGACGTCAATTTGACGTCACTTTTCGATTCTGATATACTTTTCTATTCCACCCGTGCAGAAGAGCGTCGGCCGAAAAAAAAATTGGTCTAGAAAAATACTGGGTATTTTCTAGATCCCCATTGCAATCATCCAGTCTCATCTTCAACAGAACCTCAAATTTTCCGAATATTGAGCAATGATTATCAAGCGCTTTTGGTTTGCCATTTTCGAATACGAATTATCTTGTGAATTCTTTGACTGTCTGTGGGCTTTCCAGAAATCATACATAGTTTCATTAGTGCAGTCATAGGTTAACACATTGAACTTGAGAAATTCGAAGTAGATTGAAGAACATTGTCTCAAACGAACTCTGGCCCCGTTCTTCACCCCCCAAGGGTTGGAATTTCAGAGAACCCATTCATATCGGATATCTGCGTAATACAAGGTACGCACCCTTCAAGTTTTAGTTCTCTACGATCAGTGGTTGGAGCTATGCCTTAATTCACCCCCATAATGAATTTATACCACTTTTTTACCCCATTACGCGATGAATTTCGATGAAATACGAAACACACCTTCAATCAATACTGTTAAAAAATGTTTATACAAAATTTGAAGTAGATTGGACCAAGGCATCAAGTTGTCTCATACAAATTTGGCGTCCGTTTTTCACCCCCTTAGGAATTCCCGAAAAAACAGTAAAACGGTATAAAAAATATCCTATACCAGTGTCCTGGTTCTAAGCTACCTCTCCACTAATTTTCATCCAAATATAGATATAGTTTCGGCTCCTATGCACCTTACGAATGAGTGGTGAACACTGATGATGACTTCTCCAGTCCAAAGCGCCCTGCTTTGTTGTAATAAAATTATTTCAGCACGAAATACAACAGCCTTTCTTTCAAAGTTTCAAAATTCTTGACCAGAGTTCGACATTGGACAAAAAAATGGAAATTCAAATCCAAATGAAAAACTCATATCGTTATAACCGTCTGCTAGTATCATCATCTTCTTACTCTCCTACTATTGTAGAGAATTTGACGCTTTACCAAAAAGTATGATGGAGATGTTATTGGATTAGGACTTAAGTATAAAAATAATCAAAGGTAATACCATGAGTCCTTCAAATTTAATCGATAAATTTTCACTTTCCACAAAAACTATTTTATTTGGCAAAAGTATGAAAACAAATCGATTGATAAAATCACGAGTCCGTAGGACTATCTAATTCGGTTTGTTTGAGTGCTTTCACCTCAAAATGAAAAAGTTTGAATGTTTCGAAAATGAAAATTTATCTTATCAAATTTGAAGAACGAAATGTATTTGGAGAGATTATTTTTTGAACAAATAGAAGGAAGAACAATTTAATTCATTAGTATTTCATTTACATAAGAAGGAACGGAGAATAGGTGAAAATTCTACAAATTTGAAATGTCAAACAACGATGTATGCCCTCTATGATCCAGAAGAGATATGATGCTTACGCATTGAATATGATAATGCTTGCCGACGATACCAAGAGATGGCGTCACACCTCTCATTGTACAAGGTTGATAATTGAAAATTTCTTTTGTAATGAATATCGCGCCAGAAGGAACATAAAATCATTCGTTATGTCGCTGTATCAAAATCTTAATACAACGGTTTCTCCTCATACAACAAACAATGAATTGTATTTAATAGAAACTAATTATTGTACGCCATCTTCATTTGAGTTGAGGAAAATCGGTCGTTCGCTATATCTGTCATAAAGTTGGGGTTATGACATTGTCTAAGATGGTTATGAGCTATTTACGTGTTTGAGTGTTCATTGAAATGTGTTATGTTATTATTATGCTGAAAAAGTGAAAAGTGAATGACTATTATTAATAAGGTAACTCTTCATTCATGATCATTTATATAAATATGAGCCAGTTCAATAGAATCGACGCGGTAAACCTTATAGTTTTGACAGTTCAAAGGTAAACAACGTTTCATCGAAACAATCGAGGGGACCAGGCAGTTTTATCGGTATAATACCCAATGATTGGCCAGAATAACCATAGAATAACCCGCTACTATTGGTTGAAATGCCAAAAAACGTCACAAGTGAAAAAAATAATCTTGAAAGAACTGGAGAGAGAGGTCGAATATTTTGCAGTCCCTCTGCCCCCCTACTTCTTTCGCACAGTCTCCTCGAGTTCCAAAACTTGAGAAAATGTTGATTAACCATCCCTGAACAATATCTTGAAGTTCCATTAACTTCCGACCTCTCTCCGCCTAACCTCACTTCTTTCAACCTGTCAACGTTTCCAAAAAGTAATGAATTTCTTCCGTATCAGATGATACTCCACTCGACCGAACGGTCTCACTTTCCCGCCCGGACACCAAACAAAAACCCCAGGAAACGTCGACGGAGAATATGTTCCAAATTAAGTGATTCCACGGTTCAGTAACTGCTGCATCCGAGATTATTAATTCCATTATGTTTTACGGACATAATTTCCTCGGCTGGTTTTCCCTCCTCCCTTTTCGCCGCATACGTACCTTCGGTCTAATCTCGCTGCATCAGATAAATTAAATTTCGTGTATTGTGAAAATGATTCCAGGAATCCGTGATCCAACAGGAAAATAACTGGGGCGCGGTGAATGGAGACCGTTTTACGATCGTTGCGTTGGAGCTTGAACATTTTTCCATTCTTGACATACAAATGCTTTACTCTCAGGCTGTGGAGAAGTTGCCATTGTCTTTCTTGTTGGTGGAAATTTTTTGGCGGAGTATTTTTCAGTGAAAAAGATTCAAATTTGAATGCACATTGGGAGTTACAAATATCATAGGTTCCTTTGTGTTTGTGTAATTATCGGGAGTAATTACACAAGTGCTTCAAAATTACCGATAATTTTCCATGAAAGCATGTTGTCTAAAAAACAAAAAAAAATTCAAGATGACAAATGTACATTCTAACAATCGTTACTATAGATACACGGACCGACCGGGTATTTTTCGATACCTACCGGGTATTTACCAGCCCGAAAATGTCCCGCCGGGAATTTATCGCTGTAATTGATCGAAAATGTCCCGCTTCATGTGGGATTTTTAACATACGATGGAAATATTCGGTTATAATTGCACAAGTGCATAAAAATTACCGATAATTTCGCAAGAAAGCGTGATATCTAAAAATTGCTAGTTTATTTTCATATTTTGGCGAAAGTGCCCGAGTCCGAAAGATGAGGGTTCTTTCACAAAATATGAAAATAACCGAATGCAATTTGTATAAGATATCACGCTTGAATGCAAAATTATCTGGTCATTTTTATGCACGAATGTAATTCATTGGAATATTTCACGAATGAAGAAATTCTCAAGGAAATGTTATTTTTGTTCATTTATACTTTCCTCTATCTATAGATTGTATGGAGCACCCACCAAAACGCGAAATGTTTCTCTATTTCTGAAGTCTATCTGACATTTATTTTTGTTGTTCACTGACGTCTAGCGATACGGTTTCAAATGTGTTGTTATGGGGACTTGATACAATGCAATTACCGCTGTAAGTTTTCGATAATTGCATTGCTCTTATGGGACATTTTATATATGAGGGAAATATTCAAATTAATGAAATGATAGCGGAATTCAATCTAGAACTTCAGAAGAATAAACTACATCAGGCGAGATTTGAACCCACAATCTTCTATTCCAGAGTTACTTGAAGTGGGGTACTCCAACCCCAAGGGGTTCTCCATCGACGGCGGGGGTTCGCGACAAGATTCACGTGATGGAGGCTTGGAACTTGAATTCCAATTTGAAAATGGAACCTGGCTTAAAAGAGTAGTTCAGGTGACATTTTTTCTTGTCTCAATGAAAAGAATGCTTCGATGCCAGGTACCATGTGCGGTGTACTGTGCTGAACAAAATAAACGCACTTATAAAAAAAAAATAATATTAGGAAACTTGCTCGAGATCAAATACTTTTGAATGTTTTCCTTTTTTGTGTAAATTCATTACGACGAACTCGTCATTTGTGGATTCCGGAAAAGGGCTGAAATTGTTCTTTATCTTTCTCAACTCTCCGACGGACTGAAAAGGTATGTCCGGATATTATTACATTATCATTTTTGGTCAAGAAAGAGAGCTGAAATTCTAGTTGGAGTATGGAGCAACAGGAGTCGTTATCAGAAATGTCCATAGATCAAGCTGATTTTGAAAGGATGTCTTTTCAGATTTTTGGCAGATAGAAAGAGTATCCCAAACTACCACGCAAAGCGGTCAATTTCCTTTTACCATTTGCTATATCATACTGATGTCACAGTAGTTTTTTTTACACGTAGTCATGATAAGAACTCAATACCGAGTCAGATTAAAGGTTGAAATTTTCCAAAACTACTTCCAAAATCGACTCCGTTTGCGACGAGAAACAAGCACACTCATCACATTCATATTAAAACGATATTCAGTTCGGCACTCCATGTATACCACTTATTGAAATAAAAACCTCATTCTCTTAAATAGCCAACATTGTTATTTACTGCAGAGGAAAGTCGGGATTTGATAAGTTGAAGTGTTCGCCCTACCTACCAAAACTTCATTCTCTTCATAAAAAAATAACATCTTCCTTAATGAACATATTTCAATGAAACATATTCACTTTTCAGTAGGTATTTCAAACGGAGTCTATACAATCATATAATGCAGGTGATCAGGAGCTGTGCCTGGAGAATCAAATGTGGCTTTGGGGTTTGTTATGACTGATTTTCAGATTTTCCAACCCCAACCATTGCGAGCCATATCGAACAAATATGAAAAAAAGAGTGCAGACCTTCGTGTTATTTGAATTGATGGCGACTCTTGGGATTGGTAGCCGTTGTCTGCAGGTTTCCGGGACTGAAGTTTCATCTATACCTGCGGTAGATATTTAGGTTATTGCTTTATAAGGAGCGGATAGTTCGAAATACCTCTTATTCCCTCTGTTAGAAGGTCTCCTCTACTTGGTGTAGTAGTACTTTTTGAGTCTTCCATCATCCAGCAAATGGCGTTTATACACCCCAAAAAAAGAAACTAATGATAATCAATGGATGCCACTGCTTCAGATGAAGCGGAGCGAATGTCTGTCCAATGTAATCATATATGCGACGTGGTATTATCCAGAAAAGCATTTGTTTTCTGCAGATATCTGCTCAACGACGTAAAACTTCGTTGTATCCATGTTGTATCAGTTAATTCTTATTTTTTCAAATCCTCAATGCAGGAGTATACTTTAATACACGTAAAACAGGTTAACGCACCGATCATGTTGAATGTAGTGTTAAAAAAAATAGCTATTCATGAAATGAGGGTCAAGAGTAAGCTTTTATTTTGTGAGTGAAATAGTTTGCGAAACGAGCGTAGTAAGTTGAACAATTCCACGAAATAAATGAAACTTACTTTTACCACAAATATCATACAAAGTTTTTTGTACAACTGTCCTGTTTTCATAATAAAATAGATAAATTCAATGTTTCCATAAAAACACATTTCAACATCTCTTGTCAGTAAACACGTTGAAGGACAGTGGAAATATTTGAAAGGCACTAATTTGGGCACTTCAGTCTTTTGAGAGATAACTCATGTGTAGGTACACAGGTGTATATAAATCAGAAGGGGGGATGAAAATTGGTAATTATACTTGAATTGCGTGACACTACGTAGCTGATGTTCGAATATATTCTGACAGTGCCGATTGAAATATATTATATTGTATGGAATCGCAAACGCTTAACGGCGTCGTGTCATTATCGACCCTCAAGCTGAAGACGCAGATAAGCGTTGTGTCATATCACATGTTCAGACAAAGACGCCAATAAGCGCCTCTGTCCTTCAACGTGCTAAATATTTTCTGTGCATTTGCTGTGAAGTGGCTGTATCAGGTGAGGCGGAATCAACTGGTTACCAACAAACAGTATTGGGAAGTTCATAATTTTATGCGACGTCTGGCGGAAATATAACGCACTGCTATAATTTCACAAACAAACGGCTTCCATTTTATGTGTGTGAATTTATTGAGTTCTTTGGTGTTGATTTAGGAAATCTCATCTGAAGTTGTGATTTTTTTTTCAATTGATAATAACAAACAATCATGGATGCAGATCGCTCAGTGAGCCGTATAAAGTGTTTGGTGCCAAGTTGCCGCAACTCTAGGAACCGAAATCCAAAGTTGTCTCTTCACACGTTTCCAAAGAGAAATGAGTACATATTTGGTAGGAAACATTACGGAAAGTGGATCGAAAGAGAAAATATACAGGTACAAGGCTTGGAAAATTGAACTGAAACTGCATAAATCACCACCTAGAGCGGCTTCAGTGTTTTACTTGCATTTCAAGAGAGATGATTTCTTGTTACCTGGTGAGTCTGTTTGTCTATTTTCAGGCGAAGTTATGGCGCATTCCATCATCCATGTTATAAAAGCCTCAATAACAACTACACAAAAACTGAGAAATGTCCTGGAACAGATATCATTAGATATCAAAACACAATGCATCTATGTTCACCTCCAATGAATGGTATTGTGCGGCTATTTAAAGCATCATGAACACAGTTATATTAACCTTACCGAGAAAAATTTCGTACAATGAAAATATAGCAAAAAAAACACCAAAATCTTGTCTAGCGAGGGCAACTGATGACTGGATTTCAGTTTGGCACGTTATTTCACAAATGTAAACAAGGTAACTATTTCAAAATGGTGGATATAGTTTAACCACCACCAGCGCCCTCATCGGTCGATATTCTTCCCTATTGTTTACATCTCACGCGTTTTATTTAAAGTCACATTTGAAGTCCTTGCAGGTGTTTAATATCTTGCACAACGACGAACAATAGGGGGAACAATTGTGTGTTCCTGACGATATTGAAGAGGCTGCAAAAAGAGCTTCAATTGAATTGTTACCGAAAGAATTGGCTCAGCAGTACGACATCGCTTATTTCAATTTTCTCAGCTGGAAAAAATCGTGTATAAAATGGTTTCAATAATAGTGTTTTAAAAAAGTCTCTTTTAATGACAGTTGTACAGAAAATCATTTACATTAAATCATAAACTTAATCCATAAAAGATGAGAAATCCACACATATTGTAGCTCAGTGACAAAGTCACCGATTTCATCAATGATTAAAAAAAAATGTTACAATTTTGTGGGTTTTTCCATCCGAAATATGTTGGTATTCGTTAAAATATAACCGTTATGTAATCGGGTCTTCGAAACATTTTCGTGTATTTCAACATACTTCAATCAGCAATGAAATGATACATTTCCATTGTGCGTGAATATCAAACAAAGCTTCATATAACGTGGAAATCAGATAAAACAATAACAAGAGTAATTGAATTCATGTGTATCATGTTTCGTGATTTATGGATGTCGAAGTAGAGCAACCACTATGAATAAACGTATGAATATTGTTGGCGTGAAATCACAGAGTGTATAAAATTGAAACAGAACTGGGACTCGGTAGTTGTCTGAAAAAACTAAATTGATTCGAATTGCGTGTTTGAAAAAACATATTCGAAATAATGTTTTTTCGCCATTTCGAAGAAGAATTTATTCACCTTATTCTGATTCAGATGGAAAATAATGGAAATACACGAACAAATGGATTGAATACGTCTGTCCAAACATTAGAATTGTTTTCAGGTACTTGTATCACCCAAACCATTTGCGGAAATTTTTTCTGCAAGGAACAGGGCTATTCTGAATAAAAATGAACAGGTTGACCCTTGTCCACTTCGCTGGGTATTATTTATTATTTTTGTGATGCAGTTATACTGTGTAGTTCTCTGAGTACTGTGTACTCAGAACTGTATAGTTCATCACAGCTCTGCCTTCTGGGCATGTCTGAAAAAAATCTTTTCTCATCAGATTTTTGAAAGTATCCCAACTGCAATAAGTGTGTCCAGCTGTTCTTTGTGGCAACAGAAAATAATTTGGCGGTTGTTCAATACATGTTTCAATTGAAATCTCTAGGGATTGAAGATTTATTCCTAATCCCAGGTATGATAATGAATTTTCAATTCCTATGTATCAAATATTTTCATTCCCTCCAATATGAATCTATATCTATTAATTCAAAATTAAATTCAATTAACGTCAAGTCACATGACGTTGTTTATAGAGTCTGACAATTGCCCTCTTCTAGCATTGTTCATAGATAGAAAAGTTTGCCAATGTTTGTGTGAAGAGGACTTGAAGTGCTTTTGTTAGGCTATCTGAACTGAAATGTCGTCATTTTCGTTCAATTGTTAATGCACGAAGTTTTCTTTTCTGAAGGGTGAGATGGGTCAGTCCGACTGGAATTCTGAAAGAAGGCTAATTAAGCTCAGGATACAGTTGACAGTAGAAATCGTACAGCTGATCAACAAGATTGACAAAAAATCCACTTCGGTTTCTGAATTTATTGCCATGCCAGATAGACGTCAAAGTCAATTGACCCCATGATAAGATGTCAGCAATCGAGTATCTTCACTCGAGAATGGGCCATTTCAGACTAGAAAATTCGCTGGGAAACAAAAGATCGCGGTGAAAACAGATATCGTGGGACATGTACTTAACATGAAAATTTTTTGCTAAAAAAATTATCCCATCAAATTTGTCTATTTCTAGTCATGTGTGTCGAAATAACCAATGAAACCATTATTACACTGGTAACTACCCATGGATAGTTTTCACGGGTAGTTATCACTTATGACATTGCTAAGCAACCAACACAATAAAGTTTGACATTTCAGTAATTCAATTTATTTCGAGAATGTCACTTCCTCGCATTGGTGTTCAAAATGATGCGGCAATTGACATAATCATTGAAGAAAATACACCAAAAAATACTGTCAATAGTAAAAAATACACTTGGGAAATATTTATGGAGTTTTGTGACGCCAGAAAATATGAATTGGATGGAAATCGTACTTTCGAAGAGCTTGCATTAATACTCAAGGATTGGGCGATTAATATGAGAAAAAAGGATAGCACAGAGTTTAAGGAGGCTACTGTTAAAACCGTATGGGATATAACAAGCAAATTATTACAAGAAAAGTATTGCAAGGAGTATAATATCATGCTTGACCCCTTTAAAAGTGTTGCATTCAAACAAGCGCGGAATGCACGCGACGCAGCACGAAGAAATTTACAAACAGATCCCACTAAACGCAAAATAAGCTCACTACCATTAACTTCAAATGAAATGAGTAAAATTATAAACTTTCGGGATGAAAATAACCCTATAGGACTCCTACGCAAATTTTATCACATAGCAGCGGTGGAATTGGCTTGGAGAGGTGGTGAAGGTGCTGCTTGCTTAGTTGATTATTTTCATATCGAAAAGGACAACAATGGATCTCCAACTAATAGGATAGAATATAATCCAATTTTCAGTGGCACCTGCCAAGGGGGTTCAGAGAACTGCGCCTCTAGCAAATGGTTAGTTCAAAATAGTGATAACAATGCTTGTCCTGTCAGATTATTCATTGAATTATTATCGAAACGAGGCACAAATATCAAGAGAGAAAGACTATTTTTAAGGCAAAATCGTCACTGGAAGACAGGAAGCGATAACTGGTATGACAATATGCCTCTGGGTAGAAATATAATCGACGGATGGACGAAATCTTCTGCTGAAGCAATTGGCTTGGATACGAAATAGAGGAAAATAACCAATCACTCTAATAGAGCAACTGCAGTTAGTCAACTAGCTAAGAGTGGGGTTCAAGAACAGCAAATGTTGAAAATTACTGGGCACAATAATGGAAATTCCATGAAACCTTATTTGAATATTGATCAGGAACATCATAACCAAATAATCAATAGTATGCATGGAAACACCTATGCAGTAACCGAGGCAAATACAGCAAGATCAACGGAAAATCATTATACGAATTGTTCTTTCAATAACTGTGTGTTCAATAAATAATTTTGTTCGAATTGCAAAAAATTTTCTCACCGAATATCCCTCGAACATTGATAAATAACTCATAATTTTATCACAACTTCCTCAAGCACGTTATTTTAGGTAACATCTCTCCGCCTTCGGCGTCGGGATGTTACCAAATAACGTGCTTTCGAAAACTGTGATAAAATTATTTCGTTAGTTATCAATGTCTTTGGGATATTATATCTGAAAACAGACCACATTTCACCCAAATTCATATTCATCACGAACTTCTCAGTGATAATTAGAGATCGTGGAAAGTGCCAAAGAGACAATATATCTGAGAACAAGCCCGGCTGGTTAACAGATGGATCCAAGACGGATAATGGAATAGGAGCTGGTGTATACTGTGCGGGGAGAAACCTAAGTTACACTTACCCGATCGGACAACACACATCTATTTTTCAAGCAGAAATTTATGCTATACTCCAATGTGAGAGAACAATCAATCTGTGGTCCGAACGAAATGGATCAAGAAGAATATCAAGATCATGAAGAATATGACGAACATCCAGCAATGGATGTCACGAAGTATAGGAAAGCAAAGCGCAGTAAGCCCTAGAGGCTGAAGTGCTTTCCGGAGAACTGGCAGTGAAGGACAGGTCAGACGGCTTCCGAAGGGAAAAAAATTCCCCACCCCCCAACTGGAACAAAATATACGCCATCGGTAGTTTAGGTGGTTTTCGACTCTGATCTTTTTGATTTTGCTTGGGAAAGCAGCTGTTCTATTTCTAAATTCATTTTTGTGTGTTCTGTCGACACGACTAAGAAACGAAATCACCAGTGCTACCTGTGGTATCCATCCAAGTGTTCCTATATCTCTACAATTTTAGTGATGGGATTAAGCAATCTGTGGAAATGAAGAATATCGCATCAGTTTCAAAACAAAGGTTTTCGGTTGAAATTGCAAGAGTGCGTAAAAATTACCGATAATTTTGAAAGCGTGATATATCTTAAAATTGCAAGTTTATTTTCATATTTTGGCGAAAGTGCCCGAGTCCGAAGGGCGAGGGCTCTTTTACAAAATATGAAAATAACCGAATGCAATTTGTATAAGATATCACGCTTGAATGCAAAATTATCTGGTCATTTTTATGCACGAATGTGATTCATTGGAATATTTCACGAATAAAGAAATTCTCAAGAAATGTTATTTTTTGTTCATTTATACTTTCCTCTATAGATTGTATGGAGTACTCACCAAAATGCGAAATGTTTTTCTATTTTTGAAGTCTATCTGACATTTATTTGTGTTGTTTACTGACGTCTAGCGATACGGTTCCGAATGTGTTGTTATGGTGACTTGATACAATGCAATTACCGCTGTAAATTTTCGATAAATGCATTGCTCTTATGGGACATTTTATATATGAGGAAAATATTCAGGCATATCCTTTCGATAAGCAAAATAGGGTCAAAGAAAAAATTACGAGTGGATAATTACACTCCCTATGGAGCGAAATCACTTGGGATCGAACACAACTAGAGACAAAGGAGAAACAATATATATTTCAACTCGAATCATTCCATAATGATAACCTTTTCAAACCACCCTCATAAACAAACTGTGTCTCTTTCGGTGGAAGCGTACGGATCGATATAATTTCTCAACGATAACAACAAACTCCATCAAAACTGATAAGCCACGCACCCACATTCGGTTTGATGTTTATCTTATTAATACCATCAAATTACGTTTTGAATTACGTACGCTTTCGCTTCCAGGGGATGACCAATATCATTAATTAACACCCTACCAGCACACATATATTCGGCCTGACGTCCGACTTGTCATGTCTGTCAAATTATATATATTCAGGTGACGAGGATATTTGTTGGATTCTAACGGTGGGCATTAATCAAACCGTGTACCATTTGATTTCTATGGAGGGATATATTCCTGGATGTATTTGGGATGTATTGCTGAATCGATGAAAGGAAATGAAATGGATTTGAGCAATTGACAGTTTATGTTGATTTCCATTGAATTTGGGATTTGGAAAGGACTATTGGTACAGCGATAGCGCCATCTACTTAAGGAATTTCCAGGGGACTTTGATACATTGTGCCTTGTGGATATTCTACGGGAAATCACAAATACCAAAACTTTGAAAAAAACTCTTGGTTTTCTGATATTCATGATGAGAGAATTCTGATACATGTCTACAATATTGAATCCACTTTCAAATTGCTCAATACAGTGTGGTCCACTAAGTCTGCAACAAATGGGAAACTTTCTTATTATCGATTTCGCAGAAAATTTTATTCTTGACAAAAGTTGGTGCATATTCCAAAACTATACCAAGTGTACCTGAAATGACTTTATGACAATCACCATACAGGATAGGCCAAAAAATATAAATTTCGTTCAAGAGTAAAATACCCTTATTTCAGAAAATATAGAAATATGTTGGAGAGAAAAGTTGCTTAGAATTGAAAGTTATTTTCAGATACGAAGTCATGGCCTGCTATTCAAATTTTTTTTTCTCTTGGAAAATTTTGAATTACCCCCGTATGATACATATTTTTACTATTCAATATGTATTTGAAGTAGCTACAATCAAATTGGTTTGGAGTATTTTTTATCAAATCAATGTGAATTTGTATAATTTACATGGATTTGTATTTTTTTAGGTGACCGTCAACTTCTTGTTTGTTGCAACGATAAATAACAGAACTCTAAAATAACACAAATCCTTTTTTTAACGAGGCAAATACTTTACTAACTACATAAAAATATTTGCGTTATTTTAGAGTTCTATTGAATATCTTTTTCCACTTATTATTTTTCAATATCCATCTATATCAGTTTAACATCCATTTTCGATCTACTATATGATGTATAAGGAACCATTGTGCTACACGGGATTTTCCTGATTTCGTTAATTACATCTGGCATTCGCAGATACTTACCAACTTCCAAAACCTTCTTTCAGGAACTTTTTCACCTAAGTTTTCACAACCCCTTCATCGAGTGCAGCCTCTCACCCTCAGCCCAGCATATTTATTCCACAGATTTTCCGTTATCACAATCACGAACTCTTTCCTCTCCTTCTTTTCGGAAATGTTTTATTCTTGCCGATTCCCTGGGCGAAACAATTCTCTCAAACATCGCACGCTTTTATTCGGTCACTTTTCTTTCCGAACTCCTGAAACTCCCGATGAAACTTCCACAGAAATTGGATTATATTTTGCACTAGGTATTACAATTTCGCCAACAATTCTTTGTTGGCGGAACTCCACCACAAAGAGCGTTATAGGTATTAAATTGTTTCGAGAAAGTTGTGCGGATGAGTTTCTTGCGAAGACATGATCTGTTTCATCACGTCGGCCAAGTTAATGGGTTTGAAAACTGGTTTAGGTTCATTGCGTGTCTGATTAGGAGATTAATGAGTGTTCCCAGTCGCCAAATATTCATGAAAAATTGGATAATGTTGACGAGCGGAGAACCGATCGCCAAATTATGAAGTTGAGAAATTCAAGGTTTTCTGTTTTGATTCATAGAGTTTCATAGAATTTCGTTCTAATTCTACTTTCTTATTTTTGATTATCATTATCTGAAGAGGAACCATGGAACTCGCTGTTATTCTTTTATTTTAATAATCCTGAAATCATTTTCCATTTCATATTTCGACTCAAGTCTGTTTTTTATAATCCTGTAATTATTTTTATATAATTCAGTTTCGAAAAGTCAGGTATTACATGACGTTTGTGAATTTTGAAACGTCAGTTTTTTCAAAACTGTCACTTGAGACAAGTGAATGAGATTTGTGTAATATTCATTACGCAACTAGTTGTGTAATAATAGAACATGAAACTACTAATTTTATTCTTTGAAAATATTGAAAACGGGATTATTCAAAGTACAATTAACAAAATCCAAAGCAGAACCCGATGTTTCTCCTAATTCTGCTATAACTTTTTCTGTTCTGATCTCTTTCGTTTCTTCTCTAAACATTCTTTTCGAAGCTGGCTCAAGCTCAGATTCTCCATTCATGATATCCTGAGCAATTCTTTTTTTATTGCCTAAAGAATTCTCGATATAACCCTCCGCAACAGTATTGGACTTCCAGCCCCCGTGCTGTTTTATTCTGAGAATATCAGCTCCTGAATCTGCGAGCAATGAACCAGAAGTACGTCTGAAACAATGCCCAGTATACTCAGTAAGATTTGGCAAGCCAAGAAATTGTGCAATCGTTCTAGGCAATTTTCCGAACGTATTAATTCCGACAGGCTGAACACTGCACTTACTCTCTCTGTAACCCACGAAGAAACGTTCATGCTTAGTTATTTGGGGTCTCAGGCAAATATACTTCCTGATAATATCCAACATATTTATACCAGAAATATTTCCACTGTTGACTATGAATTCTCGTATTACATGAGCTTTTGTTTCTGGAATGGTTATTCTGAAGAAACTTTTTTCATCTATGACGTCTTTGACACGCAGAAATGTCAATTCAGCTTTTCTACAAGCACCCGCAATTCTAATTATGCAACCTAGAAGGATAGTTCAAATCAATATTTCATTTTGATATAAAAATTAATGGATGAATACCTTCGCAAATAAAAAATGTTTGTTATCAGCTTCCTTTATGAAAGTTTCGAATTGTTCCCTACTGAACACTTTTGATTTTTTTGCATGATAACCCACTGACCGCCTTTTCAGTAATGCAATCAATGTGGTGTAAGTTTGGATACTAACATCTTTTTTAACTTTTAGTTCACTCTTCAACATGAAATATGTCGTCCACGTCGTTGAAGCTTTCATAGCTTTTATAGTTTCGAAATATGCCAACATTACTTTTTCAGTTATAACTGTAACTTTCTTCGTTTGGTACCATTCTTCAAACTTTTGGTAAGCTGCGTCATATATCTAGCTTTTGATTTTTGAGGTATCAATTCATTTAATGCTTTATTTGCCGATACTTCTATATCAGACGCAATTTCGTCGGAACAACTACTCATTTTTGAAATAAGTCTGATACGTTTGACATGAGTCTGACACGTTTGACATTGCTTATTGAATATTCATTTTGACAAGCGCCAACGCCAATGTCCCATATCACGAGAAAACCATTATATTATATTCATGAAATGATATCATTAGATAAAATTTTGTACGAAATACGTTATGAAAAGACTTATTTGTTCGACTCGCGTAATTTGCAAAACTCGCTTCGCTCGTTTTGGCAAATATTACACTCATCGAACAATATGGGTCTTTTCATAACTGATTACGTAAATAACTACTAACTTTGTGTTTCAACTCAAGCCATGTTCAAACTTGGCGGCTATGGAAAATGGCAGAGTAATCGGCATATTCTATTCCCGTTCCACAGGAATTTTCTGGCAATAATTCATAAGCATACGAATCGAACGAAAGAGGACCCAATATAGTTTCCTGAGGTACGCCATGAAAAATCTCCTTGAGATCACTCACTGTGTCCGACACTTTCATCTCCAGGCTCCAACTTTTTATGATATTTGTTAGCAGACTTTCAAGTATTTTCTCAAACCTACTCGCTCTCATGTTTCAATGAGCAATCAGTCGCTGACCGTATCTAAAGCCTTCGGAAGATCGATGAATATAAATGTTCAAGGACGTCCTCATTAAGTGATATTTGTATTTTCCCAGATAGTGGAAGAACAGCATCTTTCAGTGACTGCTATTAGAAATGAGTCCATACTTTGATATGAATGATGTCAATCTATTTATCAGAAACTTTTCGAAGATCATGGACATTATGAGTGATGGGAGAAATCTGTAGTTGAACTGTCACACTCTTGAATACTGGATGACATCTGTCTGAGTACGTCAGGCTAGATCAGGTCTAGCATTCATTCAATAGGTGTTGAAGAGAAAGCGAGAGACATCTCTGATTCTATGCTATATCATTCAACAGTTGTTATGTAATATAGCTCATCGGCATTCAGGAAAAATATTCTGTAAATATCCCCTGTATCTTTCTAGGGACTTCATGAAAAGCTCCAAGAATGAATATCTGATTAGTCCCGGCAGAACTGTAACAGAATCATGACAAACGTGACGTAAATATCTGTGCCACGGAGTGGATTTATGTTGTCCGTCATCATTTAAAATAATTTCCGCGGACCACGTCCGGAATGGTAATGCCTGGGCGACCTTCATTTGCATGTAAAAAGCACAAAAACACCGAAACGTATTATCTGCTCCACCTCGCGTATTCTGGAATTATTCCACCCTGGAGGATGCACACATGCATTATTACCATTTCGAAATGGACGAGCGGACGACTGCTGGAATCAATTGTTGATGAATTGTGTGCGGGTGGATTTGAGCTCCCGTTATGGCTATGAGTTAAATCATCTGACAACTATACAATGGACATCCTTATCTCGAGAGAAGTAAGAATTTTCCACCGATCAATAATAACGGACCAAACATTTCAGAAGAGAGTTTACGTTCGGACAAATATTATAAGAAACCAGTATCTCCGACGCAGACCCACACAATTGAAGTCAATGCTACGTCTTGCTTGGTTATTCTGTAGGGGAAGTGACTGACCGGGACGATATTGACATATTTGCCAAACACTTTCTGATGATGACTTCAAAATGGAAGTCGGAACATCGAATAATTCAGGAAATGCCATCAACAGATATAAACTCCGAAAAGAAAATCTCATTACACCGGAATGGTCATACTAACTCATACTCATGGGTAAATAATAAAGAACCAAACATCTCAGGAGAGATTCAACTGCCGGAAAAATATTAAGAGAGAAGTATTATAAACGCCCCCGTATCTCTGAAGCAGAACAGACAATTCAAGTGGTTCTTCTTCCAAGTGGGAGTGGCTGACCGACCGCGACGGTATTGACATATTTTTTGTCAAACACTTTTTGATAATAAATTCAAATCATTCATTCATTATCGAGAAGTGAATTAGAATAATCAAGAGTAATGAACAAAGTCCATATCGGACCAAAAAACTTCAGGTATACCGTGTGACACAGACTCATGGTACACACCTGTTTTCTCCTTTGTTTTTCTAGCTATATTTATGAAATTCGAAACATTGAATATGCTCACTGAACAGCATTTCTCGACATATCTGAAAGAAAAAAACAACTTCCAATTCTTCCGGAAATGACATCAACTTTCGATTCTTGAATGGGACACCCTGTGTATTGTTACATGATCGGTTAGTGATGATCATGAGGAATCCAACGATACCAGGTTTCATGGTGTTATCTCCGATGACTACGGAGGTATCGCCATTTATTTTATTCATAAGCTCAATGAGTGGGAGAGAGAATTGGATTGACCCGCCAGAAAAAGTTTCTCTCTCCTACTCGTTGAGCTTATGGATAATATAAATGGCGATATATTCGCAATCATTGGATATAACATCATCAAACCTGGTATCGTTGGATACCTCATGATCTTCCCTAACCGATCATGTAACAGTACACAGGGTGTCCCTTTCAAGAATCGAAAGTTGATGTCATTTCCGGAAAAATTGGAAGTTGTTTTTTTCTCTCAGGTATGTCGAGAAATGCTGTTCAGTAAGCATATTCAATGTTCCAATTTTCAAAAATATAGCTAGAAAAACAAAGGAGAAAACGGGGGTGTACCATGAGTCTTGTGTCACACGGTATATACAACTAACCCTAGCTTCAAATTTAGTATAAATTTTTTTCCTCATGAAGATGCTAATCTTGTTAGCGAAACGCGCGTCGAGCGCATAAAATATCAGTCTCATCGTTCAAAGAATTCAAAGTGGAAGTCGGAAAGTGGAACAATCCAGAATCTTGATCAACTGGTCAGTTAGGCTTGTTCAACAGGTTGTCCTTCCATCTCCATACTCGCCACTCAAAGTATCAATATCTCTCTGAATCACAAAACACTAACACACCACTCACAAATATTTCATTTCAGTTAATACCTGCTTTGTTTTGCTCACTATTACATTCACCAAAACTT
Source organism: Zygogramma bicolorata (assembly GCA_032362365.1). NCBI lineage: Eukaryota > Metazoa > Arthropoda > Insecta > Coleoptera > Chrysomelidae > Zygogramma > Zygogramma bicolorata. The sequence goes on from JAVJAQ010000529.1 coordinate 407,103, forward strand.
CGCCAGCACCTTCGCCAAAAAGAAAAAAAATCCTTTTTCGTCGTCGATTAAAATATGCGCTCGCCAAATAGTTGAAAATATGTTTGTGGTGATAGTAGGGTCTTGTGAACAGAATTTAGTATGGTTTCATGATTTCTTGACAATATCTAATTCGTTCCTGTCCGTTGCTTGAAATTGAATTATTATATTCTCATTTTCTGTCATGCAGCTCGTGAAATTTGAATTGTTTTGGATGTATGATTTTTTTTTCATATCTCTATTTTGGTTCCCCTATTCCACACTGAGATAATTTTACCGAAATGATTTTCAATGTGTTTCAAACTAATTCACATATAACTTCCTTTGAGATTTTATTTCTTTAAAAATAAATTCATTCCATTTTTGATTTTGTTGAAGTAAATTCTATTACTTATCGTTATTCTCAAGAATATAAAAAAATTATTTCTGGATTCAATAATTTTTCTCTTTTTTATCGATTCATTTCTCTTTGGTATTCCTTATTTTTTCAAATATTCCATTAACTGATAATTTTATATCGAAAGAGGTTATTTCAAAGTTCAGATGATGAATCTGTGATTCAAAGAAACCAAATTGTATTCTGCATTATTCAAAAGAGGTACTTGCACACTGGATTCGGTATTGATACATTATCATTATAAGTTCAAGATAGTTCCCAACCACAGGTGTGAACCATTAGGAAAAACGCCATCTGTTGGAGTCGACCGAGAGCTCAGCCACTATATCAGAAGTATATGAGGATCTCTGAAACGCTCTCATTCTCATACGATTACCGATTCTGATAGGAGAATATATGTTTACCTATCGAGCATTTGTCTTTCTTCAACTTGTGGAATTGTACCAGATAAAATACCCCAACAGATTATTTTTTTATGTATCTTCTGTATTCCTGAATTTTCCACATTAGGGAGTTCATTTACTGTCACTTTAAGCTCCAGAAACAAGATTGTTATTAGATTCTTTATACAAGTCTATCATTTTTCAATATGAAAAATGGAAACTGTTTGCTCAGTAATACTCACTCACAAAGCTGAATTGCAAATCTATGGTTAATGGCTATTTTCAACCAATCATGGATGATGCTGGTTTAAATGCATCCATACTTCGGAAAATCAAAATTGTGAAAAAAAATCTAAGAGCAACTGTAGTAAAGGAAGTAATGCTGGATGTGAAGCACTTGTCAACCTAAGTTTGTGTAGCGTAACATTAAGGGCCAGTTGTACATACTCCAGTGAACTGTGGTTCTGGTGAACCGAGTTCAGTTCTCGAGCAACAAAGGATTGTATTGGATAATGCTCAGCAACTGAACTTGGTTCATTCGAACCACAGTTCCCTGGAGTATGTACAACTGGCGCTTGATCTGCTGAATTTCGTCTCATGACATCATTAAATTGTCCAAAAACCAAACTCAACGAATTATTGCTTCAAATTCTAGGTGAAATTGAATTAAAAATCATATTTTCAGGAGCATTATTAATCAACAGTTGACTTGATTTCGTTATATTTATGAAACGGTTATCAATTGTTCGATTATTTGTTTTGTCAGTGCTCGTCGATCACCGAAAATTAGTGATAACGAAGAAATTTGTGATACACCACCAGAAATCACCGTACGAGCATGGTGGGGTAGAAAAAGTGGAGTTCGCAACTCGATAATAAGGCCAATTACGTATACTCTAAATTACCACACTCGGCTAATGCCTCTTGCGTAATAGACTACTTATTCTCCAAGTTTTGAAATAGTTTTTTAATTGAAAAGTGGGATATTGACATTATTAACGCACGCATGTGACGAAGCCGTAGGCTGAGTCGTGTAATCACATGAGTGCGTTAATAGTGTTAAGAGTGTTGCGTACCAAATTTTATCTGCAACTGTCAACGTTTTCATGACTATCTTCGAATGTACCTCATGGATATTCCACTTCGACCTACCCACTCATGACAGTTTTCTGCTGATTGAAAACACAAGTTTCTTGTGAGCATTTTTGTAACCGTAGCAACGGTAGGTATAAACAAAGCCGTTCATTGATGTCAAATTGAATTGTCAAATTGATATTCACCATCATTAAGTTTCTTGAGTCGAAATGTCTTCAAGTGAAGATGATCTACCATCCGATATTGAAAATGCGACAAGTGTTATTTCAAATCTGGTGCCCGAGAAATCCCGCCAAAAATACCGTTTAGTGTATGATAGGTATGTAAAATGGTGCGAAGAAAGGAAGGTTGATAACTTGAATGAAAAGGGATTGCTAGTACACTTCAATGAACTAAGCAAATTGCAGAAGCCTTCATCTCTCATTTGCTATTACTCAATGTTGGGGACAGGATTTTCAATCAAAGAATACGTCGATATCAGGAAATATACTGATTTCCTATTTGAATTTTCTTCGAATTCATTCAATAAACGATTTATTTTTGTTCAAATTTATTTACTATAACATTACCGCACTAGTGCGGTAATAAACGTCATTATGACATTCAAAAAAGTGTCGAATCATAATCATTACATAACAGTTGTAGATAAATAATATACTATTATGCAATGTTTTCAGTTCGCTTTGTGAAGCCAAATAATTTAAAAAGTAGACATGCTGAATGTATTTTTGGTGGGGCTACCATCCTACCATACAATGTAATATCTGGGTCACGATATCACGAAGTTAAACGGGGTCCTACTTTTCATCGTGTGATACATGTTATCGTTAATCAATTGTAAGAAACATCGACCGGAAACAAGTGACGACCGGAAAGAGGTGACGACTGGATTTACTTTTCCGACCAATCGATTCAGTCCGCGTGGCGTGGAATATGCAAGCGATGCGCACAAAACGCGACATCGCCGTACTCCTGTCGGTGGCAGTGTCCCGTGAATTAGCCACGACTCGAGCTGCGATAATTACCCTCTAGGGGTCGCAGATACACGCGGCTAACGGCTAGTCGACCGGACTCAATATAACTCTTTCGCATCTGCTTGATGTATTGTTGGCGGAAGGCGTGTTAGATTGGATATTCGCAGGTGGAGCGGGACATTTCGGGATGACTGGTCAGAGTAGGTTTCGGTGGTCGTAAACAGAAGGGAAAGGGTGCGCGTTGACGAGGTCGTTAATTTTAATTCGGATGAAATATCTGTCGGAATTCTGATAAATAGAAGGATACGGTTGATGATTCCACCTACAAACTTCCATTGTCAGATGTAATTGGGCAATGTTTCATATTTTGTGATATTCACTAGACAAAACCCTTAAAGTGTTTCTCTTCGCGAAGGCTTCTTCATGCTTGTTGATTTGCAAATCTTCCATTCGAAACCTACTTCTATGCTCCTTCGTTCTTTTGGTGAAAGATCTGCCCGTTTGACCAATATAAAAATTGGGACAAAGTTACAAGCTAAGCTGTATACTCCTGATCCTTCCGACACTGTATTATTGTGGGTTGTATAGGCTATGTCTGATTGTCTATTTTCCAAAAAGCGAGCTGAGCCCACGCAGTTTTGTATTACTAGTTCTTTCCTGGAGAAAGAGTTTATAATAATGGAGGTATGTACACACGGTGACAAAATAGTATATCACACACCGAGGTGGAAAGTGATTCATTCCTGTGGTGAGATCAGTTAGTTAATCGAGACACGAAGCGTCGAGGTTAGCTATGATCTCAAGACAAGAATGAAACTTCCCACCGAGGTTTGTATACTATTTTATTCACAACCATCATATTTCGATTAGAATTAATGAATTTCTGTTCCGTTCTGAACATATCTTAGATATTACATTTACGACAAATTACCAAGAACGTGAGGTGTGTATTGTGACACTTCCCATTACATATGGTTGAAAATAAAATTATTTACACACTCTCGCTATATCGGTGACACTTAAGTATGCAATGTTGGTTGAATGGGATGGAAAGTTTATTTATTACTATTGAAGTCCAATCAATAGAAAGATCAGATTACCATTGTATATCAATTGGTTAATTGAACTTGATAGAATTTCACAGCAATATAGCCAATACACCACCACAATGCTAATTTAATTCCTCTTCCTTGCAAATAATGATATTTATTGGTACTAAAACGTTTTCAGCGAATTGAAGTGCTCTGAACTGATGAATGCAGAATTGAAAGAGAATTTTCAGTGAAAAATACAGGTTCGTACTTGAAAAAAAAGCTGAAGTAGTCTGATTTAGTCTAGCAAAATCCTGTACATTTGATTATTCCTTAGGAGTATTCTACAAGTTTTCTCCAGATTTGGTCGAAGCTCAACCTGTATCAAATCCCGGTAGGTACCCGAAAAAGCTAAAAGACATTACCAATAATTATTATAGACTCTAGTGTAGATGAGTAGGTTGAAAAAAAAATTCGTTTTCCGTTAACCTGCTGACGAATGTCAATCCTCAGAAGTCGAAACACAATGTTTAAACAGTGTATCGAAACATGTCGCGAAGACAATAAATTCTGTGAAAATTCAATCGTGTCTACCTTATATCGTAATTACTATGGATTTCAATCAAGTAAAAGCCACCTCAATCCAAAATCCGTAATTATCTGAAAATCTTAGTTGGTCTCATCGTTTTCGTGTGGAACCTAAACGTCTCTAAATGATCAACACATATCAACAGACAGCGTCTGCTGAGTATTTGATGTTACTTTTAATATGGAAGTTTTGCATCAACTTTGAAAAGAAGCCACAACTCTTTTCATCAAAACCACAAATGGAATTTGGTACTACTACTCCAGTCATTATATACATTTGGAAATGCAAATGAACCGAGAAAGCCAAATTTTAGATATTATGTTGGGGGAGGCTTGAAAAACCGACCATAATAACCTTGTGGGTTTTCCGCCATCTTGAAAAAGGGTTAAATTCATGGTGTTTTCATCATTACTCGGTTCCTCGTTGAGATACGAAAATTTGTATTGAATACTTTTTTGTTGCTTTTTGCACGATCTACAATTAAGGTTCTATACATTTTTCACGTCTCGATCATCATTATCGAGATATCGATGATAAAAACCAAAATTGTTTTTTGCTATTTTCTTTTTTCTCGTGGAAGATATCGAGAAATGTTCGAAATGAAACTTGTAGAGCATGTCCAGACCTACAAATTCGTTTTTTTATGTTTATGTATCTCAATCGCAGAAAATTTAGTCCCTCTTCCTTTCTGTTGAAGTTATCCTTGTGCTTATGTATCTCAATCGCAAAAAATTTGGTATCCAGTTCTAAGAACAGCTAAGACGAAACCAGATAGAACCAGGGAATCGGACGACCAACAGAACGCTGGCGGAACGAAAAATAAAAACGAGTCAATTCCAGATTTGCAATCAGTCATAGTAAACTCACATAGAGGAGTTCAACTGAGACCACGCCGCTGAAGATGGCTGCCGCAGATGTAGCCGAAAGCTCCGGAAGTCAAAATTCCACCACACGGCCCTCAAGCCCGAAAAACCAGAGATGTATTAACACCGGCCGTGAAAGCCTACATTCTTTCATAAGACGAATAATCTTTCACTACTCCCACCAACGGAAAACGCAGTCCACCAACAAATTTTCCGGACATATCTTCAAGTACAAACGTGGCTCGGAATTTTCAAAGATCCTCAGGAATGGGGTTGGCGACGGAGTGATTACGGGCTTGAACCAATTTGCACCACAGCCGCACCCGCTCCACCCGAACTTTCAAAACTCATTTCGTGCAAATGTAAAGGAAAATGTTGAGCTGCTTGTGGGTGCAGGAAAGCAGGAATTAGTTGCTCTGTTATTTGGCTTCACTGTAGTGGACAGACGTGCGACAATGTCGCCAGAGTCGATATTTTATTCAACGACGATCACGATGATAACGATGACGATTTTTTGACCGTCACAGCAACATTTCCTGCGATTGACGAAGTTTCACGACTCGAAGAGTCTACCGAGGAGAAGTTTGAACAGCCAGGACCATCAAAACGCCGAAAACGTGTGAAAAAATGACTGCCTATTATTATTATTTTTGCTGCATAACATTTATTTGAATAATGAATTTCATGTATTCGATATAAAATTTGGCTGGTTTATTAATTTATTTTGTATTGCAATAATTCCCTGACGTGTGGATAGAACCGTGCGAGCGGCTAAATAAAAACCGGACACAGTCTTATTGACTTTGTGGCGCGCTAGAGGTCGTAACTTTTGTCGGAAATAAAAAATTAAGAAACGAATTCGTAGGTCTGGACACGCTCTACAAGTTTAATTTCGATTACTCCTCGATATCTTCCACGAGAAAAAAGAAAATAACGAAAAACAATTTGTTCTCCCCAAATTTATGGTTGTTTTCATCGATATCTCGATAACGATGATCGATACGTGGAAAATGTATGAAACCTTAATTGTAGATCGTGCAAAAAGCAACAAAAAGTATTCAATAAAATTTTTCACATCTTAACGGGGAACCGAGTAATGATGAAAAAACTGAATTCAACCCTTTTTCAAGGTGGCGGAAAACCCACAAGGTTATTTTGGTCGACAATTTGAACTTAAGCATTTCTAGCCCCCCCCAAAATGATATCTACAATTTGGCTTTCTCGGTTCATTTCCATTTCTAACCCGATTTTTCCGACGTAATGACTGGAGTATACTACCGGTTTGTTATCTCATCCCAGACTCACTGCAGTCATCGAACAGCAAAAAAATTGCCCTCCTCCACTGTGAAGCTGGCAAACGCATTGCTTATTCATGTGTTCAGATACTGTGACAAACTCTCATAAAACAAATAATGGAAACCAGCAATTATTCATTGCAGATTTCAGTGCGGTGAACAATAAAAAACATCGGATGATATTTACTTTGGTAAAATATCGAATGCGATAACGAAACATTATTCAACGATGTTGGCATCCATGGAATTAATGTACAGTTGATATTATTCCAGTATTTTTTCATCAAGAAACGAATGGTACTAATTGGAGTTTTCCAATTATATGGTTCAGAGAGCGATATGAGAAATGTTCCTGGATTAATTTTTTGGGTTTTTTCCCTAGAAATGGAAAGGAAAAACTTCAAGTTATCATTATATATGTTCTCTTGCTTCAATACGTTACTGCATTATTAAAAAGATGCGAAATCAAATGGCTATGAAGTCCATCAAGAATAAGAACATCGGAACATAAAAACAGCTTGAGAAGACGAAGTAGATGAGTAGAGAAATTAGCTAAGCGCATATTATTTACAATTGGTACACACATGGTCGAGTGGGATAACATCATTTTACTTGTGATAGGACAGAATGGAACAAGAAGTGAACTCGAAGAGGCAACTTGCATTTTATTAAACTCAAATAAAGAGATGCTACTTGTTCTTGAGTATAGATCAATTTTGCAATCTTCTTTTGAGAAGGGAAGTTGAGATTCAATTCAAAGCAGCTTGTTTATAAATAGATATCGATAAATAAGTCATGTCAGTGTCACTTTTTGACACCAAGTAATGGAAATTGCGATTCTATTGCAAATTCCACGAAATGGGCTTGAATTCAAACTAAATATCTACCTATCTATCAATCTATCTATAACTAAATAATGAAAGATACATAAAAAAGCAACAGGAGGTGACAAGATGTGAAATATTTTTGGGTAAGAAAGACAAAACCAAGGAGAAATACTTCCAGCGGTCGATTCTTGGTGGCTCTTCCACGAAAAAGTATTACTGATCGTAATTTCTAGCATCAAGAGGGATGGTTTAGTAAATATGGTTACACCTGATACTCCCGAAGATACTGGATAACAGATCACTTCTCTCCAGAAAAGAGATGCTTGGGCTCTGCCAGCTTCCAATCCTACTGGGTTTTAAAGAATGCAAGTTTTGCAAAGTTGGGAAAATAGGCCTGGGAACTATGCACCTACACCATACAAAAAATAGTATATCACACACCAAGGTGGGAAGTGATTCATTTCTGTCGTGAGATCAGTTAGCTAACCGAGACCCAAAGCGTCAAGGTTAGCTATGATCTTGAGAAAGGTATTGAACTTCCTAACGAGGTTTGTATACTATTTCATTTACAACCATCATATTTTGATTAAAATTAATAAATCTCTGTTTCGTTCTGGAAATATCTAAAATATTACATTCAACGACAAATTACCAAGATTAATCAAGTAGATATATTGTTACCGTGACTACGGGGTATACAATTGTCACCAATATAAATGAATATCAGATAAAAACAATAAATGACAGATTAAGTCTAGAATAGATGAAATGAGGTGGGAAGTGAGGGCGGGAAGTAGAGGTGAGTAATGTGACCCTTCCCAACCTTCGATGACGGTAGTAGTGACAGCATTACATCTATTGTTGTGAATAAAAAATATATCAAAACCGAATCTGATATTTGAACCACTTTGATGCTCGTGAAGGAGTACAGAGTACCTTCAAAGTCCAGACGAAAAAGTTGGATGAGTAGTGAGTTCAACATGAATGGAGCCAAAAATACGACCCTGAATGCCCGTACGATAAAACAGAACACTCCAGACCGACCTCCGGCCTTCTAGGATTAGAATTCAACTTCTTCCCGGCGGTCGTGGAATATGCAAATGCGAGATCATTTTGCATAATGGCTATTACGGCGGTGGATGCAGTTGGTACGATTGTCGGGGATTGTTCTTGCTCCGAAAACGGCGCGAATAATTCGGCCGTTATCGTCACTACTTCTGCTGGCCCTGACTACTTGACTTATGCGTGCTATTTATTTGAGAACACTCTGATGATTCATGACGGTGACCTCCTGGTTGGGTCTCCGTGTCGAAATGATTTAGAGTGTCTGGTTGATTTTTAATGTCAGTTGTTAATGTTACTCGAGTAATTTCGTAGAAATATGTGGCATATAACTAACCAAAGAAAATTCTGATGCTCCACAATTTCCCTTGCGTTTATTGATGCAGAGATGATTAACATTCAATAATATACTTTTTTCTTCAAACGTCAAATAATGATGACATTACTTATCTAACTTGATCCTGTGAAAGTTTGATGTCTCCGCCGGCAGCAGTTCTTTTTCCCATTTCTTTACGGCGGAGGGAAAAATGTTGTCATGGCAACAATATGAAACATGTCACAAAGCAACAATACAAATGTCATTAACAACAATTAAACATCATTTTTATTTATAGTTATATTAAAAGTACAATTAGTTAATGAAGCATTTTCAAAATTGAAACCGTGCAAAAATGTTCCCGACTCTTGATACGCATTGGTAATTGTTGATGATTCTGATGGTCGAGCACAACTTTCAGCAATCATTCCCGATGTTGGCGAATCATGAGGGTTTAAAATTCTTTGAGCATTATCGTTCTTATTTCTTATTGAATCCTCTATATATCCTTCGGCAACCGTGCTTGATTTCCAGCTCCCATGTCGTTTGAGGCATTCTAGATTTCCGCCTCCATCAATTAAAAGTGTTGCCAAAGTTCGTCGTAAACAGTGACCCGTGTATGCGCTTGCATCGTTTAAATTTAAATAACTAGCTACTTTTTGGGCTACTGCGCTGATCGAATGTATTCCCATGACGCTTCAGCAACACTTTCCATTTTGGTACTTTATAAAAAATCGGGTTTCAGTGAAATTTTCAGGCCGCAGTGATGCATACTTTTTATACAGTTTAATGTAGTTTTGACCAATTATCGTAAAAGATCTAATTTGTCGTGTTTTACTGTCTGGGATTTTGATAATTATTACATTTTCTTTATCCTCAATGTCTACAGTCTTCATTTTTACCAATTCGTCGCCTCGACAGGCGCCGCTAACCCCAATTAACAAAACAATCTGAAATATTTCTATAATTTAGTAGAGTATACTACATGCTTTGCAATATATTTTTTTTTTACCTTTAATCCTAAGTACAACTTATCAAATACGTCTTTAGTGAAAACTTCAGACTTCTTTGCAGTATATCATTCGCTTGTCTTTTTCAGAAAGGCACGTAACTTAAAAAATTTGCTTATATCCACATTTTTTCTAATAACTGACTCGGATTTTATCATAGAGTATCGTGACCACATTGTAGAAGATTTCCATTTATTTTCATTTTCCATTATATTAAAATATGCCAGTAAAACGTCTTCGGTAACTTGCCGTACTCCTCTTGTATCGCACCACTCCTGGAAGTGCTTGTACGCTAACCAATACTTCATTCCGTACTTGGAGGGCCTCAAACGTGCTACTGCATTACTAGCCGCGGACTCAATTTCGTTTAGGTTTTCCATTTTCGCACTAAATTTGCGCCTGCGGTTGCAACAACAATAAGCTGTCTTTAATAACATAAAATAACTGTCAAACAACTGTAACTAGAGAGACGCAAATCCCACCGACGACTTAATTATTTTAATTTCTAACATCTAGACGACTTTGATAGTTGTCACAAATAATTTCGAGTAAAAATAGCGTATGAATTTATGGTTGAAAATTGCTACGTTTGAAGAAAAAATTGTATACTTTATTCGGCAAAGAAGCGACTTTTCTTGACTTGCCCTCTATTACGCGCCCCACTTCGTTCGGCGAGTAATATCGGGCGCGTCAAGAAAAGTCATGCTTCTCCGCCTCATAAAGTAATATACTATTGGTAACCGAAATATCATTATCATCTTCAAACAATGAGTTAATGAATATGAGGCTATATACCCTCAAAAAATGCTCACTGACACAAATTATCCAAGCCCTTCAATTCTTAATATATTTTGCTGGACATAGAACTGGTAATTTTTCCAGTCAAATCTTGCTTACTACTTCACGAGTATTCACGGAATTTTTCGATACTTGAAGGACATCCATGATAACGTAATTGATGAACACTCTATCGTGTGCTTTCCACTCAACAGTTTTGAATCCTAATGAAAGAATGTAGGCTTTCAAGGCCAGTGTTGATACATCGCAAGTTTTTCGAGCTTGAGGGCCGTGTCCTTGATTTTTGAGTTCCGGAAATTTCTGCCACATCTGCGGCAGTCTTCTCTAGAGGAGAAGAAAATTGATACAGATATTGAGTATCAATTTTCTCCTGACGATGCTAACCTTGTTGGTGAAACGCGCGTCGAGTGCCAAATTATCAGTTTCACTTCACCATACTCAGATCTCGTTGATATCATCCTTTCGTTTTTGTTCTCTTATAATCATTATTCATCAAATAATCAGCTAGTTCACCGATTCTTATCTCCGTTGATCATTTCGTATCTAATTGATGGCAAATTCTTCATTGCCATGTTATATAATATATCAATGAACAGGTGAAAAATAGATTCTTGGTTGGCTAATGACGTCATGAACATTCAATATCCCGCCATATCTGCTTTTCATTGGCATAACCGCATCAACACCGAAAATATCTGATCAGAAAGAAAAAAGTAACTCTGCCGTTTGCAACGATGAAGTTTATCGACATAGAGAGATACCTCCTTGCAAGATCAACAACTATCACGAAACGATAGTAGTGATGGAGATTTGAACAGTTTCATATCCACAGACCGATTTTATAGAATGCCTGGACTGGGCCTTACAGACTAAAAGAAGAAGCAATGTGGTTGGAAATATGACTTATATCCCGGAAGAGTCTCATTTTCGGAATTGAGATATATGCTCAACCATTTTGAAGATTGAATTGAACACTTTTGTCGTGTTACTATTATTGTATCTCTGACGTTAGCGGAGGTCTGATATATATTCCAGTGAGCATGAAAATAGGCATAAAAATGACGTCATTAGCCAACCAAGAATCTATTTTTCACCTGTAAAATAATGGGAAAGTGATGTGATATACAGTCCAGGTATTTTATAAGGTCTACGATCCACGGTAGTAGAATTATAATAACTGTTTCCTCATTGTTTGAAGCTGGAGACGAAATGAAGAACACCACTGTGCTGTCAGTACAGAATAATAACTACCTATACAAAAGCGAATCCACTGACATATTCGGTGACAGCCACGCCTTTTCTAAGTGCTCCAATGAGAGCCTAAGTTGTTCTTTTTCAATGTATTAAAATATTCTACTGTTTTGCTTCAGTGAATCAGATGAAGACAGCTAATTACTTTGACGCATGTCACTAGAACGTTCTCAGAGTAGTTTCCTATTGTTGATAACTAGGTGGCTATATACTGGTGTTCTCACTCCATATAGAAGATTGTCAGCAGATTAGACGTCCGATCTAGCCTACTTGATCAATAATTGATGACGTAGACCGTAGTAATAATTCAAAAAATTCGCCAGGTATCGTCATTCTCGCCGTTGAGATGACAGTCATGTGCACGTCCTTTGTTGCCAAGTGGCTTTGTCGTTGCGAATTCCGGTTTATGTGTTGAAAAAATTAGTCAATTGTTGATATTTTCATTTGAGCAATAAAATATGGTGATCTCAATTCAAGAGCTCGGTTAGGAAGTAGTATAACAATTTAGTCGAATATTATTCATGTTAAGGTATGTAAGCGAATGTAAGTGAGAATTGTGATCAATTTTTATGGATATGTGAAGTGAGAAAACGCCATTTTTTTCTGGTGAGTGAAATCATTATTATTTTTCCTAATCTTCTGGGTTGAACTGAAAATATCAAAACACATTGCACTGCATTAATAGAATATTCAGAACGCGTGTACACTCTAGAATGTTGTTGCCAGCAAACTTCTCTTGTGTTTTTTTCAAGATCACTACGAAATTCTTGAATATACTAGAACGAGAGATTATTCTTGGAGGTAGGTCATCGAAGATGAAGTTTGTTTTCATCATACGTCAGATTGATCTCGCGTTGTATTCTCTGTTCTGACCAAAGTGATCTGAATTGGCAACAACTTGTTCCATGGATCGAGTGATCTCGAGAATTTTTAGGAATTTCAACCACAAGCGCACCCTTAAGGCGTGATTTTCTACAGGTTTGTCTGAAACAATATTGCAACACTGAAAGAACCATTATATAGCCATCTTAGTTGGTATGAATTGTCGGATTTCTCAGTGTCGATGAAAATGCCAAAATTCCATTGAGGTCAAATATTATTGGGACAATTTCGTAAGGTAACCGTTTCGCTTCTGTATAGTAGTTGATTATTCTGTGCTGTCAGTATATTCGAGGTATTGCTAACACGAATCCTGTCACCTCAGATGACGTTTCCATTCCGACCGACCCCAACTCCACACAGATATAGAAAAACGGCAAACAAGACCGTCACCAACTCCTGTCCCGCAGCGCCCTGCGTCTGACTAATGGCAGATTGTTTATTTGCCGAGTTATATCTGGCGAGGAACATCTCCCGATCCCTCGCCATTACCGCTTATAACGACCGTGACCGCGTGTCTGTTATTGCTTTCTTTGGTTCGCAGTTCACTTTTATGTGTTGTATTAGAGAAGTTGTCCAAATGGAGTTTGGAAGAGCCAGCGTGGCGAAATCGCCCTGAAATTGATAGCAATCATCGGCGATGCCGAATGGTTTCGGTGGATTCTTCTAATGGCCGTCGTCGGGCTTTATTGTTATCGGAGGACTGGCTTTGCTTTCACCTTCGCCACCTCTGATGATTCTTCGAACATAGTTCGGGATGGTGAGAGGACTTCAAACGAGATACAGGATGGATCGTTGAAATTGCGAAAATTCTGTTACAAACGAAATCGGGAAGCTGGACACACTCATTTGTAATGGATGAATCGAGGAATTAATTGGAAGTGATTACTCTGATTCAAAAAAGTTCTTGTGTAAAAGTTGTTGATTAGTACTTATTCGTCAGGCAACAGGAAGTATCGAAATGGGAGAACATGGTACTTCACAAGGCAAATCAAATCTTAAAAATTGTTCAACAATATAATTCACACTGAATAAAACCCAGATGGAAATTCTACAGAAATTGCAGAAAAAGGCTTTGGGTAGTTTTGAATGAAGATATCTTCACCAAAGTATTATGGATGCATCCCTTGACATTTTGACTGTTGAGCAGAAATTGTATCTGAATACTTATTTATTTTTATGTAAATTGAAAAATGACAAGCTTTCCAAATACCTGGAAGAGAACTTAGAACTTTCGAGCTACAATATAAATTGTAGCACAAGGAAATCCACTGATATTACAAAAACGAAAAGTAAACAGAAAATTATCCAGAATATTCATCAATGAATTTGCGGATCGGTTCATCGCAAGTCGGGGGAAGAGGAAACCGAGAGATAGTCTAATCAGAACTTTACTCAGTGTCCATGACCAAGTTTGATACAGATAGAACCCCAACGTTGTGTCATAATATCTGGAGTGAATCAAAAACAAGTTATGAGAAATGTAAGAAAGCTGTGAATAGAAAATGCGCGCTGGGTTGAAGTCGTGTCTTCATAGGAAAAAGTTTGAATAGTTATATATTCAAGTAGAGAAATGTGGTAACTATCAACCGAAAATTCATTCCAATAATGATTTCAAACGTCGACGAAGAGAAATTTGGGATATGTTCAGTTTCACTTGAGTAATGAAACAAAGACCATTGTATAGCATTTCATTGCTTTTTCGTATATCTTCAAGAAAATCTAGTCTATTGTAGTTTTTGGAACTCCGAATTTCTATTGGGGCTGGAATTATGATTGTGAATCCTTGGGTGTTTACCATCTGCTTATATTTCTTAGGGATTTATATTTCAATTTATTTATTCCGTAATGCGAAGTCTCGGATGTCTGCAAGCCTTCGATGATGTCCTATAGGTAGACCTCAATCTTCCTCCAAGAAGAAGACTTTGAGGGTAGCTCTTCATTCAATGTCTCAGACTGTATGATAGGTATTCAATGTATCCCTTTTTCGAGTTTTAGTATCAATTCCTTTCTGAGATGTTAATTAAATGATAGGGTAGTTGATCTCTACATAACGTTCTCACTTCCATGTCATAGGTCTGAGCTTGAGGATATTCATATCTCTTCAGAAGATAACAAATAACATGAGAAAGCTCATAATGAGATTCAGAAACATGATAGCTTTCGTGGACAGGAGGCCAATTTGAAAAAGTGATTCGTGGCTTTTTTTACTCAATGCAGAAAGGATACGAAACTCATATAAAAGAAGTAACATCAAATGTTCACAAAATTCTTTCTTTTGATATGTGTATGTCATTTATAGACGTTCAAAGCTGTATTTTTAGAACTGAATTGAAAAATGTGCTTTATTTAATCGATAGGCTCAAATCAGGGGAGATAAATGGACGTTTTGTGACACAGGCAAAGTAAAACAACAACAATCCCAAAATACGATCTTTCTCAAAGAAAAAATTGGATTGGAAACGAGACAACGAATTCACTAGAGCAGCTTACCCAGAAATCGATGAAGTCCGTAGAATCCAGCGGTGCAGCGGTGACTAGAGCAGGAAGTTCTGGGGCGCCCCGTATATAACCAGACGCAGCTCAATGGTATTAATGTAGGTCGTCGATCAATCAGGATGACGGATCAAATCACTTATCAAATGAACGAAAACGCACTGTAACTTCTACGCGTAATGTTAAATAAAAAATAGCGTAAATTGCGTACAACAGCACACCCAATTCTGAAGAATGATAAAACGGTACTCTGGCCTGTTCAGTTATTCCTCATCAGCCAAAGTTCCAAAGCAAAAAAAAAACCCTCTGTTTTCAGTCCGAAGAATTCGAGCTGTCTAGTGAAATATCAAAGTACAGAGTGACCGCGCAAAACAGATCGTATTCTAAGACTGAGTTAAATGAATCATTTCATGAGAATTTAACAGAGTGAAAGCCAAAAATCACTTCCTCAAGGTCGAGTCATATCAAAACTTCCATCTCCCACAACAAAAATAATGATAGAATTTCATTATTCTTGCCCATGTTCAGTTCGATTTTCCGTATTGACTATTCAAATGGAAATTATGTTCTGCAAAGAGCTACAATGAAAAAATGTGTCTCGTTGATCCGTTATCTCACATGGTTGCCAAACAAATAGTGTAGGTAACTCGTCCGAAAACAGTATTCTTCTGACTCGTTACATAAATTATTATTTTGTGAGGTATTTTTTAGTCCTCTCAACCGTTGCTGCGACTTTGTTTTATGCATCTTGCACTGAA
This sequence comes from Zygogramma bicolorata, assembly GCA_032362365.1. Taxonomy (NCBI): domain Eukaryota; kingdom Metazoa; phylum Arthropoda; class Insecta; order Coleoptera; family Chrysomelidae; genus Zygogramma; species Zygogramma bicolorata. Next base: position 423,145 of record JAVJAQ010000529.1, read on the forward strand.
TTATTGCAAGATGGAATAAATTTCACCAAACACCATGTAACCATCTATATATGTACAACACTGAACCCTGCGGTAGTTAATTGAATGAACCAATTTGCTGTGAAGTAATTGAGGTCATATAGGTGATATAGTGCTTCTAGGAAGATCGACGATGCCTTGTGAGAGTAGTATATCCTTTGCTGCAACATGCATTGCATTGTATATCATATTATTAGAAGCATAAGCGAGTTAGAATGTGTGTCATATTCCAAGAATCTTTGACCTATTTTCGATATACTGCACCCCTAACTATTGTCCAGTGACGTAGGTGACATATTCAACGTTTCATATGGAATGAGGTGATGTCACCAACTCGGAATCCAAACCTCAATTCATTATCCAGTCAAGATGTGTATCAATCTGTTACGGTATCTCAGGGTTTTGTCGGTAGTGGGTTTATTGCCGTTAGATGGAAAGAAACCAAAATGGAAGGATTCACAAAACTTTATTCAGCACGCTTCAAAATGTCCGGTGTCCGGAAATACTTCGATATATTCTTAAATAATATGCAGGCACAGGACTCGAAATGAAATACTCTTGCCCTTTCAGGACCTTCGCAGGTCCATTTCAGAATTAATAACGAAATATCGTTTGAATTTAGGAGAATCAGCAGATGGCAAGTCAATCAGAACCACGAAAAATCATGGGCAAATGAATAAATTAAGCTCATTTTGGTAGTTCCGACAGAAAGTAAGTCTTTTTATAGAGTATAAAAACATGGTTGAAAAACACTGATGCTGGAATCGGTGCTCGAGGTATCCGAAGCAATGGTGGTTGCATATACATCAGTGGAGTGGACGCTAAACAATATAAATAAAATACGGGGTAGAGGAAAAGTTGTGAACGCAACATAACGTTTTGTTACAAATCCTTGGAAAAGGTCGAGACATTCTGTATTTTTCAAATATGTGACCAAAACCAATATTGACAAACCACGTTTGCTTGGAAGTGGTTGACAATGTTCCTTGCTGAATGGTTATGGTTTTTTTATCAATCAATCCCCGATTTCATTATTGACCAAAAATTTGATTTTCGTTCTTAGCAACAGGTTTCAAAAGAGTTAATAATATAGACAATAGAGTTAGTGATATAGACAATGGAAGTCCGAACCATTACCATTCATCGGAAAACCAGATTTTCACTTTCCAAAGTAATGTGCGAGCGGTAGTATACCCAAAAAAACTTGAAATTCTGTGACATTTTTCAGTTTTCGGTTAATATCTCCGTGAAAGAAGGATCTGACATTTGAACAATTTGGGACTAAGGCGACCTCTATACAGGCTCTGGTTTATACGATACAGTTTTTCCAAAACAGATAATTTTTTCTTTATTTTGAAATTTTCACTTATTTTGAAAAGCTTCTTTCAAAATGCGCATTCCACATTGAATTTAATGTTAATGTGGGATGCGTATTTCAAAATATTACACAAAATATTGACAATTTAGAAAAAACAACATTTTTTTAAAGAAAAGGTGAATCGTGGGAACTAGAGCCTTAGTCTCAAATTGTAGCAGATTACGTCTTTCTTAATAGTATATAGAGTGACTATGCAGGTCAGATCCTTCTTTCACGGAGATATTGAGCAAAAACTGATAAAAGTCCTAGAGATTTTTGGATTTTTTGAGTACACCGCCGCTAGCACAGCACTTTGGAATTGCAAATCTGGTTTTTCAACATTGTTTCGGGTCCTATCTCTCTATCATATTTCACTCAACTAGACTATCAGGAATTTATTGGGTTTTCAACACAAAAACAATCACTGATGTTATAGTGCTGACTCAATCATTTCGCAGGATAACAGTAACACTGAATTTGAAAAAATTAGAATTGATATCGGAATCTATACAAGTGTAGAAGGGCAGATTTTCAATCTACCATATCATTATTTTTTTTATTGGCAAATTTGAGTTATACGAGAAGTTGCTGACTAATTAGACTTGTTCTATCCAGAAGGAACTGTTTTCCAATAGACGCCGCAATTTTTCGGGGTAGATTGAAAATCTGCCCTTCTACACTTATATAGATTCCATTATCATCTCCTCTTTTTGCAGATCGTGGTAGATTCAAAATCCAGAAAACTACCAAACAAATATTTATTCACCACAAAATAATGACGTCCAAACAATATACACTGAATCTTGCATCTGCCGTTTGAAATCTGTGAAAAAACTATTTTTTTTCGTCTAACATAACATTTCTGATGAATCAGTCCTTGGAAATGATCCTTGACTTCATCAAATAGATACCTCTACAAACATCCATAAGTTCCAAAACGAGATACCACTTGCAGGAGTTGAAGGAAATGTCTCGGAGCTACTCCTCTGATAATTAGTCGTAAACTTCTGAAATGAACAAACAAGAGCGTGCTTAATGAAGATTAAGCTTTGATTAGGTTTAGCAGCTTGGTACGGCTACGGTAATCCGGATGTTGAACCGGAGATTAAAAGCATATTTATTAGTAATAAGAAGTTTATAGCCGTTAGAGATACCTTGGTGATTTTATTCGTGGCAACTTAATCAATTTGCAACATGTGATGGTTTTGTAAAACCATTGTTATTGAGAATCTGTTATATTTGTTAATCTGGAGTATCGGCCAGAATTCAGTCCAATGCATGTATTTATCAATTTTCTTCTCCTGAAGATGCTAACCTTGTTAGCGAAACGCGCGACGAGTGAAAAAATATCAGTTTGGTGTTAGGGTAATCGATCCCCAAAAATTGTTCGTTCCGTTAACCAGCTGACGAACGTCAACCCTCAGAAGTCGAAACCTGTGCGAGCAATGGATCAACGAGGCCTTACCTTTTAACGTGCGATTACCCAGAATGGTGGCCCCGAATCATTCGTATAACTCATGGATATAACAACTTAGATGACGGAACGTGCCTCAATTTTTTTCAGTATCGTGTTCTATTGAATGAAACTGGTGTTTATAGAAATATAGTTAGTTAACCTTATGGAATTATCATTTGAAGGGTTAGATACTACTGGCAGATGGCACTAGTGAGTGCGTATCCTTTGTTTCTTTGAGGACGTCGTAGCCTAAATCATAGATTATCTTGATTACTTATGCATTATATCAAAAGATGGCAATCAATTCCCTGGACAAAAGAGGAATTTTTGATCGATATCGTAGATCATTCATGATTTGAAGATCATTTTGATGCCTGAACATTTATTTTCCTTATGCACTTCTACTTCAACTATATTCTGAAGATTCATCATCTCTCTTTCAACATTTCAGTCAAACTGACAGACAAAACTCCACACCTCTTTTTTTCTTTAGGAGTAGAAAACTTTGTCGTACATTGTCAAGTACGGAAGTCCGGGAATATTGCCATTATACTTCAGAAGGCGTAACAAAAACGCTTTAAATCCTTTTACACATACATTGACTAACTATATCTCTATGAACAATGGTAGTGGTTCCATGGTCTACATAAAATTTCAAGTCCTCAGTTATTTCCCAGAAGGATGGACCGAAATTGAATGATAAAATTCTGAAAACATTAAAATGAATTAATTCAAAATGTGCAACATGACAGAGGGAAGATACAATTCTTTTATCGCAGTTTTTTGAGGTCCTAACTTACCATAATATGAAGAAATGAGAATTTATATTGGAATGTAGTGTAAAATGGATTTTTTCTAAATGCATTGAAATCGAGTAAGTGAGAGAAATGACTATGAAATCGTGTTATGAAATTGTTCAAAGAATGACATAATATTCAATAATAGTACAGATATCAGAAGGGAAAGATAACATGACAAATGAGCTTTTTTATGGAATTTCCAATCGAAAAGATGAAAATATTTGTATATCAAACAGAAATTATCGAAATTTCGCTTGTTTGGACTGCACACCCATTGATCTGATTTCCTGATATTCGAAATGTTTGTATCTATGTTTGTCTTTTTGTTGTTTTATAATTGTCTTTTTCCTTCATACCATTATTTTAGAAACTTAAATCATCAGCTTGTTGACTTGCTACAAATGATTCACATTGTTATGTAGTCAATAGAAATATTCTATTATATTCTATAAAAACAATTTCATTGATATCATCTATCATTAATATGCAAACCTGAAATGAATAATAAAAATCAGTCAGATGAGAGTGAGACACTCTGTATACGCTAACTAAATCTCTCCTATAAAAATAGCACTCCGATATATCGGATACCTAACTCAATTTCCACTTCTACATGCGAACCTCGCTCCACAAACCTACCCTGTTCTTGATGGGATCCGAATATTTCCCAAACTATACCTAACTTTAGATAAATCACTTACAGGCCGAAAATTTTATCCTCCGGTCGACCGCACAACTTCTGGATAGTAAACTTACCGCATTATTACAACTTAGTCTCTCCCAAGTCTGATTCGTTATAATTGGGTAAAATGAAGCAACATGATCTTGGGTGTTATGGAGCTACGGAAGGGACTTCCTAGGAGATTACACGTCTTTTCACGTCATCCCTCTTCAGTTATTCTGACCGACAGCTACTAGCGATCTATTATTATTAGGGATCAGCTTCCCTCGAAAGAACGTCTTTAATTTCAAGGGATTACGGAATGGAGAAAAATGATTCCGGGGGAATCATGGGAATGATATTTCGGGGTAGTAAGAAGTAATCCCCCATCATTTATTCAAGATACCAAAATGTATAAATGGCAGGTCTCTGAACGTTAAAGATTAATTTTTCACGCAGGGTTACTTTTTATGTACATCGGTCCAAGTTTGGGCTCGGCAGAAGATGGAGAATGATTATTCAGAACCACTCTAGTCTATAAATATTAATTGGTCGATTTTCCCCTTCTGTAAAATACTGTAATGATGTTTTTCTCCAAGGACTGAGGGTATTACCATCCAGAGAATATATCTTTAATTGATTGCTAGTCCCAGGTTCGGAATTCCTTCATGTTATTCGGTTTTTCAATCATTATCGCTACAGTCTATTAATATCACTTGAATTTCGATGATGCGACGTCCCCAAATTCAAAGGCAATATAGTCATCTGAAATCACAGATCGTACAGGTCAGTCCCAACGTAGGCACAGCAGGCCAATGGACTGTCAGAAAACAACTACTCCCCTGGCTAATACCACGAAGGGCGTTGAATTATATTGAACAGGTGTCAAAGCAGGTTTCTTCACGGAAGAAATTCCTGCCTATGCTTCTAGCGATATGACTTCCTGAATCGATTTCCAATTATTATGACGGGCATTGTATATCCGTTCCAGGCTGATTAATCTCTCGTTAGTATTAGGTGGTTTCAACCATCAACTCGAAGTCCATGATTAATAATAATTTTCCTTCAATGATATCATAACTCGAAAAAGGCTGAAGCTCACAACTAATAGTCTACGACACTAAACCTATAATAATAGGCCCCCTAAAAGTCATACTTATAATTCGATATTCCATTCATAGGAGAACACAAAATGGCCCTGCTGCCATGACTAGAACCGGTCAACGCCATAAAAAAAATTAATGAATTTTTTTTTTCATTTTTTCAGGTTTCTGTACTGATAAGTCTCCCGTACTGTGATTGTTTCTTCAAACAGAGGAGGGGTAGGATTATGTGAAAAAGCAGTGTATCTCCTGGAATATTTCCAACCGAATGTAATGTGTGAATTATTTCGCTCTGATATTTGTTTTTTCAATTTTTGAAGGTTCTTTATTATATTCAGATATGCAAGTTATTAAAGTTGAAATGAATTTTATCGAAACGTTGTATCCTCCGGAATACACGTATGAGATTCTGAAAACTTCATATATGATTCCGCAGAGAACAATATATTTCAACCACAAGCTCTTGAAAAAATATATTCATCAAAAATACGTCGGTTCCGAACCCTACAGATATCAAATTATTTCTATACTGATTCGACACAATTTTCTCTATATACCTCAGGTCATTCATTGAGTATAAAACAAAAGTTAAGATTGCTGAAAAATCGAAAAACATCGCATGATATGCGATTTCATCTGTTTAAATCAACGACACGTAAAATCTATTGGTCATGGTAGTGACTGACGTATTTCTATATTAAAAATCGAAAAGAAAACGGCCGATTGCTGACAAAACCGAATTGAAACGCAAAATCGGTTTCGCAGAAGGCGACTTTCAAATGCTGCTGCCGCCATGTTTTCCACTGTTTGGAAAAGACAGCACTGCTTTTTCATATAGTCCTTCCCCTCCTCTGTTTGGGAAAACAATCACAATACAGGAGACTCATTACAGAAACTAAAAAAAAAGGTCTCTGTTATTTTTTTTATAGTGTTGACCGGTCATAGACATGGCAGCAGTATCATTTCGTGTTCTATCAATGAAATGACGAATTATATGTATTACTTTTGGGAGCTCAATCATTATAGGTTTTAGTGTCGTGGCCTCTTAGACTATAACAAAATGAGCCGTCTTCAAACAAGCTGCTCATAGACAAGGCAGAAGGCGCCACGATGTGTAATATACTATTTATTTCAAGAAGAGTTCGAGAAGGCCATGGGTTCACCACCTTCGCCAATTCTGAGTAATATTCATCAGGGGTATTTTCAGGATGATTCGATAGAAAGTTATCCAATTTGTCCGAATGTATGGTAAAAATATGTTAACGAAAAAGAACCAACAATCAGGTTTACACTGGAAATAGAAAATAATTTGATGAACACTTTCTTCTAGGATGTAATAAAAAAAACAAAATCCGACGCTTCTGTTTTTAATGGGTGGGACCATTTTTGAATACTTCCTGATATCAATATTTTCCTCAACATCCAATGCACTTTTCAAAATTGTGTAAACACTCCATAACGCAGGAGGTTTTATGATTTTTTCTCACAATTTCAGATACCTTTTTTTACTATTTCTTGTCTCACCATTGACAAAATTAAACATAATACCTTTTCTCATGCACTAACCTGGATTTGGTCAGTAAAATATCAGATACTATTGCATTTGCTTTCTCAAATGTATCCGATGGGCTATCAGTACCACTATCATCCATCTTCTTGAGAATAAATTGAAATTGAAGCAACTACGAGCAAACACAGTCAGTTAAACACGCGGCGTACCAAGACACCGTTTCTGTAGACACAGAAAGACTACTGGATGCTTCGAAATTTTCCGATGTGTTGCAAGTATTCATTTTCAATATATTCCTGACTATATATAATCACAGTTGAACAAAAAATGTTGTTTCAATTTCGTGTATAAAATTCTTGTTCGAGAAAATTAACACTCTTATGTGCCTTTAAAAAAATAACCATGTCGCACTCATTACAAAAACAACTATTATTTCCAGTCAGATTGATTCAAGCTGTCTAATGAAATGTCATGGTACAGAGTGACCGCTCGAAACCGATCGCATTCCAAGACTGATTTGAATAATTCATCACATGAAAACTTTCCACTTCCAACAATCCAGGAATAACAAGAATACGTCTGATGCCATGTTTAATTGTCTAGAAATGGCATAAAACAACATCGATGTAGGCAAGAACGTGGCGGAAGTATTCTGCGATATGACTAAAGCTTTTGATTGTGTCAATCACACATTATTACTGCAGAAACTCTCTCACTATGGTATCAGAGACATGGCCCTGAAGTGGATGGAGTCATATTTGACAGGACGAAACCAACTGGTTGAAACTGACCATACATCTGGATAACTAAACGTTAATTGGGGAGTACCCCAAGGATCATTTTTAGGTCCATATCTATTTCTCCTTTATATATATGACCTTTCTCTTTTGGATATATCTGGTGCTTTCACTTTGTTTGCTGACGACACTACCATTCTATGGCACTCCGAAGATGTGAATTTTCTTCGTAAAAATGTTACAAGAGACCTACAAAGAATCAAGTCGTGGTGCGATGCAAATTTTCTTTGTCTGAATTTTGATAAAACAAAATTACTAACATTTAAATGTCTTCTTCCGGATATAGAATTAGGTGCTGACTCCATACCATCAGACAGCAAAATAAAATTTTTGGGACTCAACAAAGCTACCAATTTGAAATTCTCAAATCATATAAGCCTGCTAAACAAAAAATTGTCATCCGGCTGTTTTGCCCTCTGATCTACAGCTAAAGAGTTAGGTTATGCCGCGGCCAAAAATGTCTATTTTGCTCTCATTGAATCAAACCTGAGGTACGCAAGTCAGTTCTGGGGTTCGTGTAGTAATGAACTCTTTGAGAGTGTATTTTTACTGCAAAATCGGGCGGTGCGTTGTTTGTGTCAAGTAAATAGGTTGAGTTCCTGCAAACCGCTTTTCCGAAAACACGGAATACTGACACTTACCGCAATCTACATTTTAAAAACTACATGTCTAATATACAAGAATAAAGCTTCATATGAAAATAACAATCGCACTGCACGAAATGCAGCGAATCTGTCATTGATCATCCCTAAATCCACACTGATCAGAGACTCGATAATTTACGGTGGTGTCAAAATGTATAATATAAGCTACTTGCAGACATAAAGAACATAGATTATCTCAAAACCTTCAGGAAAAAGTTACATGAAAGACTGACATCTAAAGCCTATTATAATCTGACAGAATATTTTAATGACGAAAATATATGAAATTGACTGTGCTTATATGATGTAATGATATATGTGTAATTTTACCTAGATGTGAGTGTTTAAGTGTATTGTTTTCATGTAATTGTGTAATTGTATAGTTATCTGAATGTAGTCATTCACATGCTTTCCTTTTACCAGTGTTTGTCAATAAGATTTTGTATCTTGAACAATAAACACATATTCTCTGTCTCTCTCTCTCTCTCTCTCTCTCTCTCTCTCCCAACTGTTCCGATACCGTCCCGGAGAAACCAGCACAGTTCCCTCTCAAAACACTCCCACCGAGATTTCACTCAAACTTCACCGGCTCCAAATTGAATATCGAATCGTTCACATTCAACTTTAATTGCCATTACCCCAATTTGCATCTCTCCCGATTCACTATCCGTCTTCCAGACTTCCATTCGGGGAATAATGTGGCACATAAAATGTGCCGTTGATGCGAGATTACGGCTGAATCCCGTTTTGAATTATCCGAGCGACGAATACCGGTTCATGCTGAATTTGATTAGGTTGAGGATTCAAATTTCATACCGGCGTCTCTTGCGTCAGCGACAGTCCACTTGAAGTTATCTGCTCGTTATGTGAACATCCCCCGTGTTCGATTCCACGAGAGAAGTGAAATCCAGGAAGGATGAGGAGCGCCAGCTCAATATTGAAAATCTCTGGACGATTGAGACACACGCTGGTCGTTCTGTATTTTTAGGTCCACGACATAACTCATTTACAGATTTTTCAGGTTACCACCCTAAAGAATGGTCAGTTCTTCTTTGAGCCCTTTCACATAGAAAATGTGGGTCTGATTCGATCTATTCTGCGTCAACTTCAATAAAAATGCATTCTACGTCACAATTCACCTATAGCATCTCAAATGTCATTCTAAATGGGGCAACACTGATGGGCGACAATGTTTGCTGATATGTTTATTCAATAATTGCCTGAATATATCGACCTTTAACGTTATGAAAGAGTAGAAGAAGTATTGAAGTCCCTGTGTTCGTAAGTGTACGGTTTGTGATATCGAAAAGGTTGTTCTTTTGTCAAGAAGTTCAAGGCAACGATTTTTTAGCATTTTCTGAATTAAACTCGGGTCATTTTCTCAAATCATGTAGCTAATGATATATTCAAATAATACACCATTTTGTAGTAGTTGAAAATATTGACTCAATATTCTATTGTTGTACCGTAATAGTCAGCAGCTTCTGTCACAATACTTCCTTTCCTTTCAATTTTTTTCTCAGGATACGAGCAGCCACCATCTTGAAATTTTCATCTGTCAATTCCACTTCCAAATAATCCATCAATTTCATCATCCCAACTTTAATTTTTTTCAGTTCACCCGTTCAAAAAATAAAAAGTAGGAGGACATTGAAAAAGCCACTGTATATAGTTTATAAAAATTTCGTTTCCTTTTTACTCTTTTCTTTGCGAAATGTGAATGAATTATCATTGCAGTTACTATGCAAATATCCTTTATGAGGTAGGAATCTTTGTTTCCAACATTTTTCCTCCTCATTTTAGAGTAAACTGTTTTTAGAAATCACATCACATTCCAACAGTTTTTTGAAGATTGACCTGCCCTGGATTCCAAGATTTTACAATTTTTACGACTCACGGCAATTCACTAATGATAAGTGCTACACCGAGGAGACGGAAACAGAATTGAATTCATATTCGCTACTTGATAATGTCACCCTATCCTGGAGAGATCACAAAAATAAGACATTACCGTTACAAGCCAAGAAATTTTGGGGTTGCCTAGAAAACGAATTAAGGCTACAAACATCCATTTGGACATATCTGCTGAAGTCCATCGTTATTGGAAGAGGTATATTATTATATAATATATTCATTTCAGGAATACAGGTTACTTATTTTCCTCAAATCTGTTTGATTTTTCAAAGTGTCCTTCATCACTTCAGAAACGTTGGTTGAGAGCAGGTGTGGACATAACTAGGAAGCACGTTCCGTTGCACTTGATGGCAGAGCGTCACGGTTCAGAACTATGTATTGCTCTTCCAGCTCTTTACCACTGGTGTAGAATAAAGAAGCAAAGTTGGAACCGAGAGCAATACCTCCAGTGCTAGTCCAATTAAATTTTCAGTCGATTTTGATAAAGGTACAAAATATTATACTAGTCTGGTGGAGATGGTGTAAGCCTCAGAAGGAAAGGCCATCTCACGATTTTTTTCATTGGATACCGATATTTTGGACCACCCTATCCATGAAATGTATACTCCATATATACTGAAAATTCTATTCCACACTGGAAATACAAAAGCTTACATTTTGACTAAGTGAAAAACCTGCATATATTTCGCTTCCATACATAGCCATCCTATATAAAAATTAATCTTCCAAGTCTGGAAACCATAATATACTTGAAATGTACGTCGAAGGTATATAATAATAATAATAGAACACTTTCACTAGATACACCAGAAATTCTCGAAATATTCAAGTCGTGCCAAGTCTGTCACCAATTTAATTTGACATTTCTGTGCCAATCATTGTCGTGACACCCAAACCATCCATCGTTATGATTATATTCATCAACTTGTGTTTTTGTATAGGTGATGAAGTTCTGGGATCTATTTTTTGCCTATTGCCTTCTCCGAAGCAGAAAATCGTATAGAAGTTTCAACTTCTATGAAAAGAGTAAAATATTTTTTTTTACAAACACTCTCTAGGTAGTCCACTGAAACCTGCCCTGCCTATATGCCACGACGTGCACTAAAAAACCTCTGAGCTAGGATTTGCACATCAATAGTGTCTGTATCAAACTGAACAAATCTCTTGTTGAAATAAAAAACTGTATTGTCCCAAGAGCCTTCCAACCATCTGTTATGCACTAGCCTACTCTCATATGCTTAAGATTTGGTACAAACTTTGATAGAGTGTTTCTAGCACATTCATTGTACACGACAACTCAAATCAACTTTCGAATGCAGTAACCCTCCACAACAAGTTGCCTAATAGAGTGAAATCCTCGAGAACAAAAGATAGATTTCATAATAATTTTAGAACCTTTTTCTCGCAGCAGTTGTTACTGGACAGACTGATGTAGCCCTCATCATTTAATGTTTAACGATAACATATACTTGAATTTTCATTATTACTTGATTTTTCATTCATCTCAATTTATATATTTTTGTGACGCCCTGTAACCTGAAGTCCATATGATATTAATATTATTTTTGCTTGAAAGTGATTGACAATGTTCCTTGCTGAATGGTAATGGTTCGTACTTCCATTGTCCATATTATCAACTCTGTTGAAACCTGTTGCTAAGAACGAAGGGATAAAAATAAAAATCAAGTGAGAAAATCAAATCAACATCAAATTTTTGGTAAAAAATGAAATTGGGGATTGATTGATCGAAGAAAATATCGTTGTTGGAAAAATCGAGATATCGAATATAAAATATGAGTAAAAAAAATTCAAATAACGAAATGAATGAAATAATATTGTGACAAGAAAATTGAGGTATCGAATATGAAATACCAGTCAAAAATGTAAATGAAGAAATTGAATTAAATATTATGAAAAAATGTTGAAACCGGATACCAGCAATCGAAACGTCGTGAGTACACGCAACTTGAAACTTGGCTTCAACATTTTTTCATAATATTTCATTCAATTTCTTTATTCACATTTTTGACTAGTATTTCATATTCGATATCTCGATTCCTCTAACAACAGTATTTTCTTTCATCAATCAATCCCTAATTTCATTATTCACCAAAAATTTGATTTTGATTTGATTTCCTCACTTGATTTGTATTTCAATCCTTCCGTTCTTAGCAGCAGGTTTTAATAGAGCTAATAATATAGACAATGGAAGTCCGAACCATTATCATTATTATTTTTGTTATCTCTGGTATGTTAGTTGAAGCCCTTCAACGAGCACCCAATCTTCCATTCAGGTCACCTCCTCCCTCAATAACTACAAAGAAATAATTTCCCATCAGCAAATGAGCTCCGCCGCATTGTTTGTTATGTGAAAAACGGAAAGCGCCCGACCACCACACCAATTCCAATCAATTCACCGAAAATCCCCTTCGACGATAATCCACTTATTTCGCTTTCTTTGCCACTCATTTTTATTTCCGCCTTCTAATTCGCTTAGCGAAGTTGTGGTGCCTCGTTAAAGATGGAAGTTTTTCGCTGGCCTGCTAATTCCCCACAAAAATTACGTTAGGTATTTCTTTGATGGAGAGCTAGTTAGTAGTTCGGGTTGAGAAATGATATCGGGTCTTGCAAAAAGTCAGATGCAGAAGTATCCTGCTGTTTCAAATGATTGATTAGTGGAAGTATCACTACAGTTGCATAACCGATAATTTTTTTTGCCGCAAATCGCTAGGGAATGTTGACATTCCAGACATAATTCCTCAAAGAAAAACACAAGATTTTCTTGTCGAAAATGATATTTCCTCACAGTTGTTAGTAGTGTTCTACATGAGTGATTGAAAGAATCTTCCATTGCACCAAGTAATTTTCTTACGAATTTCAAAGCAGCACACTATCTGCGAGGAAACGATATTTTCCATTAATCTCTAAATTTTTACATTTATGTAAAATTTCCTCAGAGAAAATGTCAAGATTTTTTCTCTTTGAAGAAATATATTTCGTTACAGTTAGTGTCCTCACTGTGAGGAAATGATATTTTCTGTAAATCACTAAAAACTATGATATTCCTTTCAAAATTTATAGAAGAAAAATTTTTTTACTGCAAGGAAATTATATTCTCTTACTGTAAGGGAATTATATTTCCTTACTGTTGTTGGTGTTCTACATAGATACGCCTTGGTTCTGCAGGTCAGGTTGACGTTATATACACGGACATTAGTAAAGCTTTCGAGAGAATTGATCAATCTCTTCTCTTACAGAAGTTATATATTTTTGGATTTTCTGAAAAGCTGATTATACTCCTGAAATCGTATCTGATCAATCGCCTTCAGTTCGTTGAATATGCTGGCACCAGATCTTTTGATTATATTTCAACATCAGGCTCACCTCAAGGGTCCAATTTGGGTCCGCTACTTTCTCTCTTGTTTATGGATGACATTTCTAGTGGAATAACCTCACCACATTCGTTATTTGCTGATGATTTGAGAATATTTTTGAATATAGAATATCTAACAGATTGTATGACTCTCCAGAATTCCCTTATCGAAGTTAATAACTGCTGCAATAATGATTATCTTAATCTCAACTCAGGAAAATGTGGAATAGTTTCATATCATAGAAAACGTATGCCTATTATTTACGACTATGCAATCGATAATGCTTCTCTTGATAGAGGTATAACTAACAAGGATTTAGGAGTGATCTCTGACACAAAATTAACATTTGACAATCCCTTATGTAACATATCATCGTCAGCACTCAGACTTTTGGGTAATTTTTTCAAGAACTAGTGGAATTTCTCAGATGTGAATACAATGAGATTATTGTATATATGACTTTTATAAGAACCAAACTTGAGAATGCAGATATTAATTGGTCTTCAGTTAATTAAAACTCCGTCCAAAAATTGGAAAAGTTCAAAAGAAATTTTGCAAACTTATATTATTTAAATGCAATGGCTACTATTCTTCAAGATGTTATGACCACGGGAAGCTGCTTAGCTCTCTCAATTTATAATCTTTGGTCGAGAGCCGACAATGCATGGAATTGACATTCCTGTATAAACTGCTCAATAATTGAATCGATTGTGGTTATCTACAAAATACAATTTCTGGTCCCTCGTAGACAATCTAGATAAGCTGTAACATTTTATGATACATTTACTAGCACTAATATTTCACAAAAGTCTCCAATTTATTCTATGTGGCATCTTTTCAATAGTATCTCTCATTTATGTGATATACATTATAATAGCCTAGCAATTATTTTAGAAACTTTCATCAATACTTATCATGTATATTTATTATATTTTCTCTGTAGTTGGGTGGATACCTATTGAGAATAAAGTATTGAAATTGAAATAAATGATTGAAATCAATTTCCATAGCAACTCAAGTAATTTTATAACGAATTCTTCTCTACAAACGTCAGTAAAAGTATACTTTTTGACGCATGCTGTCAGTGTCTTCAATGCCATTTTATAACACTGATGAAGTAAATCTAAAAAAGTAAATACTACACTTTGCGGGAATTCATATATTGATATGGATATCTTGCCCTTCCTTTCCTTTTCACACTTTGCGCATATCAGCTTCTCTGCACTGTCCAATATTTTTTCCATTTTGAATGAATCTAGACATTGTGATAGACTCAGTTGGTCTGTTCCTTGTGGTATTGATAGGGATAGGTCCAAGGATGGATCAAGAGAGACTGAACGGCAACCACAACAAGAACACTTCAATGCAGAATTCAACTGGTCACCGAAGATATCAACAGATTTGGAATTGTCTTAGGTATCTCGACCAAGACTCTCGAGTCTTTTCACTATCACTCAGTTACTCCATTTACGTCTTTATGTAGACTTCAACAGACATGTTAGAATTCCTGAGAATCTTTCTGGGCATAACCAATGAAACGAAAAGCGAATATGTGGATTTGACTTTTCAGGGAAACTGTTTTATCAACTCGATCTGACTAATCTTCTGACAAAAGTCCCCTAATCACCTCGGCCAATGCTTCGACTAATGCTTTCCTCCCAGATTTGTTGGTGTTTGCATCTGATCTATAGGTGTCTGTCTTCAACTAATCCAATAACCATCTTGTGTTCATTGAAAACCGGGTAACACTCTTCATGAAGCATGTATTGCCAATATCCAACCCATTAAGATCATGTGTTCCTAGAGTACCATGTACAGCACTAATCCATCTTGGCACAAACTCAGATACTTTTCCAATTGCACACTAGCAGAGTGGACCAAGTCGAAAGAAAAAAAACCTTCTAGAAATTAATTCAAACACAGTGAATACAAATAATAGGTGTTATTTCATTTTACTATACTTCACAGAGATTGCTGGGCATATACGTTATTAGTTCTGTGCCAAGATGGATTGAATAACCTGTATTATGGACATGATGTTCAAGCTGTTTTGATGTGAATGCTATCGACTTCTGAGTAGACTGATGCGGTAATTGTCCTTGTATCGTAGTGAATATTTCCCTCATATATAAAATGTCCCATAAGAGCAATGCAATTATCGAAAACTTATAGCGGTAATTGAATTGTATCAAGTCACCATAACAACACATTTGAAACCATATCGCTAGACGTCAGTAAACAACACAAATAAATGTCAGATAGACTTCAAAAATAGAAAAACATTTCGCGTTTAGATGAGTAGTCCATACAATCTATAGAGGAAAGTATATATTATGAGCAAAAAATAACATATCCTTGAGAATTTCCTTATTCGTGAAATATTCCAATGAATTACATTCGTGCATAAAAATTACCAGATAATTTTGCATTCGAACGTGATATCTTTTACAAATTGCATTCAGTTATTTTCATATTTTGTAAAAGAGCCCTCGTCCTTCGGACTCGGGCACTTTCGCCAAAATATGAAAATAAACTAGCAACTCTTAGATATCACGATTTCCAGCAAAATTATCGGTAATATTTATGCACTCGTGCAATTATAACCGGTGATGTTTTGGAAGTCAGACTATTGCATACTCAGTTGGATGACGATATAATAGACCTTCTGAGTTCTGGAGATTTTATATTGAAAAATTTCAGAAAAATACAAATCAATATTTAGAACAACGACAAAAATAATAAGTTTCCAATATTTAATCAGATTAATCTCCTCATCGAAACACACCCATATCTTATTGGTTCTGAGTTCAATTTGCCTGGCTTGATATTCGATAACTGGATGCCACATCGTCTTGATGAGCAAACAGCCTTCCGAATGAGAAATACCCCATCACAGTAAAATCCACACTGATAACCGGCGCCGCCTACTTTCATAAACAACCGACTCGCAAGAAGATTTCCACGCCTGTGGGACAAACTCATTCCAGTGTTATCATTCAGAGGTGAAAGTGGATTCCAGCTCCCGGAATTTCATGATAGATATAAAAGGGATTGTTGCGACGAAAATGACGCAGCGAGTGAAGGCAATCCACCCTCAGGGAAATCTGGGGTAGACCGCGTTCTATCAGCTAATCTGCAACAGGCCACATTCTGATGGCTTCGTTGGTTTTTTATCAACGCCACGTCACTGTATCCAGTCTTTCTCGAATCGAGTTATTATTCATTCTGCCACCTTGAGGAAAGTGAGTGGAAATTGGTGTTCGTTCGTAATCGTGATTAGGGCGGTTTTTGTTTGTTGTTCCTTGAAAGCAATGAGAGGGGAACTGCTTGAAGCGTGTACATATATTTGAGGAGCTTGAGTTCAAGTGCGAATATATCCATGTAGTGAAAATGTTCAGGAATTGACGAAAACTTCTAATTGGTTAGCCTCAATTCTCAGAGATAGCAAAACAGTAGATTACACAGCGAGGTGGGAAGTGATTCATTCCTGTCGTGAGATCAGTTAGTGAACCGAGACGCAAAGCGTCGAAGTTAGCTATGATCTCGAGACAGGAATGAAACTCCCTACCCAGGTTTGTATACTATTTCATTTACAACCATCATATTTCGAATAAAATTAGTGAATCTCTGTTCCGTTCTGAAAATATATAAATTATTACATTTAACGACAAATTACCAAGAACGCGGTTTTCTCAATAGACGTAGATATATTGTTCTCGTGACTAAGGGGTATACAATTGTCACCAATATAAATAAATGTCAGATAAAGTCGATAAATGACAGATGAAGTCTAGAATAGATGAAATGAGGGCGGGAAGTGAGGTTGAGAAATAGAGGTGTGTAATGTGACACTTCCCAACCTCCAATGAAGTTAGTAATGACAGCATTACATATATGGTTGTAAATGAAAATCTTAAATTATTGTTTCTAATCATTGCAGTTCGATGCAATTTGATTTTTTTCTCAAAATGAAATCAGTTATTGGAAATAAAATTGAAGTTGATGTGAATATATATGGTTTTGATAGCAAAGCTTTGGAAATTATCAACAAAGAAAGCGCTAGAAAATTTTTTTAGCGCAACTGGGCGCAAAACCAGCATTTCGCAGCAGCAATAGAAGTCCCTGTTGAATAATATTTGCGGCCGTTATCCTGGGTGACGGCCGTCAATTTTTTCTACGGCCGTTGCCCAGAGTAACCGCCGGCAATCTGTATGTTTGTGTTGCCTAATATTTCATTTCCATTGAGAAACAGTGTGATATTGACGCCAACAGTTTACTTTTCTATATTCCCGTTGAAAATCTGTCTTTTTGAAATGACCTAATGTTTTTTTCGCGCCAAATTTATGAAAACTCCAACTAATAAGCACCACTCAGACAACTATTGCTATTCAAATTTAGGACTTTGACGCTGTTTGGAAATCCGAAATCGTAAAACTTTGTCAGCGACTATTACAGTTTTTGGTGTTTTTTCACTTCTTATGTGAACGTTAATGATGGATTGTGCTTGATAAGTATTGGTAATGATTTTTCTATTATATTTCCAATAAGCGCCACTTTGACCAAGACTCCAACTAATAAGCACCATTTTGACAATATTTCAACATTGTTCGAAGCCTCTCACCAGAGGGCGTGTGGCTCATCTTGGACTCTCAATACCAAGCATATGAAAATTGAATCAAATAGATAGCAAACATAAAAAATATCTACACCAAACAGAATAAAGAGCTTTTTCTACAAACGTGTTAAAAATGCCATAGAAGCCTTAAAAATGTCACTTTGAGGCACTGAGTGCCTTGAAATCACTTTATGGCACTGAGTGCCTTAAAATGTTTATGGCACTGCTGTCAAAAGTGAAATGTCAGATTTTGAAAGCAAACGTCAAAATATTCAGATTTCATTTATTAACATTAATATTAATAGTACAATTTGTGCAATTTGACAAATTAATCTCTTGCACTGCTGTTTTACCATTTTCCATGGCTGAGGAAGAATGATGCGTAGAAATAATTGAATTCCCAGTCGAAGTTCAGGCCACAATTTCTTCGGATGTTTGTTGTTGGATTGATGTTGTTGGTAATGTTCACTGCACCGTCAGCAGTTTTCGGGTAATCAAATTCTTATTTTCCAAAGAATCCTCGATGTACCCCTCAGCAACGGTAAAAGATCTCCACCCCCCATGACGCTTAATTGTCGTCAAATTTGCGCCAGCGTCGGCAAGTAAGGTCGCTGAAGACCGGCGAAAACAGTGTCCCGTATAAAGTTTCGGGTTTGGAAGTTCCAGAAATCTTGCTATAGCAGCAAGAATTTTTCCAAACGAATTAATTCCAACCGGATTTCTGGTACATTCACACCTTTTACGTATTTCAAGAAAAATTGCCTGTGTCCGACATTTGCTGGTCGAAGAGCCACATATTTTCGATAAGGATCCAAATAAATTTTTTCAATAATAGTAAAACTTCGTGAAACATTGGTTTTACTATCTGGTATTTCAATAATTGATGAAGTACTCATATCTTCCACATCGTCAACAGTCAATTGACAAAGCTCCTCCTTGCGGCAAGCACCAAATATTCCCACAATCACAACTACTTTCATCAGAAGATACTCATCGTCTAATGCAGACTTCAAGAACTAGTTAATTTGGACTCTAGTCAAGATTTTTGATTTCTTTGGCCGGTAACCTTCTGCTTGACGCTTTGAATACGCGATAAGCTTACAATATTTGCTGATATCTACGTCGCTATTTATCCGTAGCATAGATTTGATCATCGAATAATTTGACCACAGAGATGATTCCTTCCATACCTTTGCTTTCTCCTCAAAATTAGCCAGAAATACATTTTCAGTATATTTTCCAGAAACGCCTTCCGCTTCACACCATTTCTGAAACTTATAGGCTATATCGTATTGAACCCTGGATTTTATCGGCAACAAATCGAGGGTTGCTCTATTGGCCGCCGCCTCTATGTCTTCAAAAGGATCATTTTCATTACTTTCTTCCATTTTGAGAAAAATCTACAACATGAATGATTTCTCTGCGAGTAACCCGGTTACAAAAGTCGGTGACCGTCGAGTTATAATCCCCACTTCACGAATTTTCAAAACTGGTAACACAAACTTGATTTCGCAAAAACGTGCGTGAAAGATCTGGTTATATTTCAATTTTTGAATGAAAAACAGTGTGGTTATGTTGTTATTGTTTACTATTCATTTTGAAAGTTTTATAGATATGGAAATATTGAAATATCAAGTTGTTTTCGAAAATTTCTTCTGAAGTGACAATAATTCATATTTCCACATTTTGAACTTGATTAATGATTGAGATTCACGATAACCAATAGGAAAAACATGTGAAACTCATTTGAGGATGCCAATAGATCATAATATCAAGTTGAACCAGTATCATGAAAATACGTTTTTCGTTTTTCCAACTATTTCGAATAAAAAAAATACACTTTCAGCCAGTTGCATGCTAAATGCACTGTGAACTGTCTACAATTGTGTGTTTCTCTTCCTCTGTCGTTTTTATCATCTTCTCATATAACCGCCTACAACCCTCTGCTATCGAGCAAGGTTACGTTTTCAATAACACCGTAATTAATAGTGACATCATTAATGACGTCACATCAACTTCCCCTCTATTACCGCATATCGCTAAAATGCAACCGGTTACTGAAAATCGTTACCATTTGTAACCCGGTTACTCGCAAAAAAATCATTCTTAACTGCGTTTTAAATAAAACAAACGTCTGACAGATGCATCAAAACATTCGTTAACAATTGAATCAACAATCGTTGCTAAGGTCCGTAATATACGATGCAATTTAAAATTATCTCCTCTGGATGTATTCATACAGGTTTTTAAAATTTAATTCAAACTGTATAATTTCCTCATTTGAACGTTTGTAGAAAAAATATTGTATGATATACGTGTTAAAGGTACCTCTTAAGGCACTCATGTGAATTGCAGAATTCGCTTCGCTCATTCTGCAAACTCTCATTCATGCGTTCCTTAAAAATGTACTTTTAACACTTATATCATAAATAACTATTTTGTATGAAAAATCTCACCCAGCATGCCCTGATCTTGTTTGTTGAACCCGATCCACTCAACCATCATGCCTAACAATGATATAATTCCAACCCTGTATTCTTTGAGTGCTCATCATCAAATGTTTCTCGCGATACCAGTACCCCGATGCAGAAAGCAATAAAAAAGTCTCAAGCCCCTGTTATGTCTTAGCCAATAAACCCACTTCAGAACTGTAGACGAAATTTCATTATGAAATTTCCGCCATTGACAAACTTTTATTGCATCCTGAAACAATGTCAACTGATATAAGTAAACCAATAAAATGGTTTGTTCCAAGAAATCCTTTATGAAATTTCTGCCCTGCACGATGGTGACATCAGGCTGCAAACTTTTATACTTGGAACTGCAATAAAATTTATATGGGTTTTATTGTCTGTGCTCGGATGTATGATTTCAACAAGTTTGATTCGAATTCATCAAAATAAAATTTTCCATCTATCTGTTGGAGAATCTGACGAATAGGTGATTGAATAGAAAATGATGAAGACCTTGCCACCCCATATCTGTCATTTATACCAATCTTTCACCTCAGGAATGTTGGGTTATAACTGGAATAATGTCGAATTATGATTCCTAGAACTCTATCGTTGGATATAAAAAAATGTACTATGGAATATCACTCACTGAAGAATTGAATACCAGCTTTTTCACTGAAAGGGGCTTGTAGGTGTTGGTTGATGTTATTGATTATCATATCGCTACTGGAGGGTTTACTGATTTTTTGGGAGTATATTTGCTGTATTTTCAACAGTTGGAGATGTGTCTGAACGGGGATTGTTGATATAGCAAGTTCTGTAAACCCAGAACGGTTGATCAACTAACACCTGTCAGGGAGTTACTACTTCCCTGGCTCAGCTTGCTCGCAGACCAACAAGGAATATACAGTGCATTTCATCAATTTTTTGGAGTTGAATTGACACATAAAAATTTCAAGATAGCAACTGTTAAATGGAAAGGGGGTTCTTGTGATACATCATTTTGAAGCTTCAGACGAATACTTCACAACCTAGGATATGGAGTCAATATCTTCACCTGCTACAAAATGGCGGAACATCCAATGATTACCTGAGAAGAAACACATCAATATCGATATTTCTAAAAAAAAATTGTATTTTTCTCTCGTTCGGCAATCCCAACAACCCGATAAGATTTGATGAGTTATTTTTTTTTCAGAAGACAGAAATGTCAGTACAACGCACATCATTGTTCAGTTCAAATATTCTCATTTAGTTTCCGATTCCATGAGTAGATAGGTACCACGTAAACTATCTCCAAAATGGTCGATCGAACAAATTTCAACAGGGGCATTGTATTTGAATATGCTGGCAACTACTGTTGGTCCTCTAATCACCGAAATCGTCGAAGTGAATCCGAATGAATTCCATATGGATATTATTATTCCAACAAGATGGAGCACCACCACATAACTCCAGATAAGTAAGAAACTATTTAGATAAAACTTAACATGGTTGTTGGGCTGGCCATCAAGGTACTACGGAATAATGGCCAGCCCGCTTGCCAGATTTAACACATTTAGACTTTTTTAATGTTGAAGCAGAAAGTGTAGGAAACTGAACCTGCTTCATCATTGAATGTACGGCAGAGAATAATAAATATTTGTAGAAATATCGAAGTTGCTGTGTTCGAAAATTTTCGACGAGAAATATCGGATAGGCTGTCCTTATCTCAAGACGTTTATGGACACCATTTCGAACATCTTCTGAACTGAACCCAGCTTATTTCCTCAAATTATGAAGTGAAACGTCGATGTGTGCAGGAAATTATTAAATATTTCGCCATTTTGTACTAGGTGAAGATATTACCTTCATATTCTAGGGTTGTGAAATATTCGTCAGGAACTTCAAAATGATGTATCACAAGACCTCCTTTTCATTTATTATTTTTTCCAGATGGCGCCCAGTCGCCATCTTGAAAGTGTTTTGAGTTAATTCTACTCTACATACATTTGAATCCTCGCAGCAGAGAGGGACACTTTCATCAATAACGCATCACCATCAATGATAATTATCATCATGAGTATACGTACCCATGTATACTCCTCACAATGTACCTAAAGATGAAATGATGTCAAACGACAATGCTGATCTACTAGGAAAAGGATACCCATGTAAGAAACTGCGTGAGAGTTGCTCTAATTGGGATGAAATATTGATCCCTCCAAAATGGAATGTCAACTTCCTCTTTCATCTTCTGTTCAACAGAAGAGAGCAAACAGAGACGGTATTGACTGTGATAATTGGTTTTCTGTTCCCCCAGTCGGTGGAATCGGTGTCTCATTAATATAGCAAATATAATGCGTGACAAGTACGAATTGTCTTCCACTGTTCGTGTTAATAAGGGTGACTAATAGGAGTAACTTGACGCGGTGAGTATCGATGTGTAACATCGCGTGGAGGGTATGAATTGTTGCAGAAATAATTCAGTTTTGGTGGAGTAATATAGAGGCTGTTTCGAATTCCACGATTAGGATTTCCGGAACTATGAGAGGTACAAGCATGGTTGAAGAAGGGAAAAACTGTACAATATTTGTATCATCACTTATGTAACCAAAGAGTTGATTTTTTGACTAGGGGGCCGTTCATAAAATACGTCACACCAAAATCAGCTTTTTTTGACCCCCTTCCCCTCCATTGTCACACTGTGTCACACTTTTTGTGACCCCCCTAAAAATATTTCGTCACAAAAAATAAGAACCCCCTTGCTGAGTATGATAAATTCTAAATGATAGTACACAAATTCTGAAAATAAAAAATTTTTATTTAGTTTTTATAATAAAATTCAAATAAATTGATAAATATATTTCATAACGAACATATAAATAATAAATAATATTTCTGAGATATTTATAAACAATATCAATATGGATGGCCACAAATCATATACCTACATGTTTTACATAATCAGAAGATTCAATACTCAATAACACAATGAAACAGTAAAAAATCGCTTTATTTTGTTTCATTTGTAAAGTGAAGTACAGTGTACTGTAACAAGATTAATTCGCATTCTCAATTGAAAATTCATTCGCAAAGATGGAGTCACTATAGATTTGATTAAAAAATCTGACGAGCTTAGGAATTCGTTAGGAGATGTCGCACATGTAGATTTCTGCCAGAATCTACTGAAGATTTCTTTCATACCAAAATTTTTCAATTTTCGTCAGAAATCTACTAAAAAAGTAGATTTCTACCAAAAGTGGTCACGCTGGCTAGCGCTCTTGTCAAAAAATATAAACGGTGAACGTCACGTTGCCGTATACCCCCCGTCCCCCCCTTGTCACATCTTGTCACACTCAGCCAGACCCCTTCCCTCCCCCTTGTATGCGAACGTATTTTATGAACGGCCCCTAGGGAGTATTTTGTAGATCGAAAGAAGTGAGGAAATCAGTTGAACGTTCCTGTTTTTCAAGACTTCAACTAATCAAATTTCTTAGAACAAATTTTCCAGATTTCACCTTTGATTTTCTGTCTTTTTGCTACCATCATCATAATCATTTTTTCTTACGAGTATCACAAGGATTACATAGCGGTTTTCAATTCCTCCTCTCAATATATCTCCAATAATGCATCATAAGCCGACATTATATGTCTGGAAATTATTAGGAATTTTTTTTGGCAAATCTCTAGGAAATTTTGGCATTCCAGACAGAATCTATTGAAGAAAAAGTAAAGATTTTCTCTCTGTAAGGAAATGATGATTCCTTCCAGTTGTTAGTGATCTACATAAATGATTGATTACACATTGCTTATTTGCGATTGTTCAGAAAATGTACTTTTCTCTTGAATTCTATGGCAATAATTCTCAAGGAGCAGTATTTACTGCCTCAGTTTCATATTTTCCAATCGTAACTCTTCTTCCGAGTTCTGATTCTTTGAAGGCATGCAATCGTCTTTCACTTTGGTGGGTCAATCATGAATTTTATTGAAAAATATACGTTATCAATTAAATGCGATACGATACCATGATTTTAAAAATCCAATGTACGAAATATATTGTCCTATTGAGAATCGAATAGGTATCAAAATATAGAATGACATCAACATAATTCAGAATTACACTATTGTGTAATTTCCACTTAACAGTTTACTGAACCGCTACACGCATTTCACTATTCGGTAGTTTCTGCAGTAATATCATAGTATTACAACGATCTGATGCTTCGCATTTATTCAAGTTACACAAATCGCCTGGATTCATCTGCTGAGCTGATCCATATTAGTCATATTCCATCATGAGGAAACAACCTGAGTAATGTCGGATCTAGTGGTCACTCAGCAGATGTCCCTACTACTTGAGTGTGAAGATTTCTGAAGATTCTGACAGAAAGATCCCACTATTTGAACGAGAGTTTAGGGCAAGAACACCACGTTCTTGTGAACTGTTTTTCCCAACACAAGTTCCATCCTTATTGTTTCTACTGCATCAACTCAATTTTCAATCCGTTCTGTAGGCTGTCTTATTTTCTATTCCACCAATGTTATCAGTCATTTGAATGACTTTAGCTCTTTGTTGTTGATAGATTCGAATTGAAACATGCAGAAGAACAAAAAGAGAAAATACTTGTTCACGAAATAGAAAGAACATGTATGGAGCCATAATTGTTGGTTCATTAAAAGCCTCATTGACTTCAAACACTCGCTAGAGTTTGACCCCAAACATATTATCTACAACATTATTTCGAAGTTCTTCCAGCTTCCTATCTCTCAGTCGACTTTACAAATATAAATCTGTACTCAGGTTCCTCATGACTTCAGATTCATTGTAATTATTCAATGAGATACAATTCCTTTCGTAATACGATAGGTTATTTACTGACCACCCGAATATGAACTCCATTTCAACCAACTCTCCACTCTGTATGAGATAAAGACACAAAACGCTTACATTCCCCGAATTCCATTTCCATATCCCTGCTACAGTTCAGCAACTCTGACAAAGAAAATGTCTTCCTTGCCGGAGGCACAATTCAAACCCGTCAACGGAGGAAACCTCAGAGAGAGACATCGAGAGAGACAGAGAAAGGAATAGGCAACACTCAACAATAGGACCGACACCATACATTATTCATACTCCTAAATAAATACACCGCGAGATAGATATCATCATCTAGGCGGATTATTACCCTTCAGCAATTTGCGCTACAACAGCTAGTTCGGATCCATTGTTGTACCTGTATTACCCTATACCAGCTTGGAATTAGTGTCATCGTTATACATTTCAGAGTTGCCACGGTTATCAAGGGCATTGTAGTTCGGGCTGTTTTATTCCTGTTTGGAATTCGTTATGCAAGGAGGATACAATAGGTTTTGTAATGACTATTCAAGCAGATGGAGCTTGCTTGGACGTAATTAGGATTCGGTGCTGTGAGTTTTTCGTGAGCGCTGGAATTGGAGTTTCAATTTGGTGAGTGATTTGCAGCGAAAATCATTTTGATAGTCGATATCGAACGGTATACCGATGATGAGTGTATATTCACAGTTGTTTCATCATTCGGTTTCTGGAAATCGAAATTAGTATATTGTTGAACGAGTAAAGAATGGTAGTCATTCCACAAAAGTACGAAGGCGAATTGAAACATTCCCTAGAGATCAATTACTCTAACACCAAACAGATATTTTTGCACTCGTCGCGCGTTTCGCTAACAAGGTAAGCATCTTCAGGAGAAGTAAATTGATACTAAATCTGAAGTTAGGGTTAGTTTTTTATACACCTAAAGTTTTTCCGTTCCGCTATGGACTTTGTTCGTTACTGCCAATTATTCCAATTAATTATTCAATAATGAACCAGTTCAGTCACTACCTGCAGAGTTTTTGGTCCGTCATCTGTAATAATTGATTATTCTGATTACTTTCCCAACAATAAATTGAAAAGCAGGAAAGGGATAGGTCCCCTGTCACCATTCATGCTGCTTTCACACTTTGCTATTTCTAGACTCTCACATGCATCGAGTAGTCTTGTGTTATACACATGCTCGATCAGTTTAATTTTATGGTCATTGTCTAGAGCGTGTTGGGCTACACTGGATTTTTCTACCCTTCCGTATTTCATGTGTCTAAAATTCTCCTTGAAACGGGTTTCAATAGCTTGTCGGCTCTGGTCGATGTATTTGATGTTGCAATCTTGACAACTGATTTCGTGAATTCCCGACTTCTCCGACTTTTCTAATTCATCTTTCGGGTTACCACGAAGCTGTTGTAATTTTTACGAAGTTTTATATGCAACTTTCATATCTACTTCAACGAATATCTTTTGAAGTCCTTTAGTGTATTGAGGTTTATATGGGATAACTATAAACTTCCCATTTTTATCATTTTTTCGAAAAGTCGAAGATTTACGAAGTATTTCCATATATTTGAATTTTCTGATTATCTTATCTACTATCTGCGTACCTAATCACTCTCCTTTCATTGTCGTACTTATCTTTTTCCAAAGAGAAAATTATTGATCTTTGAAGAAGGAATTGCAGTGCCGCCATTTTATGTTGTGCAAAAAAATATCAGTCTGTGTTAGGGTAATTGATCTCTAGGAAATGTTTCAACTTTTACACCAAAGGCTCTGTTATTATAGGAGTTACTACAACGTGGGTAATTTGTTCTACAAATATGGGTTCTGAAGGTATTTCTCGACCGAGTAAAAAAAATGTTAACATTCAGATTGAGTTGTTGAAGGCAATACTTCGAATCAACCAAAATGTTGAAAATTTTGTAAATGCAGCAGATATCAAAGAAAATTCTGAGACTGGATTCGTAAGAGGAATGTTGTCTGTTAAATCTGTAGTTTACCTACATGATTGATGAGCTTTCTCTGAAATCTCTCTATTTGATCGTTGTTTTTGATATAACAAGGGCTACATAGAGTTGTTGTGAATTCCAGAATTGCCGAACAATAGTATTGTACAAAAGTATTACAGAGGAAGCATGCTAAAATTCTTTACTCATTCTGAGGATGAAACTTGGGTTTTTCATAGCTTTTTTAACAATAAAATCAATATGAATGTCAAAAGTTAATTTTGAGTCCAGATGAATACCCAGGCCTTTAATAGTGTAAGTAGCTGGGATGTCAACATTGTTAAGCTGATTCGATTCGTAGATAGATATCGACTTTAGAAAAAGTATTTGGTAACATTTTTCGGGGTTTGCTGAGAGTTTATGGTATTTACAGTAATTATAGAAGCAATTGATATCATTTTGAAGCAGTTCGTAGTCCTCTACAGAGGACTTATTTTCAACATAACACACTACTGCTGTCCGGATGGCAGATGTGGCGTGCATGTTTTTTAGTGTTGTGTTTATATATTATTATTCACAACCATATATGTAATACTGTCATTACTAATGTCATTGAAGGTTGGGAAGTGTCACATTACACACCTCTACTTCCCGCCCTCATTTCATCTATTCTAGACTTTATCTGTCATTTGGTGACTTTATCTGACATTTATTCATATTTGTGACAATTGTATACCCCGTAGTCGCGGTAACAATATATCTACTTGATTATTCTGAGAGAACCGCGTTCTTGGTAATTTGTCGTTGAATGTAATATTTTAGATATGTTCAGGACGAAACACAGATTTTTTTATTTCAATCGAAATGTGATGGTTGTTAATAAAATAGTATACAAACCTCGGTAGGAAAATTCATTCCTGTCTCGAGATCATAGCTAACCTCGACGCTTTGCGTCTCGGTTAACTGATCCCACGACAGAAATGAATAACTTCCAACCTCGGTGTGTAATATACTTATTTATTTTGAATGTTCATATACACCAATTATATTAGATTTAAGTTAATATCGTCAGAGACAAAGGGAAAATAAACGTTTTTTCATTCATTTCATTTATGAATAACTATTGTTGGTATCTGATCTGATGACTTTCGCATGGGCATCATTCTGAAACTTTTTGGATACCAACCTCCACCTACGCCGCTGTCGAATATGATGAAAGCCGCAAAGTGGCTTATGCGAGCAGTTCGAAAAGAGAAAACTCGAAGGAACGGATTCGAGGAGAAAACGAGAAAAATATTAAACTAGAACTGTTATCACAGTTGGTCAATGTCGTCTGTGTCCCGACATGGCATCCTAGATTTATATTGGAAGATAACAGGCGGTCGCGTTCGTGATCTGGGAACGTAAAAGTCCGATGCAATATTTCCGAATGGCTCTCCGCGAACATGCTTTTCCGTTATATCGGTCGGGGATGTGTATTTGCGGAAACGATACATTCGAAATTTGGATTTTCGGTGGATCGGAATTTTTTTAATTGCCGTTTTGTCGCGAATGATCGAAGCAATATGTTTTTATGATCATGAGACTGATTGGATTACAATATAAGTGAATAGAGCGAAGAGAAAAAAAATTATGGATAGAGATAAATCTAGAGATAGAGATATAAAAAGAGGAAGAGAAAGAGGAAGGGAAATAGAAAGAGAACGAGAAAGAGAGAGGAAAAGAGGAAGAGGGGGAAAAATAGAAAGAGAAAAGAACGGGAAAGAGCGAGAGAAAGAGAAGAGAAAGACAAAGAGATATAGATAGACAGATAACCTCAGCACCAAATTGAAATCACGTGCATTGACACTCATCTCTCCCATCAGAGAGGAGAACAACTCAAAAATAGGAAGCGACAGCTTGCATATTTGATATCATTAGAGAAACAGAGAGTCTTCAGAGCGATCAAAGAACTGAAACGAAAGGATTAAAAAGAATCTATTCGATTATTTCATTCATGCTAAAATACATGTTTTTGATTGGTTGAAATGATTGTGTTGATAAGCAATAACACCATGTTTTTGATTTTGTATTTTGGCTCCTGATAGGCTATTGGATACCTACATGCTGTGTTTTCGTTTCTGTATTTCGCTTTCTGATTCTTAGTCAGTAGGGTAGTTTAATTAAACAACGACTCACCAGTTGAAATCTGTCATATTATTTTCCGATTCCCTGGTAAATAAATGAATGCCACTACACCAAATTTTCGTCTGAACCATAAACAAACACTATTAGTATGTACCTATCAACTTTATTTCTCACAAATTCTGGATAATTATTCCAATGTAACCTAACCACACAAATTGTGACAACAATCAAAATGAAGTAGTACCTAGCGCATAGGCAATCTTGCCTACATCATACAATGGCATTAAGTATTGTTGGTTGCATAACGAATCTTCCTGTATCGAACTACAATGCGGGATGCACGGTTTGTGGGATATATGAAAATTTTAATTCAGTAGGCTGTAGCATATTGTGGAGGAAAACAAATTGTCGATTAAAAATTAAACGTCAAAATGGATGAAAAGAACCGTTTCGGAGATTACAATCTCGAGGAAATAAAATATAAAGTCAAAGACCTAACGCCTCAAAATACCGTGCGGTCCAAGAAATATGTCTGGAAACAATTTACAGAATTTTGTGGACGACGCAATCACCAGCTAGACGAAAATATATCCGATGAAGAACTTGCGGATATCCTCACTGAATGGGCATTCAATATGCGAAAAACCGATGGAAGTGAGTATAAGGAAATGGTAGTGAAGACTATTTGGAATAATACTGCCAAAATACTCCAAGAAAAGTATTATAATGAATACAATCGAAGATTTGATCCATTCAAAGATTTGAGTTTCCAAACTGCTAGGAATGCGAAAAACATGAAAAGGAAACAACTGCAAAGTATTCCAGAAAAAAGAAAAATGTCTTATGTATCATTAACATCTGAAGAAATGAAACGCATTATATTAAGTTGGGATGAAAACACTCCAAATGGACTGCAAAGAAAACTGTATCACATTATAGCAGTTGAATTAGCTTGGCGGGGAGGTGAGGCTTGTCGATGTTTGGTTCACTTTTTCAAGGAAGAAATAAATGATGATGGAACACCAACTGGAAGACTGTAATACAACCCAATATTTACGAAAACAGCACAAGGTGGTACAAGAAATACAGCAGAAAGTAAATGGCTTGTGCCAAATGAAGCCAACCCAGATAATTGCCCTGTTCGTTTATTCAAGAAATTGATATATAAACGAGGAGTGAACATCAAAACTGACCGGCTATTCTTGACAGTTAACAATAATTGGTATAAAAGCCATGATAGCCCTTGGTTTAAACATATGCCAGTGGGGATAAACGAAATCAGTAAATGGACGAAATCAGCAGCTGAAAAGATTGGTTTAGATACAAAAAATGTTAAAATAACCAACCATTCAAACAGATCCACTGCTGTTAGTCAGTTGGCCAGTTCCGGAATAGAAGAACAATCAATCATGAGAGTAAGTGGCCACAGCAGTTCAACGTCACTAAAACCATATTCACAACTGAGCAAAGATCATCATGCTAAAATAATATCAAACCTGAGAAGTGAAGATGTGAACATATCCACGACCGTTGTATCTACTAGCACCCATAAGGATGAAATAGATCTACATAATATCAAAATAACTAATTCCACGAATTGTACGTTTAATATTAATATTAACAATAAATAGGAAATCATCAAAATGGCTTTGATTTTATTCATGAAATGATCTGAACAAATACATCTCGTGTTATTGATGATTATCGAAAATTCCTTCTCTTTTTCGAAACAAATCATGTTGCTTTGGGAAAACCACACTCGCGCTGTGCGCTCGTGTAGTTTCCAAGCAACATGATTTGTTTCTCAAAATCGAAGGAAGTGTTTCGATAATCATCAATACACTTGTTGTATTACATGCGAATATGCCATTTCAAAATCATGGGAACTGAGTAGCCTGAATGGAACACATATAAAAACAGAAAATGGCAAGGAAGTTATCGCTATGGTTCTGTTTCCGACACATGATCTAGAGGTCGTAGGTTCGATCCCCCAACAGGATGGAGATTTTTCTTTCGAGAAATCACTTTCTGTCTTATTAGGGAATGACTCTGCTACGTTTCATACTTGACGGGTCTGCGAACAATCATGAAGCTCTTCAGGTATCGATATAGGGAATTAGTAACAAAGCCTACATGCTGAAGGACTTCGATCGAGGTCGATGGCGGTAAGTACGAAAATACCATGAATAACATAGCTACTAATTTGAACAAGAAATGAAGAAAAAATCTTCAGGAAAAACGATTCCAGTCATTCATGAAAAAAAAAATACATAACAATCCATTTTACTTTTATTTACTTTCCATTTCGAATGCAAACTGTGAAAATTTGGTGAAAAAACTATGTTTGCCACCCGGTCTATTAGGTATACCAGTGGCTAAAAAGGGTGGCATATTCTTCAAATTCGGTTTGATAAACCAATCTTCGAATTTTTTTTCCCTATCAAAAAGTGTAAAGAAAAATTCTATAAAAAAAACGAATGAAATTTCTTGATTTTGACATATGAATTAGTACTTATCGAAATTGAAAAAAAATGTCAGAACGCCTTTCTTTTCGTTCCGTAGCTTTCTGGGTTTATAACCTACCACAATCTGAAAAAATGAGAATGAATATTATAATTTTTTTATAGACAAAGTTTGAGTTACACGAGAAGTTGCTAACTAATCGGACTTGTTCTATCCAGAAAGAACTGTTTTTCAATAGACGCAGCAACTTTTCGGGGTAGATTTGAATTCTGCCCATCTACACTTGTATAGATTCCAATATTAATTCTCCTGGGTAACAAACCCAGAAAACTACGGAACAAATATTGATTCATCACAAAATAATGACGTTCAAACAGTCCCTTTTTTTTCAATTCAATAATGGATAAATCATTCGTTACGAAAAGTAGAGCAAGAGTGTAATGGATTATTTCAGCAAATAATGATTTCCAATCTGATTTTATGAGTCTGTGAGAGACATCA
Organism: Zygogramma bicolorata; assembly: GCA_032362365.1. Taxonomy (NCBI): domain Eukaryota; kingdom Metazoa; phylum Arthropoda; class Insecta; order Coleoptera; family Chrysomelidae; genus Zygogramma; species Zygogramma bicolorata. Next base: position 455,712 of record JAVJAQ010000529.1, read on the forward strand.
AACTGTCAAGCGATATGTTGCAATTTTGGCGATTTCCTTACTGCGAAATTTTATAATATTCACGAAACCTTGTGAATGCTACCGACATGTGGAACTATCCAAACAATTTTTTTTTTATATTGGTACTTACTGTAAAGAATAATTCATCAGTATCGTCTCGAAATCCCATTCTCCATATAATTGACCCTATTCAGTTGAATTATTTATATTGGCAAATGGTGATCAAAACAATACCACTAAGCTAGGAATATTGTAATTAAACCACAAACCGAAAGATTTGTTTCTCAGATTTCAACTTCTCAACAGAAAATCAACTGCTCAAATAATTCCTCATTAGAGTGTTGAGTATATATAAAGCTATGAGGACAATCCAGAAAAATTCAGCACAGTGGATTGAAAACAATATATTATGACAGATTAAAGCTAATAAAAGCATTTTAATTGCTTAATCGTACAATAAATATCCCAACTGCTTCTCTGCAATTGAACGAAATAGCATGCTGAATCACATTGGCACTTTGTCAGTACTCACACTACCATATTTTCAATTCCAAACTTTTTATCTTTTGTAATGAATGTGGGAAAAATGTTGCTCAAAACGAGTTTTCACAGTTCATCGACTCTGACCAATGTACTTTCCTTGCATCCCCTTCTGCAAGAGATAAAATTGCTGGAATGAGAGTCATAAAACATATGAAAAGTGAAACGAGCTAGACTACTTTTCACAAAAAAGATACAATGAATGGCCTATTGCGTTGATTTTAAACTCAACCATCCTTCCTATGTGAGTCATTATTTCCATTGACAGAATATGAACCAGATCCTCGATATAAGCTTTCAGACTCACCCTTTCCCCCTTTATATTTATGGAGGCTTTATGGCTGGAATCATGCCCCCAAACCGGCGATCACTCTTGCCATATTCTTCCGCTATTCATCAAAATTCATCGACGATTCCCTCACATACAAATTCGTGCTTTCACTCCTAGCGCACCTCAGTAATTCAGGCAGACTACGCTCTTCCTTATGACCGTCGTAAAAAAACGGCACCACCATAACAAAATCTTCGTCCCCGTCGCATATTAGCCGTAATCTCCGATCATAAACCATCGCAGCTTCATATGACATACGGGAATATAACGATTTTAAACCCCCGCCACGCAAGATGAATACAGATATGGAAAAAGGACTATTAAATGCCAGACTTATTTTTCATCCAGACTTATTTTTCATAAGAGCGCGCCGTTTTATTTTCGCGAAATATTTGATTAATGATGTGCTTTCATTTTTTTTCACGGCTCGGTACGTCGATGTCGTTGAAAAAGTGTGGGGTTTTTTCCACGCACGGTTTCTGGTCGGGATATGCCGGAGTTTATGCCGCACGCGGTCCATTGAGTTTCTATCGGAATATTGGGTTTGAAAAATGAACAATGCTGCTGAAATTAGGTGGCAGCGAAAGGAATATCATGATGAGTTTGCGATACAGGCGCTTGGTTTTTATGTGGATAACTCTTTGTTCGGATATTTACGAAAGGGGGTGGGGGAGTGCGAGGTCAGAATTTCATATCGTCTGCGATGATAATAGGGAATATGCAGGATTTTTTGTAGTCTCGAATCGACTTACACCTCCATAACGTAGGAAAACATATGTATAGACATAAGAATATTCAATACATTGTTCAAAGTGAAATGTAAAACATGAAATGAATTTGAGTCGTTCAGACGCCATCTAATAGCTCGCGCTCTGGTAGACATCAGATAACAAGTCCCGTGTTTGTTTACTCTGAGCGCGTCTTTCACTCACAAGTTATTCTCACTTATTATTGCTATGAAGATCGTGAAAGAAGCTAGAAAACCTGTTTACAATTATTGAATCGCACTGAATTGCAAAAACATCGTCAGAAGTACACCAAATTAGAGGTTATTTTGCATTTGGTGGCTCACGGTAGTGTAGGGGTCAGCATATTCGCCTTTCAAGCGGAAGACCGGGGTTCGATTCCCCGCCGGGCCACCATGCTGGGTAATCGCACGTTGAAAGTTAAGACCTTGTTGATCCATTGCTCGCACAAGTTTCGACTTCTGAGGGTTGACGTTCGTCAGATGGTAAACGGTAACGAACAATTTTTGAACAATTTTTAGAACAAAATTCCAAGCAAGTTTTGGAGACCATTTCAATATCAATCTGGTCAGTGGAGTGCCGTAAGACTTGAAATTTGTAAAATCTCAGAATACAGGAAAGGTCAATGGATCTTCTTGAAAACTGTTGGACTGCATTTTTGAAAGCTCATATATAAAAGGTAAAAACAAAAAACAAAAAATGTGCGATCTTGATTACAACTAAAATACGAGACGGACAAGGAAAATAATTTTCAAAACAGAGAATTGAATCTGATGAATATTGTTGAATACTAACTTCAGTATCGATTCATTCATATTTCGCAGAAAAAGTTATAACAAGAAATTATTATTATGAATTGATTTCAATGTCTTCCCCCTTTAATTTTTTGAACGGTCAACATAAAAAACTTGACAGTTGGGATGATGGAATCGAGGCATGAATACTATATTTATAAGTGGAATCGACAAATAAAAATTCCAAGATGGCGACTGTTCGTCATCTGGAGAAAAAAAATAAATGGAAAGGGAGGGCTTGTGACATATCCTCTCGAAGCTGATGATGAAAACTGTACAACCCTATGAAATTGAATCAATATCTTCACCAATTACAAAATGGCGAAACATTGATGATGATTGTCTGAATTCGTCGACGTACAATTTCATAATTCCAGGAGATGACTACTATTTCATGAAGTTGAGGGTTGATATATTCAGGCAATCAAATATTTCGCAAGTTTGTAGTGGGTGAAGATATTGACTAAATATTCTAGGGTTGTACACTGGTCAGCAGTTTCAAATTTTTCCCCAGGTGACGCATCCTCAAATTTCCCTTCATCAATTTCACTCCAAAATATAGTAATCATGCATCAATTTCATAATCCCATTTTTCAGTTATTCTAGTTGTTTGGTTCGAAAAATCAAGAGGGGATCACATTAAAGAAACCCATTATATATTGTTCATACTATTTCTTTTGCTGTAACTAGTTTTTTAGTGAGATATGAATGAATCAACATCAAATTTATTATTCCAATATTATTTTTCAGGTATAAATATTTGTTTGAACATTATTATTTTGACATTCTCATTTTTCAGGTAATTGTTGTTAACAGTTGTGATCAAGTTGTACATTTTTCGTTTTCCAACTTCTTTATTTGAGCTTTGATCAATAGAGTCGAACAACTTTCATAAATATCTATCGACCGGCCCTGGATTTCGATGTATAATAATTACGGCGCTCCTGAATTAGTCAGAAGTAAGATTGCATTAGCTTTCAAGCAGTATGAAATTTGATTTGATATTAACGTATCCCACATTGATTTATAATATGCGTCAAATGATTTCGACCCATACTCATGAAGAGTGAATGAAATTGTCATACTTGAGGAGAACACAATATTATGATAGAGACGTTAAACAGGAGTTCTCGGCAAGTAGGTTTTGATTTTCTGAATTCCTCATCCTTTTTGTTTGAAAAATCTTCGGCTATCTTTTCTATAGAGATATTGATTTCATGAATTAATCCTTTCAAGTTTTTTTCCAGATGAACTGCATACTATTCTGATCTGATATAAAGACATTCCACCATAGGTTTTTTGACGCCACAGAATGATGGCTTTTAAACAGCATCCTATCTCTTTTGTGCTCTTCAGTCAAAAAGACGTAATTCATATTATCTCTTTGGAAAAAACATTCATGTCAGAAAACTGTTCAACACCTAGTTCAATAAAATCGGAGTATTCAACAAATATCTCTTCGTTAGGGATTTCCTTCATTTACAGTAGTTAGTAATTAATGTGAGATAGTATCTGGTTCAGGATAAACGAGTTCCTTATCTTAGCATATTCATGCCCCTCTAGTACCCATACATATACTCATGAGACGTAAAGTTTTATCTTTTTTGTCAAATGAAATATAATTTTCGTTATAATATTTGAAGTTCGAGTGTATGGTCATCCAGTATGTTCGAAAAAAAAATTATCAGTTTGTGGCTCTCAGCATGGAAAACATTGAAGGCACTATTATAACTGTTAGATCAAAATCTCCGCAAAAATTCCAGAAAATCATTATACCGCATCAAAAGTAGGAAAGTTTTTGGTTTCGTTACACCCGGAACCGTGATACACATAAACTATAAGCTGTATTACATTTACCGAAGCGACAAAACTTTTCTGCTCATTAAAAATGCAAGCTGCATAGGAAAACTTCTCTTTTCAAAAATTACTCCGACAAAGCAACTGTTCATAAATAATAAATCCGTCAGGATCGCAGTCCGGTAGTTTTCCCATCGGAGTAGTGTATCAGTGAACTCCAGGTTGAAAAGCAGGTTCGTGGTTGCGAGCTGAAGTATACGAAGTTCCGACTCGATAAGAAGAGAGCTAAACGTTCGACAGTTCTTGTTGGTGGATCTTCATATCTTTATTTGATATTTGGTATCTATCTCAAAACTTTTGATCCGCTAGAAATGGGTTTGATTTGTCTGGATCCGATTCACCTAACCAATATATAAATATATGTTTATTTATATATATAAACCAATTTTATAGGTATTTCTATACAGCCCTTCCAAAGTAACTTAAAAAGGGCACACAGTTTTCCTAAACCCATTCGGTGGAAATAGATACTGTTTTTCATTCAAAGTTGTATATATCGATATTTTATTATATTCATTCCTCTTTCACTTTGTATGTTTGTGCTTTGTGAATGTGATTTTATATTCCGACAATGAAGTATGCAACACCTCTTTGTAATTTTTACTATTTTTGATATCGACTCGAATTACACTCAACTGGCTTAGTATCACTTCAAATCATTGTGAATGAAATACCATCACGGTAAAAGTTACCATTCTTCTATCGAGAAATTATAAACTTCGGCCTACAGCCTCGGTACACTGAATTTTCCCCCCGGAATATGTGATGCGCCTTCCTCCTGGGATGTTATACATTATTTGCTCGGTCAAGTTAGACATAAAAACTGTGATCACATAATCAAACGATTCCGTCAGAGACAAATTTTGGTGAAGACCTTGGGTTGACCATAAAGAATGAAAAATTCCCGTCAATCTCATGTGTGGTAAAAAAATTATTTGACCCCGAATAAATTGAATAAATGTGGAGACGACTTTGAGTTATTGCTTCTCTTGTTAATATATAGTTTATACATAAAAGGGATATAAATGGGCATTTTCGCTTGCTAAAAGTAAATGAAAATGTATATACCTATGTGGCAAATGTGTGAATATTATGTAGAAAGTGACACTTACAATTGCAATATCTCAGGAACGGTGATATTTAGAGAAAAACTATAACGAACATTTTTGTGTAAAATTTTGAGATCTTGAACTTTGGTTGAAGGTATCTTCTTGTTTCAACCAATCGTTTTCTTGACAAATTCCAAAAATCTGAGATTTTTACATTTGAAACCGAATTAATTTAATAACTGTAGAAACGACTTTGAGTAATTCCTCTTGATAGTATAAAGTTCATACTTACATAGAAAGGACACAACTAGACATTTTTGCTCGCTTGAGTAACTGAATATGTAACTTTATACCTATGCGGCAAATGTGTGAATATTTTGTAGAATGTTACACTCAAAATCACGCTCAGGAATCTTGAAGGAAAAACTATTGGGACCAGTTTTGTATAGAATTTTGAGTTCTAGACCTTCGGTGGAATGTAGTTCTTTGATAAATACCCACCATTTCCGAGAGGAACCTGAAAAAAAAACTGGAATTTTGACATCTGACACCGAATAAGTTTCTGAGCACACATGGGATTGATGAGGTCTTTCAAATTTTCATTCTTCATGGTAAACCCAAAGTCTTTCCCAAAGCTAGTGCTGTCGGATTTTTTGCTATTTCAATCGTCTAACTTTACCAGATAATATTTTTCCTTTTCAGTGCACTCACCTGTAGATGGGCGTATGTTCGTCCTGATACCAAACGACAAGGATGACGGAATCGTTGGGCGCAGAAGCTGTCAAGTCGCACGGCAGCAGAGCCGTCCCCCTCACAATGGCCTGGACGTGAGCTACAACGCCACCTGCAACATAAATTAAACTCTTTTAAAAGCGCTCACTTCGCAGCCAAGCTGCATTATTCAATATGAGGCCGATAGCTGAGGCATTACCGTAATTTATAATGGAAAACGTGGAAATTGCCGTATTGGGAAACGAAACAGCCCTGTTGTTGCAATATATCAGCGATGGAATTTTTCAGGGCGCATATTTGTTCCTAGCAGAGCGCCGGGCTCTAATTAGAATCGGCTTGGCTGGAAGCAATTTCGAAAGAGTCCATTAGGACGTAGCACTGGAAAGCAATATAGCATTATCATGATCAACAGCGATACTCTTCATACTCCAGGAATTCCAGAACTCAATCAACAGACGATGTCTCCTTTTTCGTGGAGATTACTAACAAGAAACAGAAAATACGTGGATTTTTTTTTATTCAATGGAAATGAAGGAGTACTGGATGCACAATCGCAGTCTATTCCATTAAAACTGTTACTTTCATAAAATTTTGAAATAACAAAAAGCTCTTCACAATCATCTTTAGAAGTCATATTCATGCAATCAATATCCGTGGAAGATAAATTAAATCAGTACCGTTCCATGAGAAAGGGATATTAAACGTTTCCTCACATCATACTGTATGGAAAATCGATTGTGAATTCAGGGACCTGCCGAACCTCTCTTGCTCAGGAATCTTTTTTTGATAGAACAGCTGAGCTTTGGAACTCTTTTTCGGAAGAGGTTATTCCTGAGGCTTTCAAACTTCAAAAATTCAAAGTGAATGTTAATTCGTATCTCCCGTCCCTTGACTCACGCGGTGTTCTTCGAACATTACAGGGCTTCCCTTCCGTGTGAATCTGCATATAAAAAAAAATTGAAATCAGTAAAAGGAAAGAACGACTATAGAGTAGTGGACCGTCTCAAAGGGCGTACGCCCTAACCAACCTAACCAACTAGGGCATTTGGACTGTACCATCAAAGTTACCTATTGTTGTAAAGAGTAGATGTTAGTGCTTCATTCCCCCCCCCCCCCAAAAAAAAACCATGAATTGTGACGATTCGAACCTGACTCAATAAACTGAAAACAATTTTTCAGATATGAGTAGATATAAGCACATTCATTTATTTATTTTTGAAAGGAACAACTTGGATGTCGTATTTGTAGCTAGACAGATCAGAATTGTGACGTTTCTAAAGGGTTGTCTCTGGAAATCAAGTATTTTGTTCCCTGTTAATGGTGGAATTCATACCTTGTGTGAATATGAAGTCGTATCCATTCAGTTGACTGTAATCGCCTACTTATCCGTTCGGCAAATTATAGAAAAATCAACATATTCACGGGTTGAAATAGAAAAAATCAATTAGACGCATCAAAGCGTTTCGGCAAACGAAATGACAACTCTTGCAAGCTTCACAAGGGGAAATACAAAGAAAACTCCCCACTGAATGAAAAGTACTGAATGTAAAAATATTGTTAATTCTCCTCAGTACCTGGAGACCATCAGATTTCCTTGGTGACGTTCTGTAAACTGACTATTACAGTTTCCGCTAGTGAGCTTTTCATTGAAGCGCTGCGCCCCCTGGGGGCTTGAACTTCCTACCTAACCCATTTCAATTCATCACACACAATAGACGGATTTCTCTATTCCGACGATATGGTTTCATATTTTTGAGCCAGGGGACTTGTAACTTCTTGTATTCCTATATAAGGGTGAATGCAACAACGAGCAAAAAAAATCCTGAACTTTTCTCTCCAGAAACAACAAAAGAATTTCACGTTCATATAGACAACAAAAGAATTTTATTCGGATTCTCACGGAATTAACAAACCAACCATGTTTTTGTTCTCTGACTGATATCAGTATACTTTTATATTGTTGGAGAGCTGAGCTTTACAAACCTTTGTTTGTTGGCTTGATGAAATCTGGATGTATAACTCAAGTCTGAATGAATGTTGAATATTTTTCTTATCAGTAGATAATGAAGTTCCAGCAGGTGCTTTGATACAGACTGTGTTGATGAAGGGCTAAAGTAAAGTGAAAAGTATAAATCAATTGGGAAGTTCATAATTTTATGCGACGTCTGGCGGAAATATAACGCACTGATAGAATTTCACAAACAAACGGCTTCCATTTTATGTGTGTGAATTTATTGAGTTCTTTGATGTTGATTGAGGAAATCTCATCTGAAGTTGTAATTTTTTTCGAATAATAATAACAAACAATCATGGATGCAGATCGCTCAGTGACCCGTTTAAATTGTTTGGTGCCAAGTTGCCGCAACTCTAGGAACCGAAATCCAGAGTTGCCTTTCCACACGTTTCCAAAGAAAAATACATCTTTGGTGGGAAACATTACGGAAAGTGGATTGAAAGATAAAATAGACAGGTACAAGGCTTGGAATATTAAACTGAAACTGCATAAATCACCATCTAGAGCGGCTTCAGTGTGTTCCTTGCATTTCAAAAGAGATATGATTTCTCGTTACCTCTGGTGAGTCTGTTTGTCTATTTTTAGGCGAAGTTATGGCGCAATTCATCATCCATGTAATAAAAGCCTCTTTGCTTCACTAACACTACACTAAAACTAAAAAATGTCCTGGAACAAATATCATTAGATTTTAAAACACAATGCATCTATGTTCACCTCCAATGAATGGTATTGTGCGGATATTCAAAGCATCATGAACACAGTTATATCAACCTTCCCGAGAAAAATTTCGTACAATGAAAATATAGCAAAAAAAACACCAAAATCTTGTCTAGCGGGGGCAACTGATGACTGGATTTCAGTTTGGCGCGTTATTTCACAAATGTAAACAAGGTAACTATTTCAAAATGGTGGATAAAGTTTAACCACCACCAGCGCCCTCATCGGTCGATATTCTTCCCTATAGTGTACTAATAAGCTATGCAAATAGAAGAAGAACGGTTTATAGACTTGGCATGTATTTTTAAGCAACAAAAAAGTTGAAAGCGAGTTATTACTTTCAATACTCTATCACATAAACAATATTTGTGTGATTTTCTGAATTGCAATACTATTGTGATTCCCGGTAACAATTTTTTTAGTAATAATCCATGATCATTATGGAGTTACCATCATTGTTGTATCAGTTCGAAAACGTTATATTATCACCGTAGAAATCACAATACCGCCTACAAGTTGTGATTCGAAAATCAACATTCGAATATTCTTATTTCAGTGTGAATAAAAAAAAAACATCAAGAAAAGAATTCGCATATCTGCCACTGAACAGATGGGATAGATGTACCTATCTATTCTGAAAACCATAAAGTAGAGGAAGGTACCTACAACATAAGCTCGAATCATGTAAAGAACCGTCTACTTCACAATATCGTTAGGAGAGTTGCCTCACATTCAACAAAAATATATTTCTGTTATACTTCCTCTCAGATAATTTTTTTGTCAACTCGATACCCCAAAGTTACGCTGGCAATATCTGATTATTGTTTGACAATAGCCATTGGTCATAAATTTGTGATTGAGCATTGTGTGGGGTATAACCATACCCCAAAAAGCAGTTTCAAATTTTTGCATTGAAAAACTAGCTGACGTGTGCTAACTTCATTGGACGTTTATTATTTTTGTATTGCAATTATATTCTGTAGTTCTTACAACAAATTTTTATCAGGTTCATCACAACTCTGCCTACGGGGTGCATTCGAATGAACGATAAAAAGAAGTAGAAAATGTTATAAACCCCTTTTTCCACCCCATTAGACAATTAATTTCTTTTGAAAACGAAACAAGTCTTCCATTAATTCTGTTGAAGAATATTTCTGTGAAAATTGAAGAAGATTGAACGACGTTGACCTATAAAAACCTTTACTCCGTTTTTCATTCTTCCAGGGGTGGAATTTTTGAATACCCTTTTTTATCGGATACATACGTTATACAAAGAACACACCCTCCAAGTATCAGATCTGTACGATGAGTGGTTTGGGCTGTACGTTGATCAACAACTTAAATAACTTTCTAACACTTTTCAACCCCGTTAGGCGAATAATTTCGATAAAACACGAAACAAGTCCTACATGTAGTATGTTAAAGATTGATGAATTTGTAGTAGATTGAATCAAGGCATTACGTTGTCCCATACAATTTTGGTGCCGGTTTTCCACCCCCTTAGGGGGGGAATTTCCAAAAAATACGGTAAAACGGTATAAAAAGTATCCTGTGTCCGTCTCCTGGTTATAGACCATATAAGATAATAGAAAAGTATCAAAAATCTGATAACATACTTTTTTGGCATGCCTCGATTGACCGTAAGTGAATATACTATATTCGCAGGGTGTAAAATAAAGAAATACAGAAAAAACACCAAAAAATATTCTGTCAGGGTATATCTGTAACCCGCACGGTAATACAAATTTAAATCCCATATCAGTTCAGTGTCAATTTTTCCACCTAGGATATATCTATATTGGACCAATCTGGAATCGTGCTTCAGTCAATATGACGACATTCACAAAAACATCTTTCTGTTGGCTCGACTGTCGCCCACATCAATTACAATTTCAAATTCACCGTCGTCGACAAGACAAACCAAAGAGCAGCAGAAGCAACTTGTTTCCGATGCTCCTCGAAAAACAACTCATCGAAAACAAAACAGACGCACAAAGAGCTCTCTGGATATTTTTCTAGAATTAATTCTTTGGCATCGCCTTCGGGACATTATGATAATGATGGCGCCTTTCTTCGAATAAATCTTCATAAAAACTCCATATCGTCTAGGGAGTCCTCGGCATTTCATTTCGCACCTCTTTGTGTATCTACCCTTTTAATTGGAAATGTTTACTCTGCAAAAATATTTATTCGGAGGGGCTTCTTTCTGGCCGACTTCAACTCCCACTTGAACAGTCTGTAAATACGAAAAAATAACTCGACTTTCGCCTGAGGTATATAAATTATCTCAGGATGGAGGAGAAGATGATCGTGATGATCTTATTCAGGATTTTTTGCAGGATGAATAACTAATTGAGAACCAACTCGACTCACAAGGACAAACGTTTGATTACTTCGTCTTCACAATAATTCTTGAGCTACAAAAAACTTATATATGACCTTGATTGAAGAGGAGAGTCGTGCAATGACTGGTACCTAGGACCTACCGAATTATTTATCAGCTTTTAGTAACATCATCTGCATCATTATCATATCCATTATTCGGGGGCCATACGTATATGCTCTTGGTTAGTACCTAGTCTACGAGCAGATGACGCAGCAACGGCTACTTTGCTTGTTGTTTGTATCAGCCTAGGTGCAAAGATATTCTGTTCGAATATGATTCTTAATTATGGGAAGTGATGGACTTTTATTGATGATGGCACTGCCTTGCACTGACGAGAGGCAAATAGCCCAAAACCGGTCTGCAAGTGTGTCCCGGCCCAACAATCAAAAGTTAATTCTGGCAGTTGTATCGTCAAGAGCATATGCAGGATTTTCTCCTGTGAAGAAACCTGCACTGGCACCAGTCGGATATAATTCAATGCCCTTCGTGGTATTAGCCAGAGAATATTTTTTTTTTATAGGTGTTAGTCTGTCAACCTAAAGTGTAGGTGAGTTGACTGGCCCTGAACAAGTTGTTCATTTAGAATATTTGATTTTAATCCAATCCATCTTGGCACAGAACTAATAACGTATATGCCCATCAATCTCTGTGAAGTATACTAAGATGAAAAAACACCTATTATATGTGCTCACTTTGTTGACATTTATTATTCATAGATGTTTTTTTTTTGTCATGCTCTACACTGCCAGTGTACGACTGGAAAAGTATCTGAGTTTGTGCCAAGATGGATTGAATAAGCTGTAGTAATCCCGATTTCACCTACAGGATATATAACCCCACATTTCAATTTTATTTTAGGTTCACTTGATACGGGAAATAACGAATTCTCTGCAAACATCGAGTGAAATGAGTATAACTGGAATATACCAACGCCCTGAAAAGCCAGTAATCTAATGAAACAACAAAGCTTCACAATATCCGTACCCTAGGCAACAAAAAATGCATATCCTTCTTCAAAACATGATAAGATAGTGATAGTGAAGTGCCAGTGGATCGTAAATGAAGATATGGTTAGATATTGTATTCCCATTAGTCTTTTAAATTGTTTTAGTGCCGAATTTGAACGTTATATTTTGTTTACTTCTGCTCAAAATGGGTGAGTGAAACTTTGTTAAACAAAATATTTCCTAGTCATGTCAAGAAATGTCCACCATAATGTGTTATCAAAAGACACACGCCAGAAATATTTCAATAGCGTATATAATTGTCAGCACGAACAAAAGAGCATGCGCATAAATACTCGATGCATACAGTTCGCCTTAGAGCTAGAGCGTCCATCCATCTTGTCTCGCTACTTTTTCATGTTCTCTTTTTTTCTAATGCGGAAAAAGTCTATTTTATGCTAATCACATATGAATATTGTGCAAGAAGATTGTTCAGTTATTTTAGAAATGAGTAATCAAAACAAAACTTCTTCAAAATATTACTGTTTGGAGTATATAGGTTATGTGCACGGAGAATGAAGTATTTTACAATCCCTTTACGATCTCCAAGTAATTTCTACTTCAAGAGGTGAGTCAATTTCTTAACATCTTTCGATCAAAAGCCTCATAATGCATTTTTACAGTGACGGACAGTGATTTCAAGAAATTTTCAGGAGAATAAATGAATGAGCATATTATGTGGTTGTTCTAAGAACATTTCTGAGAAGGTACAGATTTGTATTTTTAGAATGAGCAATGATGAAATGTTCACCATTAGCCTTCATAAGAGGGAAACAAACTGATGAGCTGTCATCTCGTACCAAGTTTCGTACATACATTTCAATCATATGATTAATAAAGGAAGATGGAAACCCACCTGTTTTTTTGTATTCCACGATACCTCCTCATCATACAAAAGATATCTTCTGAATTTCCCATGTTTCAAACAAATGTCAGACTATACACATCAAATGAAAATTTTGACTCAAGAAATGTTTCAGATACATCTTTCCATATATTCATATGCAGTTTTGTTATGTATCAGGAACGTGTCACACGAAACATTGCCTAGAAACGTTTCATACCTAGGTCATTTCTGGTTTCTGCCATATTTCAGGAACGTGTCTGAGTCGAAAGGTGAAACTTTTCAAATGGAAAATGATCAGTCCCAGAAATATTTCAGACATATTTTGGTTTACTGGTTAGAAGCAATGCACTTTATCGAATTTATATTTTTAACTCTGTTCAGAATTCACCATTAATATTCTGTCTTATCTCATGACTCAACTGTGACGGACGAACATGTGGTATCTTTGTTGAAAAGAGGCTACGAGAGATTCGTGAGGCGTTCATTAATCTTGACTAGATTGTGGTAAAGTGATTTGTCATTTGTTTTTGTTGAACGTCGAGTACAATAAATCATGATACGGCAGATTATTTTTTCATACGGCCAGACGAAACCCATTTATAATTTCAGCAATCGCCAGTTGTGAAACGACAAGCCGAAACTAATTCTAGTTGCTGTGGTGCCGTTAAAGCCATGGAGGTTGCAAACGGTCGGAAGTTTTTTTCCCGATTTCCGAATTGAAACAAAAGGAAACAATTTTGAATGTTCATAGTTTGAGATTAACCAGGGGCGGGACAGCGTGGACTGAAAATTTAAGTGCAGCCATAGTGATTCGCTTGGAATGTGACTGTATAAACTTTCATGAAATGAGAGAGGGGAACTAAGTCGTTCCCTCTTCAACGTTGGGCGCCAATCAATTATAACCACAACTTGCGCTGCTGTGGGTGAGGGACACTTGCTCTTAGCAGAATGAGGATTCAATTCTACCAAAGGCAAGTGTGACATCCAGAGAAATTTTCACTATGATTCCTTTCCAAGGCAAACCTGCTGTTGGAGGAACACTCAATTGAACTCTAACAAACTTTCAATTTATTGAAGTGAATTTTTACAAATATTGGCAACTCATAAAATAAATTATACAAGTCTCAAATGTTGAACTGAATTCGGAAAAAAATTACACAATCGTCTAGCCATCTGATCGTTCTGTTGATTTGGGAGGAATAGACACTTATCAGCAGCCTCTTTTAACATAAATTGTTGGTTGTCCTTGGCAAAGGTTCCTGTAGACTAGACGCAGCTACCCCTTTTGCCACTGGTTGTCGACTGTTGGCTAACTTAGTGCAATCTTTGGCAGTAGGCATCAAGGGTAATGTCTACTGCCTGCAACAAATGATAGTCCAATCACTTCAATAGTAGGCATCTAAGGAAATGGTGGTGTTGCTCTTCTTTAACGGTCGATGGTTTTTGATGTAAAAAGAGGGGGGGCAGGATGATAGACCAAAGTAATAATACTTTTGAGTGCTGCCGAAATTACAACTTGATGAAATTGAGTTTATATTTTAGTTGTTAACTCTACACTAACGACTATTTGGATCCAAATTTACAGTCTCAGGTGATGAATAATTTCACTTGAATGAAAGAGTAAGGACTCTTGAATAAAATGATTATGAACTTTAAATATCTCCGAGAGAAAATAAAAAGATCAAAAATGGCAATATCAGTTAAAGCGATATTCAAAAAGATACTCAATTCAATTATCGACATAGCAGTGTAATCAGATAAAGATAAACACAAGCGAATAGCTAATCAACAAGCGCTGAGTTCTCATATAAAGCTGCACTCCGAAAGAAGTATGCCGTGGTGAAATTAAAAGTATTTCACACAATCTGTCAAAGATCTGGAAAAACGATTGCATTTCTCGAAATTAGGTGCCATGGAAGTTTCATTGAATTTCAGATCGTAAAATCATAAAAGAATATTATGAATAACGTTCTCGTTAGAATTGTCGACTGTGAAGATGAACAAAATAAACTTCAACTCTCTTCAGTCTCGATGCTAGCCTACTAAATACCTTGGTGGAAGGAGATGTATGAACATAAAAATATTAATAAAAATCCCGACGACTATTGTATAATTTACTCATTATACGTCTGTTTTTTCAACCTTAATGATACCCATCATTCACTAGTTAATAATGAGTCATTTTTCACTGCTGTCAAATACTCCCTTGATTTAGCTATAAAATTATATTGTTTTGCTACAAAAAATCAGTTTTTGAAATTTTATCTTCTGAAAGCTTCCAAATATTTTAAATTCAGTTCTTTACCTTCTTATTGAGAAAAAGAATGCAAGAAGCATCTACTCTGAGCTCTCAGCGACTATGAATGTGCGTGTCAAACATATTTGACTCAAATCAGTATTGTATGAAATATTTGTTAGAATAAAATAATATTGTTTCTGAAAATATGTATGTGATGTGAAAACATTTTCCAACAGAAAAACTTCAACAATTTTTTTTATCAATCGTGGATGAAGTATAGTATTCTACTAGCGTAAACCAAAATTTCTGACCAATAGAACGTGTTCCCATCAGTTCATACTGCTTTGAAACTGACCCAGCAGTTTTTCGGACTGAATTTAAAAAATCTGCCCTTTTATACTTCTATAGATTTCAATATTGATTTTCATTTTTTCAGATCGTGGTATTTTCTCCAAATAGAGAGCTATTTGAAAAAAAATCTCTTTCACCAGAAAAATATTTCATTCCAACCCACACAATATCTCGTTTCGCTCAGTGAAAACTTTCTGTTGAGCTCTTTAGTGAGAAAAAGGGTGAATTACTGAAAACTTTCACTGAAATCCTCAATGATTTTTATAAGCTTGGTTTACAATTTGAGCAAGGAAAAGTGATTTCTATTCAACCCAGTGCCCGTCATTTATTTATTTATTTAACGTACATGGATATCCAACAGATGAACAATTTAGGGATTCATCCTATAACAGGATAACACATAATAACATTTCTTATGTTCTGATACAAGTTGTAACCTATTCTAAAAATTTTTAAAGTAGGTCCTGATGACACTATGCTTAAAGTGATATATTTATAACTCATAAAATATGCTTAAAGTGATATACTTATGAATTACATGAAATTTATCAATTTACTTCTAGGGAGCTGTTGAATTGCACTAAATTACGTTTCAAGGTTTTTTCGAATATAGTCATGTTGAGTTGAAATATATCGTTGATGTGGTGAAACTTTTTTATATATATTAATAAATAATCTGTTCGTGATGCAGAAACTCTCGAGCCTGTTTAGATCTTCTTGAACATTGATATAGTCGGATGTGTCTTTCATTTGTTTGTAAAGTCATCAGCATACATCAAAAATTTAGAAAACCAGAAACAATTTTCAATGTCACTAACGAATATGCTAAACAATACGGGACCTACATGGGAGCCCTGTGGGACACCAGAGCTTATCAAAGATTTCTTATTTTTCAATACCACAAATTGATATCTGTCGGTTAAATACGATTTTAGTAATCCCAATAAGTAGCCGTGCACACCGAAGTTTACTAATTTAATTATATGATATTATCATCGTGATTAAAATTATTCATCAAATTTCATTCTGTCACAAAATTACCAGAGTCCTGAGTACTGAGGAAGTCCAGTGGTTCATGTGTCCGTTTATATTCGAAACTCTGTTCAAATGATTGGGTTCTGCTTCTCAATTTTGTATCTATTGTGATACTCCAGGTACTTTCAAATCGGGTCTGAAACTTTATTCAAAAACTCCTCGAAACAATGCACTCCATAACTCTGTAGTGCATTCTTTCTCAATGAACACTCTTCTATTCTATAATATAAAGGATAATGGAATGCACTTTGCTGTCTTGCCGTTTCAGATGCAATTTCCTGAGTACGTACTTCGGAATGCTGAAAATATTATGAGTGATGCTGATATTGTATGTCTAACACGCGAATTCGTTTCTGCTGGAAGAATCGTAAAACAAGTGAGAGTTTGTCGGTTTGGGAAATAGTTTCGTACTCTCTTTCGGTGAAATAGTCACTCACGAATTCTAGGGTGATCGTTGTAACAGTTCCGAAGTCATAATTTTGCAGTGAACGATTTTTTTCTTTGTAATTTTTTTGGTTGATAACGTACCACATTCTGTGAGAGTTGAGATTCAGTATTGGGATCTGTGCAAGTGTAGGAGAGCAGATTTCTGATCTTCCCAGCAAAGTTGCTGTGTTATTTGGAAACATTTCTTTTTGAATCAAACACGTCCTATTGGTCACCATCTGCTTCAATAACTCAAATTCGCCTATCAAAAAATCATATCTGTTAACGTTTCCGAATACGCTTCCGTTTTCAAAACTCATTCGAAGATTTCTCTTCAATGCTTGTTTTGAGAATATATATCCCAACAGCGAACAACGAGGAAAAACATTGTTACTTTGGAATAATTTATTATACTCCAGAGATTATAGCCAAGGAAATGAAGACACAAAGTATGACGTAAGTTTGTTTCTTTCGACATTGTAGCCTGAGTTGCATATTTTCTCTGTCACTTATACGAGATATCACGTTGAAACTTCATATTTCCAGTGTTTATTTTTGGGAGGTATCACGTTTTTGTCAACATTCGTATTCAAGATGGCGAATGAGTAAGTCATGCTGTCGCATCGATCCTGAAAAAGTACTAATCTAACACAGTCTGTGAAGTGATAACTCAAGTTTATGCCAATTGTGCACCATTCAAGTGTGTTGAAGTTATCATACAATTCGTTTCACTGTTCTTTTTTACGACGTAGAGTTTTCAAACCAACAAAAAAAACCTGTGTGCTGCCTAACCAAAATGGGACTCACTAGCAAAGATTTAGATCAGATAGCTGCGATCGTGGAAGCAAAAACGAAAAATATAATCAACGAAGAATATCTTCAAAATTTAGTGGACAAAATAATCAAAAAATTCAGTGATAAATATGACCGAGCTATATCTGAACTCAAAAAGGATGTTAGTGATCTGAAACAGGAAAACTGCGAGTTGAAGATGGCACTAGATGACATGGAACAAGCATCAAGAAACAAAAACGTAAGAATTTTCGGTATACAAGAAAATGTGGGAGAAGACTTGGTTAGTGTAACATTGAACGTTATCAGTCAAAAAATGAAAGTGAAGAACATTACTGAAAAAAGCATACTGAAATGCCACCGGGTACCCAACAAAAACAACAACACCGACAATCCGAGTCCATCAGCTGTTCTGGTTCAGTTTGTTGACACCGTAGTTCGTGAAAAAGTGATTGGTAATCGAAAAAATCTGAAATCAACTGGGATATCCATGCAGGAAGATTTAACGAAGATGAGGCTGAACCTAATGAAAAGTGCAGTGAATAAATTCACCAAATCAAATGTGTGGTGTCGCCATGGAAATATATTTGTGAAATTCAATGAAAATGTGCATCGCATCAAGCAGGAGAGCGATCTTCTCTGCATCAAATAGGTACTTTCCATATTCTGTTCTACTATTAAAGAGATGCATGAAACATTTTCCCTACTGCATACATTCAATAATCGAAACATGAACAATGCTACAATTTTTTTACATATCTGCATATTATTAATATTGATTTCCCACACTCAATGGAAGTTTTTACTTAGATGTGGTAATTCGAGTCATAATTGTAGTGAAAAAGATTACACCCAAGGGCAATTTTATCTCTGCCTGAAACAAACATTATTTCTAATAATTCTCAATTTCATATTATTATGTTAATTTTGCTGACCGATGGGCTCTGGAACTTACTTTTTGGTGCTTATATTTCGTAGTTTGCAAATTTGATAAGTTATAAAATATCCTAACCTAATATATCCAGATTTGGCACAATTGCATATAACTTTATATCTATTGGGTTTTTTTTGCACATCAACGTGACCAATCATAAGATCTTACCGCTTATGTGCTTTTTTTTTATTTTCCCATCACTATAGTTCACAAAAACAAAATAAATTTCAAATATTTTTCAGGGAGATGTTTGCTTGATTTAGGTAAACTTCATTTCATTCAAGCAAATTCAGTGGTGTTTGTAATAGCTTTTATTCTTCTTACTTTCAATTCCTTCTCTTCTTTAGAACTCTTCTAGAGCACTCTTTATCATAACTTCCATATGAAATTGAATATATCACATATTAATGCAAGATCATTGGTAGCAAACTTTCTGGAATTCAAAAATGAGGTTATCAGTACAGACTGCGATATTGTGGGGGTTTCAGAGACCTGGCTGCATTCTGGCATATCGAGTGATACTGTGAATCTGCATGGGTATACATTTATTCATCAAAATCGTCCGTCCAGAGGCGGAGGTGTTGGTTTATATATTCGAAACAATTTGAAATATGATTTTCTCTTCAGCGAATGCAATGATTGTATGGAGTATATTTGGGTAAAATTATCATTCGGAAAATTCACGATAGCTATCGGTAGTCTGTATAGGCCTCCAAATTCTAGTACCATTGAATTTATGGATCGCATTGAGGATGTATTATCGAATGTGTACTCAAATTTCAACAATATCATTTGTGTAGGTGATTTCAACATAAATATGCTAGATATTACTTCGAATGTAACCCAACAGTTCAGTTCTATATTAAACTCTTTCAATTTTTCCCAAGTTATTGATGAACCTACAAGAATAACAAATACATCTATCACTCTCATTGATTTAATTATCACAAATTTCAGTTCTGAAGAATATTGCTCTAAAGTAGAAAACAGCCAGGTATCAGATCATAGCCGTGTAAGTTGTGAATTCGATTTATGTGTTGAAAAACAGTTTGACAAGAAAACCATTTCGTATAGGGATCTAAAAAGCATAGATAGGGAACTTTTTCAGAGAAAGCTTCAGGAATTACCCTGGTATCTCATTTTTCAAACCGATGACATTGATGCCAAAGTGGATATATTTAATAATAATATTGTCGACCTAATTGATCATTTTGCCCCAAAAAAAACATTTACGCCAAAAGGTAAAAAATATGCGCCATGGATAACAAATACTATAAAAACCATGCAAAAAATTAGGGATAGAGCCATTCAGAAATTCCGAAAGAGTCAATCGACACATCATTGGGCATTTTACAAGCAAATGAGAAATTATACAACAAATGCAATCAAAGCTGAAAAAAAAGCATATTTGAATCATAAATTAAGCAACTCCAGTGCTAAGGAGAAATGGAGTGAACTCAAAAAATTAAATGTAACCAAAAGTAAAAACCACAGCATTCCAGATTCTCTGAAAGATGTTGAGAACGTAAATAAGTATTTCATTGAATCTACTAAAAGTCCTTTTCCCTCAAATGATCTTCTAATCAACTATTATAGTAATAATATCAAAAATGGAATTGTTAACAAACTCAGTTTCACACAGGTATCTGAAGATACTGTTCGTGATATCATACCGAAAATTAAATCACTCGCATATGGCAATGATGATATCAATATTTTGATCATTCAAATGTGTTGTCCGCTAATTATACCTATTATCACGCACATTATAAATGAATGTATATCCAAAAATAATTTTCCTAGTAAATGGAAGTTTGCAAAAGTTATCCCATTACCCAAAATTAGTAGGCCAGTGGAATTCAGTGATCTGCGATCGATCAGTATTTTACCAACCTGTTCGAAAATTTTCGAAAGAATAATAGAAACACAAATCAGAGAATTTCTAAACTTTCATAATATTCTGCCACCGAAGCAATCGGGATTCAGAAGTGGATACAGCTGTGCAACAGCCCTTTCTGACGTATTAGATGATATATTGGAGGCAACTGATAAAAATCTTATAAGTGTCCTAGTTTTACTTGATTATTCGAAGGCTTTCGATTTGATAGATCACGATGTACTATTATCGATGCTTCATTTTTTCGGATTCAGTTATTCAGCATGTTCTCTAATGGCATCTTACCTGCGCAATAGAACACAATTGGTGGAAATAGAGGGAAAAAAATCCACACCTATGAAACTACTTTCCGGTGTTCCTCAAGGGAGTATTTTAGGCCCCCTATTATTCACATTGTATACAACAAATTTTATCGATGTTTTGAACTACTGCGATTATCATTTTTATGCGGATGATACACAGGTGTATTTCTCCTTCAAATTTTCAGATTTAAAGTTAGCAATAGACTCTATCAACAATGACCTGTCCTCCTTACATAAAGTTTCAACAGACCATGCTTTGAAAATAAATCCAGTCAAATCTGTCGCTATGATATTCAGCAAAGAAAATATCTCTAAGTTCCTAAATGATAATATTATTCTGAAAATCGGAGATGCAAGTATACCGATAAAATCTTCGCATAAAAACCTAGGATTAACAATTGATACCTCTTTACGGTTCAAAGACCATGTAACCAATAAACTGAGAAATGCTTACTCCTCTCTCAAACTTATCTATTCACAAAGACAGTATCTATCAATGGAAATGAAAAAAATGCTATGTGATTCCTTGGTGCTCTCACATTTCAATCATTGTGATGTGGTGTACAGCCCCTGTTTGAATAGTATGGATGTACGTCGAATACAAAAAGTTCAATCATCCTGTGTTCGTCTCATTTATGGTATACGTAAATCTACTAAAATATCTATTTCGGAGAAACTCAAGGAATTGAAGTGGCTCAATATGTATAATAGGCGACGTCATCATATGGCTTGTATGTTTTTCAGCATATTCAAATCGAAGTCACCACCCTATCTTCACAAAAAACTGAAATACAGAACGGATGTTCATAACCTGAACATCCGTCGTCGTACAATACTTACTGTCCCAAAGCATACCAAGGACATATATAGACGTTCCTTCTCCTACAATGTCGCGGTCTGTATAAACAGTATCCTCAAACTAGATAGCACACTCTTAGGTCTATCCTGCAAAGCATTTCAATTCAAATTCAAACAACATCTATTGAATACCCAGTAAGTTTAACCTAAGGATATCTCATAATAATTAAGTATATGATGCTCTAGATTTCAGTTCTCCCTTTCCTCTGCCTTTCTCTTCTTCTTCTCTTTCCTGCTATTCTGACACTTATTAGTTATTATTATTATTAGTTATTATAAATCACGCTGTCTTAAATTATTAATTCGAATAATTCTGGCACTGGTGGAAGAACAGAAACAGTGCTCCACTGTTATCTGAACCAGTCTGCCATTTACTCGCCTTGGTTATTCTATAATAGACATTTTTTTAGTTAGTGCTTACTATCGACATTATATATCATCTTCTTCCATATTTATAATAGAACTCAACTTGTAACATTTGTGGTGGGTAATAAAAGTATTATTATTATTATTATTATTATTATTCAGTTCAATTTGTCATAATTTGACCCTCAGAGAAGGAAAATGTGCTTTGTTCAAGAGTTTCTTGCCTTATAGGTCTCTCTATGTAGTTGTTGATGGAATATCATTTGATATTCTCTCAATGAATGCAGGTTTTCCACAGGGTTCAGTTCTGGCGCCCACTTTGTTTCTGATTCATATCAATCATTTATTGCTCGAGAAAACATCTTGTTCAATACATAGTTCTGCGGACGACAGTACCATTCATACCAGTTTCTCTTCCATAGTCCCCATACCAGCTCGAGAAACAAAAATTTAAAGAAACATTCACTTCAATAAAATTAAAGACCAATTGGTAAAAATAATGGAATGGGGTGATATGAACTTGGTGGAATTTAATACTACGAAAACCCAGGCATATCTCTTCTCAAGAAAAGCCGATTTATCATCATCTTGTAGTCAGATGTCAGGAGTATCTGTATCTGTATCTGTAGAGTAGGGAGGGTGAGTATAGACCCACAGCACTTAGGCCACAATATGGCCCATTGTACATCCTCCCAAGGAGTCGCCCTCCTAGGACATTGTCCATCCTGCCTTATCCAGGAAGGAGGACAGGTCACCAGGGGACATCTCCTTAATATCGGCAGGTGTAGGCCAAGACTCACCGAACACACACTCTCTTATCGAAGATAGCTCCAGACATTCGCATAAGACATGCCTGACAGTTTCATCTTCCTGTTCACACATCCTGCATAGAGGTGTGTCCACTAGCCCCATAATATGGAGGTGTTTCCTTAGTTGACAGTGTCCAGTCAGAAATCCCACTGTTAAACGTAGGTTCTTCCTGGTCATCGCCAAATACTTATTTGGATCCAGCTTCTCAGGGTCGCCCAGGGTGATCCTGGCAAAACTGCATCCTTTGGTTTCATCCCATCTTTTGAGGGTTTGAGTATGGGTGTAACGTTTGGCTAGTTCCGCAATTGTCGAAGTCGTCAAGCCATGGGTGTCACCTGGTCCCAAAATGTTCATTCCAGCCGCCATCCTGGCCAAAGAGTCAGCAATGCGGTTACCTTTGCTCCTGTCGTGCCCTTTCACCCACCTTAGTACGATATTATTATCTACCGAGGCGTTAGCTAAATCTTGATGGCACTCTAGTGCTAACCCTGAGATAATACGTTGTCTATTCAAGGTTAGTAGGGCTTGTCTACTGTCAGTGTAGATTTTTATGTCTTTGCCAGAAACTCCTTTTCTGGTTAGCTCTTTTGTGGCGATTGAGATACCAGCCAGTTCTGTTTGAACCACGCTGGTATTTTTTCCCATTCCCCACTTAATCCTTAGGCTAAGTGATCTAGAGTAAACTCCACATCCTGATCCTTCTTTGGTTTTTGAGCCGTCTGTGTATATGCGTATTGCATTTGCAGCATCCGCCTCAGTGTTCTGTTTTATTTGTATTTTGTAGGGTTTATTAAACACAAACCTGGGTTCAATTGCGTCACTGGCTGCCTGTAGCAGAGGCACCGCAGTGAGATGTCAGGAGTAACTATTCCTACAAAATCAAGTATCTCGATGCTAGGAATTACAGTCAGTGATAAGCTCTCATGAGAAAACCATGTGAGATCGATCGCTAAAGGTGTCTCCCAGAAACTTGGATTTCTATTTCGTGCGAAGAAGTACTTCACTTCTGGTCAGCTTCTGATGATCTGATGATACAAGGCTCAGACACGACCTGTCTTGGAATACAGTTATTATGTGTGGAGTTTGGCACCAAAACATTCATTGAGGCTTCTCGATTCTATTCAGAGAAGGACAATCCGTCTTGTTGGTGAATCTTCGCTCACAGATTCGCTCACTTCATTTGAACATCGTAGAATGGTCGGAAATTTGTCTCTGTTCTATAGATATATTCACGGTCGGTGCTCTTCTGAATTGTTATCAATCGTTCCACCTTTGGCAATATGTACATGGATGACTTGACGAGCACATAATTCTCACACATTTGTTGTGAATTTGGAGACCTGTCGAACCCCTCTTGCCAAAAGAGGTTTCTCCTGAGGCTTGCTACAGCTCTGACTCTGTTTGAGATTATAGGAAGGGCTTACCACCTTTTCTACAGAATACGGTTTTCCCCTGCAACTATCAGCCAGGGTCCAGAGTCAGATCTGCCACATACCTCAGCTAGTCAGTCTCTCAGGGTATGAATCACCTAAAGAAAAAAAAACAGTTATTATCTCCTCAATAATGTCGTATTTATTAGCCCTTTCTTTTGGATCTGAGTTACAGCGGAATGATGTTATCAACTGCTTGGAAAAATATACTGTTGTTCAGCAAGGTGATATAGGATTCACATAACAATCCAAACTATGTCTATTTAATGCATTGAGGCTGAGTACATTTTAGTCCTTCCATTCAGGTTAAACCAAAATTTCATAAAACATAAAACACATATGGTGGTATTACCGTAGTGCAATTGCAGATGGTGTACAGGACTAGTCGAGTGAGAATTGGTTCACTCCAGTGGCCATTAACTCTAGAGAATCAGGTTACATCAATTTCAAAAAAAACAATATACACAATTGTATCAATCAAGTATGACGTTACTCAAAATTTCCTTTCAAATATATATACCAAAATTTCACTCGTTATAAGTGACCTAATATCAATAAAATACATAGAAATGTTTTACACCACCACCTTACACCAATTAGAAATCGCCAATATGCGAAAAATCACGAAGAATGCCGAAGTACGCACTGCTGCCAATCAAGCATTTCGAAAGTAACCAAATTGCCAGTGTGGTACACTTTCGGAAGGAAATTCACAAATATACTAATGGCCTAAATAAACTGGAAAAGCAACAATCGTTTCCAACCTGAATGCAAATATTCTCCGACCAATATTTGTCAAGCCGGAACAATCATATTGCTGCCTAATCTGAGATAACCAACTATTTATTTTATATCCCATCGAAAACTTCACCTACGGCTATGCAAGTGAGATTTGTCGTTTGAGACACATGAACACGACCTTGTCCGACAAGTTGCAGATATGACATTTCAAAATAACCTTCAGTTTGAAATTCTAACCTGTTGCATTGTTTTGACAACTAAAATCACAAAATAATTCTTGTGTGGTTAGTTTGACGATGTGATTACTATTCCTAGGAAGTGAATTATGACATCTTAGTGTTTGACCTGACTTGAGTAAACAGTCCCTTGCTACCTGATAGAATTCTCAAAGGTAATAAAATAATTTTTCATGAGATAGGGTTATATAAAACGGAGCTAATTGAGAAGATATTTTTCGAAGTTTTTCTCCCATTATCTATATACAGATTGTTACGAATGATTGTGAAATCATAACCGTAACAGGCTTACAAACTTCAAAAATTCAAAGTTTATGTTAATTCGAATCTCTTTTCCCTTGATTCACGCGGTATTCTTTGGAAATTACAGGGTTTCCCTTCCGTGTGAATCTGCATATAAAAAAAATTTCGACATTAAATTGTAAGTGGTTCTACAGAAACGATTCAAATCAGGTCACTGGATCCTAGTGAGATTCGATTTACATACAAACATACAGAATAACGTATCTTTGGATCACAGTACCGATTCTCAATGTTTTGAAAATAACGCTTAAACTTCTTTTCAAACAACGCTGAGCGGAAACTCACCAAAAAACTGCTATTATTCCCGGAAATAAACTCTGTCAACTGCACTCCATGGAAAACGTTCAAAGTATTCCCACCTTTCCAGTACAGTTCAAGCAGGGCGCTATCCACGGAAAATATGATTACTGTTATTATTATCGTTATTGTTACTTCCTACTTTCATTCCTCCACAGTGCCTTGCATCCATATTTCAGCGTCGTGTATTTTCAGCCTCACGTGTGAAATATACATGTAGTTGAAATAAAAATTGGCTTTCATGGAGCACAAAAATAAATTGTGGAATATATTCCGCAATTTAACTTTCCATTCACGTCGTGAGAATAAAGAGGAATCTCGTATGCTGGATGTCGACTTGGTGCGAAACTCAAGGAGGAAACAGGACAGAAATAGGACGTAAAAAAGCTGAGGGAATGTGAAGAATAAATACTGACATGATATACAAGTGGTAAGTTCTGACCCGAAAAAGCTTCAGACTCCAGAATTTGAAATGGCTTAATTTCCGGGGACAAATTTCATTATAATCAGAACATAACACATCATTTTGCGTTATCTCGTTCATTGAGGCAAAACGCTTATATGAACATGGTAATAATTTGAAACATTAACAACAAATGCACGATTCCCAGATTTTATACTCCGAATCAATAATTATTGCACGGATTTTCATCTTTTAAAATTAAAAATAAGTGGTTATGAGAAAGGAAGAGCCACTTTCATGGAATATGTCTTACAGTCGCCCAGGAATGTTAGGCTTAGGTAAACAATATACTATCATTACATATTACTGACCTGACACAAGGATTTGAAAGGATTCATTTTTAATTTTTAATAATTTAATTTTTAATGTCATAGGGAATTTTGTTTTATACCCTGTCACTTATTGTATGTGAGAGATTGTTCAAGTGTATCCCCTGATTTTATACATAATCTGAAAGATACCAATTTTTTAAATTAATTTTTTATATATGTTATTTGTACGGTTCATTTGTAGCATTCATGTATAATACTACACATTAACAGATTGTTTTGTATTTTGACTTATCCTATAGCTTTGTTAGCTCATTTTATGGATCAATAAATGTGTCTGTCTGTCTGTCTGTCTATCGTTCACTTAAAAGTGGCTGAGGCAATTCTTAAAACACAGATACCAAGTATCAAGAGTCCACATGTGAAACATTTGCCAACAACGAAGAGTATTGTTATGTTTCCGAAAGGTACAGTACTGTAAGAACTTTGTTTTATATGCGTTGAAGATTCGCCAGAGGATTCAGTGATTCATTTTCATAACGAAAGTTCATTAACATCGAACTCAATTACAGATGAATTGACTATTTTTTGAAAGAAAGATCTGAGTTTGAACCTGCATATTGTGGAAGATTACAACAATACACCTTCAGTTTATTGAAAACTGATATTTTTGCAAGATGGATCAATGATAACCAATTCATTGTAGGTATCAATAAGTACATTCGTTTTCAACTGGATACATAATTTGAGATCAATATTTTCATTGAATCAAGTACACATAACAGTTCCATAAGAATTTCCATCGCAGCATATCAAATCCAGCTGGACTAATGGATTTTTGAAAAAAGGAGCTAAAGAAGTAGGTATTATAGTAGGAAATGATCTTCACCAATCACAGAAAACAAAATACTTGGTTACTGTTGTATTCGAGGTTTTTATAGGGGAATAAAATGGATATTTCGTGTTGAGGTCTGTTATCGTTACATCACAATTGTTTCATGTATACTATGATTGAACTGTGAACAGGCGCGTATACAGCTCAATTTTATAAGGGGGTAATCATTAAGAAAATTATGTGTCTCCACCATTTTATCAGAACATAAATGCATATTGGCCTTTTTACAAAGTTACCTTTCACAAAGACTTGAATTATTAGGAAACTGTGGAATAAAAACGACAGATTTTTTAATCTAATTTTTTTTCATAAATAAAATTAGAAGTATAGTAAACAATAATTTTCGATGAAAATAAACTTCAGACTTTAGAGAAAAATAACATTTACCTTCGTCAACGTGAGTAAAAATGAACCGTTATAATGGTATTCTCTCATGTATTCATCATACTAAATATCAATATGAGTAGAATGAAAAGTATATACTAATTGATAATGCAACAGAAAAATTAAATAATAAATTAAAATTTCGGTTTTTCTCATCAACATAATGATCTAGAAATGCATCAGCTGCTATGGGTAAGTCCCAGGATTTAATGTGTTATAGTGCTAGGCCAGTTAACCAATCCTGAGATATTGTCTGGCCAGGTCGAAGATAATAGCATGCATTTTTTAATGTGAGGCAAAATGTTAGAATAGCATTTTTTTAAAGCAGTATCTATCGGGGTGGAAACATCACTAACGTTCTTCCAGAATAATCAATTTATCCTAAAATACCAGACACTACATAATCTTCTGAGATATTCTATAATTTTGATAATAATTGCGAATTACTGGATTCTGCGATCTTACAGGGTTATAGGGAGTGAAGGTGAAATAAAATTGTGATTAATTTCTCAATATAATTCAATTATATTTTTTGATATCTCCCTATATTTTTTTATATATGTAATATGTTATTTGACTGACTGATCATGAGGGAGGGGGTAATTACCCTCTTTACCCCCCCTTGTATACGCGCCTGACTTTGAACTATGACTATAATATATAACATCTATGAAAGGAAGGTTGCAATGTTATTACATTCCATCGGCCCAGGAGCTTTGGAAGATTTCAATACGTTCACGAACTAACTGTTAGTTTGGAGTTCCTGCTTGAGGAAGCTATTGTATAGCGAAACACGTGTCGCGGTTTAGTAAACCCTAATATGTGAAAATATTACAGGCAACTGTATATTTAGTTCAGAAAATGAAGCTAAAAAAATGGTAAAACCTCGCAAATTTTTCGTCCAGCACCGATTTGTAAAAAAATTTTGGATTAGGCTTATTACACCCTCTAGTTTATTTTATATATTGTGCCGTTGTACGCATTTTGTTTTTTATGGATGAAAAGTACCCTTAATGGTCAAAAATAATAAAATAACATCAAAAACCTGAATATGGGTGAAAATTGTTAAATAATGATTGTTTCATGCTTTAAGATACAATTTCATAATCTTTCAACCTACCCTTGTTATAAACTACCCTTGAAAACATTAAAACTCTTATAATATGTCTTCGAACTTTAGAATGCACTTGTGAGAAATCAACGAAATATACACACGCGAGCAGATTATTATTCTTTTCTGTCTTTTGAAATGAATGGAAAAAGTGGAACATATAACGTATAACGGCCGAATATACCGGTTATGTAGATTACTACGCTCCGAAGCGGGTAGTTCAAATTTTTCAAAAAAAAAAGATCGGTTTTTTAAGAATAGCTCCTTCATTTTAGTTGATAGAATTTTTTTTTTTCAGGGACGATTTTGTAGAGCTTTTCAAGAGCTATAAGACTTTGTGAATGAGATTACTTAAGATCCCTTAATTTTTGAATGGAGAGAGTTTAAAGCCCTTGACTAAGGTGATGTTCGATCGTAAATGTAGGTGTTTAACGGCTATACCTCGCTGAATATTCATTTTACAAAAAATCTACATACAGGAGAGTTTTTGCCATTGAAAAAGCTAAAATTTAGTACTTCATCGTTGTTTCCATATCTTTAGTATTATGAGAGATATTTATAAGAAAAGGATTAAAAACACGGAATTGAACAAAATCGTTTTTCTTTAAACTTTAATTTTTCTAAAATTGGGCATTTTGAATTGGTTAAACTTCGTTGGTGTATTAATAGTACATATATAAAGAGAATCACAGAAGGGTGGCGATCAATTTTAGTTACGGGGTACATCGGTCAATTTTCATGCTAGAAAGACATTTCTTTTATTTGTTTGAAAGCTCTAATTGAATACTTCAAGAAGATTCGATGGGCTTTCTTCGAAAAATGCAAATTTTTCTCGTTATTTCGCTTCAAATCTTCCAATTTATACATTTGACGAAAAAAGCTAAGCATTAATTTGCTCTATCTCAGTTCGTACGTGTCGTAGGAAAATTATAAAGAAAGCATTTTTTTTTTTCAAAAGGTACAATTTGCCTTTCCACACATTTTTTGATTGAATATATAGTTTTAGAGTAATTTGCAAAAAAACATTTAAAAAAGTCGATTTTATCGTCAAAAAACTGTTACTTTCAACTTCGAATAACATTTTTTTCTTAGAATAACTTTTTCCATCGATTCCTACAGTTGAAATGTAATAAAAAAATTCGACCCCCTTGATGGGGTGGCAACCACCCGCAAGGCTCTAGCGGACAGCGTCATGATATAGAAAATGATCCTTGAGCTATTCCCTACCTTCTGTGGAGATTTCACAAAATGCTTCATTTGCTGAACTAATTATTTGACAGAAACATATAGAAAATATGTCATTTGGACATGAAGATATTCTCTTGATTCTGATCAGGACCAGAGATTTTTCATTTTCAGGAACGACGACTGTAAATCATTGATCCAGAGAGCCCAAAACAATTACTGGTTGGCATAACATATTCACAAAATTTTCTTTGGAGTTTGGAATATTGGAATTCCTCGGTTATCTCTAATCAATGTCTTTCCTCCTTTTACACGTCTCAACTACTGACTGATCCTTCTGAAATATATCTCTCGCACAAACAGGACAAGAGTTATCGATCAATCTCAAGAAACGGTGACAGACAAACATTCTAGTCGACGAAAGAATCGTCCTGAGAGCCAATAAATCCAAACGATCATCTCGAAAGGACCATTCTATAAACTTATTTTCCACCCTATGAAACATTTTTATATCCTGGCTCCAACTTTCCGAGATAAAAAATTTTCGCGAGTAATAACATTTCGCAAGGCGCGAGGAAGTGGAGACACAGGAGAAAATTTAATATTTTCTCGAGTGAATATCTCTCGTAAAGATATTATTACAAAAGGAAGTTATTCAGGTGAAGGAAAAATCAATCTAGCTCCGAAGCCCGAAAACAATTCCGAAGAAGTTATTTTCAATTACGGTTTGTTTACAGGTTTCCGACTTTATTAGAAGGGAAGAGGAGAGTTTCCTGTTTCATATTCGGGACTCACAATGAAACAAACGGGAAGCTAGAGCGGAAAATTATGTGAAACTTGCATGGTAATGATGAGGAAATAGAAATCTATTGTGCGTCTGACATTCGTGTTTCGATGGTTTTCTTAGTAGGCGGAAATATGGAGAGATTCTCCATTTTCGCTGTGGGATACGATGAGATCAAGATGCGTGAAACTTTACTGATATTGTGAATTTTTTTTTTTTGGATTGAGGTGGCCTTTACTTGATGGAAATCCATAGTTATTACGCTATAAGGTAGACACGATTAAATTTCCACAAAATTTATTGTCTTCGCGACGACAATGAATTTTGTGGAAATTTAATCGTGTCTACCTTATAGCGTTGTGAATTTTTACATTTTTTTATTGTGGAAGGTGATGCCAATGTTCTTTCTCGAAGATTTAGTTTCAATCTGACGGCAGCTCTTGGGTGATTTTTGGCACCAACCTTATTGGCTGAACTTCTGCGGGATCTTTCGTTCACCAACAGAATTATTGGTTCATGTAATATGCTCAGAAAAGACCGCATGATGCGTTTGGAAGTTCTAATCCCATTCAAATTGATATTTGAAAGGTCTCGTTCCTGTTCAATTTCACGTTATTTTTCTCACTTCCTACTGTTATTTTAATTTCTGTAACTGCAATTACTTTTTTGCATTATTTCGCATTATGGGCGGTAATGGTGTGTGATCTCATATCTTCATAAACTGAGTTAATTTTGCAATATAAGTCAATGGACCAACTATTCATAGTATATGAATCGAATCGGCAAATATTTGATTGATTGGGGCAGAAAACCGCATTTATATAACCAACAGAGTGCCGTTCAGAAAGTTTCATTACTTCGAGTATTTTTCAAGATAGCGGTTTGATAGCTCGTCCCCAGTATCAGTATCACTATATTTGGTTATACTGGATGATACTGGTGTATCAATATAGTTATTTTTATGTTTGTATATCTGTCCAGAACTCAATTACAACATCCAAATATCAATTTATTCCGCTTATTGGCACAATACTGTCACAGGTATGTAAATTCCTTGATTTGGAACAGGAAAATTCAAGTGTCAATTTGGCATTAATATGGAATTTCAAATCAATATCTGTAATTATAGCATGTTGTTTCAGAATTGAAGAAACAATATTGATTATTCAGAATTCATTATGAATTGATACCAGAAAGATGCACATATTGAAAACGGGAATATACACATGGAACTATGATCTCTCACAACATCTTCAATTGGTATTTAATAATATGTGAATTTCAAGATGTTGACTTCATTGTGTCATCTCTGGACAATTCTCATAATAATTCATTCATAGCAGAATCTACAAATATTATCACTGATTATTTCCAATCGTTCTAACAACTTTTTTCATAATCTTCACGTGGTTACTGATAATTATATATATATATATATATATATATATATATATATATATATATATATATCGAGGATATATGGAGATCGAGGATGAGAGCCGAAACGTAGACAGGTAAATCTTTCCAGACGCGGATCAACCGGAAGTTCCAGCCAGCACAATTCTGACCGCGGCGGAAGCCTAGTCGATCAAATATATATATATATATGTTGTTGATTTTCAAGAGTAAATGTGACTTCACGCTGAGGTCTCAATCTGCCTACTCCTCAGGTGTTGTCACAGGGGGCAAGGGGTTGTGCAGTTTGTACACACTTCTGCACATGTTCTTAGGTAAAAATTAGAATAGCTATTGCCATCTATTAGAATTCCTGAGAGTTATTGAAAGTGTTCGTTAATGTGAACATAACCTGGTAAGTCCCATTTCATTCGCATATTCTCATTCTTTCATCTGAGATAAACAGAAAATAAAGAATGTTTATGTATATGTAGAGACATAGTCCTGAATGAAAAAATGCATGAAGTTAGTAATGAGTTATAATAGAATTTGAAAATAAACATGATTTACATCTGTATGTACAATCGGCCTCAACTATTGCTTATGCTTATTCGCTGATATATACATGTGATATCTGGCCTGGTGTTATATTTTGTGTGTTTTTCTTATGAATATTTGCAAACGGCCCAAATATGAAGAAGATGAAAAAAAATTACAATTTGGAAAATCCCAAAGATATAAAAGAACAAATAATAGATTCAGTTGAGAATGGTGATTTATCCGATATTGGGGAAATGAAAGTAAGTGAAAATGAGAAAGATAATATTCAAGAGAATGTGTTGCCAGAACTATATAATCAACATAATATTGGACTTGGAGCTTATGTTTCAAGACAAAATCATTTAGATCCGGACCAAGATGATGAATCCAGTTCCGATGAAGAATCATTGGCATCATTAGCAGCACGGCCATTTTATCATTATTATTATTCTCACACCATTTTTACTGTAAGTATAGTTAGTAATGTTGTTATAAAAAAAAAAACAATAAATTATAGGCCCTGAAGAAGCTTCACACTAGAAGCGAAAGCTTGGCGAAGTAAAACAGAGACTTTTCATTTGGACTGACTGAGGGACCCCGCTATCCATTTCACTGTATATATATATATATATATATATATATATATATATATATATATATATATATATATATATATATATATATATATACCTATATATATATATATACTATCGGATTAGAAAATTGAAAAACAAGTTATGGCATTCGAA
The DNA here is from genome assembly GCA_032362365.1 of Zygogramma bicolorata. NCBI lineage: Eukaryota > Metazoa > Arthropoda > Insecta > Coleoptera > Chrysomelidae > Zygogramma > Zygogramma bicolorata. The sequence goes on from JAVJAQ010000529.1 coordinate 489,521, forward strand.
TATTGAAATAATTTTTACATGAAACTGTCACTTCTTTCTGGCGATATATTATGCCAATATATTTTTATATTGTTATCGAATATTGATCCATTACCGCCAAATATTTTTATTTTTCCTGGTGGATTTCAACCTACAATATTCTACAAATATTTTTATAACGAATGAACCAATATTGTTCAAATGCTACTACTTGTGTAGCGATCGATGAGAACCTTCCCCGCACATACCGAACACCTTTCGGCAGTAAATTCTTTTTCAAATTGCTTCCCAGATAAATTCCGCAGATTTGGGTCAGCAAATCCTCCGCGTCCGTTCACGGACAAACGAATGCGGCTTGTAACGCCGTGTAAATCACGAAATAGAGAGATTTCACTTCCCTACAAACCGACATCTTTCTATTATTCAAGATTACTGTCCTGTGAATCGCTCTTTCTGAACGAAGTCATCCATAAAATCATGACTTCGCCATTGAGAGCTTCGCGAAAATTGAAAATGGATTGGGGAAAAAATAGACCCGCTCACGAATAGGTGGTAGGTCATCTGCTCATTGGCTCAAAGCGAAAATTGTAGTTTGTACAGCAAGGACGAAGGCCAATATGCATTCTAGTTATACACTCAATTTTCTCTTCGACAAGGTAATTCTTTTGTTTTTGTGCGGATTCACACGAAAAAGAAGCCCTGTAATGTTCAAAGAACACCGCGTGAATCATTGGGTAGGAGATACGAATTGACATTCACTTTGAATTTTTGAAGTATGTGAGCCTCAGGAAAAACCTCTCTTGGCAAGGAATTCCAAAGCTCAGCTGTTCTATATTCGAAATATCCCTGAGCAAAAGACGTTCGACAGGTCTCCAAATTCACAACAAGAGGGTGGATATTATGTACTCGTCGAGTCATCCCTGTTGATATTGCCAAAGGTGGAACTACTGATAACAATTCAGAAGAGCACCAACCGTGAAAATATCTATAGAAAACAAGACAAGTCTCCGACCCTTCTACGATGTTCCAGTGGAGTGAGCGGGTCCGTGAGCAAAGAATCACCAACAAGGCGGATTGCCTCTCTCTGAATAGTATCGAGAAGTCTCAATGAATGTTTTGTTGCCGAACTCCACACATGAGAACTATATTCCAAGACAGGTCGTATCTGAGCCTTGTAGATCATTAGAAGCTGACGCGAAGTGAAGTGTTCCTTCGCACGGAATAGAAATCCAAGTTTCTGGGAAGCACCTTCGGCCATCGATCTCACATGGGTTTACCATGAGATTATTACTGATCGTAATTCCTAGCGTCGAGATACTTGACTTTGTAGGAATAGTTACACCTAACATCTGAATACTAGAAGAAGATAGATCAGCTTTCTCTGAGAAAAGACATGCCTGGGTTCATGTTACCCCATTCTATTATTTCTACCTTTCCACCAAGTCATTGTTGATTCTATTGACGTGAATGTTTCTTTGAAGTTTTGTTTCTCGAGCTGGTATGGGACGCCTGGAAGAGAAACTAGTATGAATAGTACTGTCGTCCGCGAACCAATGTACTGAACAAGATGTTTTTTTGAGCAAATCATTGATATGAAGCAGAAACAAATTGGGAGCCAGAACTGAACCTTGTGGAACAACTGTATTCAATGGGAGAATATCAGATGATACTCCATCAACAACTGCATACAGAGACCTATCAGACAAGACACTCGTCAATACAGCACACAACTGAGGAGGCGAACCAGAAGACGGAAGTTTAGAAAGAGACGCCGATGCCAAACTCGATTAAACCCTTTTGAACAAAATTTATGATCATGTTCTTTTTTAGCAGCTTCAATTGTTGCACTACACCTA